>OY720430.1:165996013-166345687 GCA_963082735.1 Pocota personata | reverse complement strand
GAAGAATCCAATAGCGCGCTTCTGTACATCCGCATGCATGTCCGAAGATATTTCCTCTCAAATAACCGAAGCTTCTCCATATACGATGGGTTTATGTTCCACCACACTGGACTCGCATAAGTCAAAATTGGACGGACAAAGGCTTATATGATATGATCTTCACATCGGATTTTAGATAGTTGGAGTAAAAAAGGCGTTTGAGCGACATAAATGCCGCCCTTGCTTTTTGTAACTGTATATTTACGTGCTCATTGCAGTACAAAAACTTGTCTAAATGAACACCTAAATACTTCACAACCATCTTCGACACAATGCGAAGGCCACTGGAGCTCGTTATTTGCAGATTTTTCCAATTACGTCTCAAATCTGAATTACCGCGTCTTACTGGGGTGCGGAACAGTATGGTTTCACATTTAGCCTCGTTTATCTTCAGCTTCCATTCTGAGAAGAATACTTCAAGCTTATCAAAGTTGTTTTCGAGTTCATTTTGGATGTCTTGTATTTTCGAACTGCTTGCATACAGAATAACGTCGTCAGCAAACGCTAGCGAATTACCCAAGCCCCTAAGCATTTCAGAAACGTAGATATTAAATAAGAGCGGTGCTGTGACTGTACCTTGTGGGAGGCCATTAGTAACATTAAAAACTTTAGTCGTCGTGTATCGTCTATCTGTTACAACAAATTTCTTCTCGTACACCATAGATGCAATCATCTTCACAAGATGATTCGGAAATTCATATCGTAAAAGTTTGTATAATAACCCGTCGATCCAAACCGTGTCGAAGGCTTTTTCGATATCCACTAGGCAGGCAGCTGTACTTCTTTTGGCATTTAGATTCCACCGCCGAATGATTTCTTTTGAACCCAAATTGGTTCCGCGATACAATCTCCTTTCTTTCGCACGCGAACAAAATGGACTTACTAATTACTACTTTAAAGACCTTCCCAATATTAGGCAGGAGACTGATTGGCCTATAGTTGGAAGGATCAGAAGGATCCTTCTTCTTTTTTATTATTGGAAAAACCTTCGATGTTTTCCAATAACTCGGGAAGTAGCGGTTGTTTAATAAATTATTAAATAAAACGCAGTATTGCCGTATGATTTCGTTCGGTATATGCTTTAGGACAATATTGGGAATGTTATCTAAACCACTTGACTTTTTATTATTCAGTCGACTGAATATGTATGAAAGTTCGCCTAAGGTTGTAAAGTAGTTGTCAGTCTGTTCAGCTGTGAGTTGGTCAGCTTTTAATCTCTCAGAAAATCTCAAAAGGGTTCCTGTTTCGTTATTGTGAAATCTGAACAATTCGTCATTTACTTCGCCAGTTCTGCAGCTAGGGAGTTCGCTAGCATGGATTGCCTCAAAATGAGAGCCGATCAGATTTAGCTTATCCATCCCACTATCTATCACAAAATGATTATCGATAATTGGGCAGTGTTGGCTATTAATCTCTGCCTGGGAAAGAAGCGACTGAGAAGACAGTGGGACTTTCAGTTTCGGTCTTTTACTCACATACTAAACACCTCCAATATTGAATTTGTTTCTACCTGGTAGATATCTCCATACTGCATTCAAACTCAGTGGTAATAATAACGAACAGCATATGCAAACAAAAAAAAGGTCACAGCAAGCCGCCATCTTTAATTTTTTCTCTGTTTACTTTTTTGACATATGCGCAATATATTACCTGTAATATCTGTATCGTGCTCAAGAGTAGGTGCAGAAAATTGTGTGCTGGACTGTGCGGTACAGAGTCACTGAACAAAAAGAAGAACACTTTTGGACAAGATATTTTCTCATTGAACGCAAAAACCTGTAATTTTTTGTGCTGGACTGTGCAGTATAGAATCATTGAACAAATCTAATGTTACGGTATGAAATAAGACTGCTTTCATACTAGAGCGAGTGCTTTTAAACCTTTCGGGCAAACATAGCCCGGAAAAATTAAAAGATCCAATTTTTAGTACTCTAGCCCGGGCAAGTATTAGCCAAAATCTGAACTTTTTGTATGGGGCCTTATTTTGTATTCCATTTCGGAAATTCGGAAATTGGTACTTTCTACTTGTATAGAAAACACCGCTATCCGAATTCGGAAATTCTTTTTCGAAATTTTGGCATTTTGTATTTCGAAAGAGCTTATCAAAGTCATCTGCTTTTACGGATATTCATTCGTAAGATTTTTTGCTATCGGGTGTGTACTCGAACGAAGCATTTTCAGGTAAAATGTAAGTATTTCATAATTGAATGTATTGAGAAAAATAATTATTATGTTGTATATGCTTATCTAAAGGGAGGCGGCTAAAAGTTCACACACCAAACCTTCGCAATTCGAAGTTTTAGTGCAATTTATGGAGACCCACGCAAGCTAGCCAAGGGATTCATTTAATCTTCGTAGGTAAGGCAGAAATCCAACCAACTTTGGACTAGACTAATGGAAACGCTTCATGTGAAAGTTCCGCCTATGCGTGATGTTAACGGGTAGAAGAAGGTAAGTGTGAAATTAGTTGATAATATTTGGTTACGAATAATGTACTCGTATTTGTAAATGTGAAAAATCATGCAAAGGAAATTAAGTCAACATACAAGAGAACGGCAGAGGTGCAAGCAAGTGCATGCCACTTATGCCAGGGGGCGGTGGTGGATAAATTTGAGTCCACTGGCTCAGTAAACGATCAACCAACACCCGTACATCGATGAAACGCAAGATCTGCTGAAAACATCGCCGCTATCCGTGAGAGTGTGCAGGAGAATCCGAGGCAGTCAATTTCGCGTCGCTCACAAGAACTCGCCCTTTCGCAAACCACAACTTGGCGAATTTTGCTTCGTAACTTGGGCCTGCACCCGTACAAAATTCAACTGACCCAGGAGCTGAAGGTAAGCGACCATAGACAACGACGTGTGTTCGCTGAATGGGCTCTGGAGCAGTTTTCATCAAAAAATCATCTTCAGCGATGAAGCCCATTTCTGGATGAATGTGTGCGTCAACAAACAAAATTGTTGAATTTGGGACGACACCAATCCACATGGGATCCAAGAGCGTTCAATGCATCCCGAAAAGGTCACTGTTTGGTGTGGTCGGTCCATATTTCTTTGAGAACAACGTTGGCCAGGCCATCACCGTCAACGGTGAGCGCTGTAGGTCGATGATTACTAACTTCTTTTGGCCTGAATTGGATCATATGGACATCAACGATATGTGATTTCAACAGGACGGCGCTACGTACCACACAGCTCATGCCACATTGGAAATTCTGCACAAGCGATTGGAGGGCATGGTCATCTCACGTCTAGGTGATGTGAACTGGCCACCGAGATCGTACGATTTGACCCCGTTGGACTTTTTCTTGTGGGGTTTTCTGAAGTCGCAGGCCTATGCGAATATCCCACAAACCACAGCGGCCCTCAAAGCCAACATAACCCATGCAATCGGTCAAATTCAGCCTGATTTATGCGCCAGAGTCATGAAAAATTTGACATTTCGGATGCGCGCCACCCATAGAAGCCGCGGCGGACATTTGAACGATGTTATATTCCATACATAAAGGCATCGATAGGCCTTTCAAACGAATAAAAAATTTCGATGATATCTCAAACACACTTTGTTTTATTTAAATTTAAAAATAGGAAGCGCTTAATGAAAGACCCTTTATATATCCAACAGTGTGTAAGTGGCGCACTTCGCGCGATTAATTTATTATATTCCACTTTCCGGAGTGGTTTAGACGCTCACGCTACTTCGTCGCTCCACTAAGGGTATGTCAACAACTGTCAGGCAGGCGTCTGGGGCTAAGTTTATTAGAGAACAGTTTTGTGCCCGCCAACAGTGGATGAGGAATCAAATCCTAAATATATATATCAAAATTCTCAGAAAAATGCTTGCTATCACATATTAAAATTTCATAGAAATCGGAAAATATTTCCATTTTCTAAATAAAAACCATTAAAACTTATAATTTTTTAATTTTAACACCCTGTAAAGAAATAAAATTATGTCCATTTATGTTAAATTGGATATACTTAGCACTACAAGTCGACTAAACACCCTTTTGTTGAGTTAATAAGGAAGAAAACATGCATTTTACTAGTCAAAACCGAAAACTTTAAAAAATTTTTAAAAATACAACAACAAATTTCCTCTCCAAAATTTTTACATAATATATCTTAGAATAAGGCATTATAAGCAAAAAAAAAATTATTTTAAGCGAAAAGTCGATTTCCTATATTGGAAACCTTAGCCTATGCCATTAGAGGAAAAAGTTTATAGAGATATTGCATCTCGACGTGACTACAGGTGGCACCATAGATACAAAATCTTTTGGCATTCCGTCCCAGAATCAGTCATACGAAGAAACCGAAGCAATAGACGAATATTCTGTGGAGAACATGACATCACTGTCGGCTCACTGTGGATGCAAGGAACCTTCTTGCTTCTGGCAGAAAATGAGTTCTAGATTTTCTTCCTGCAACACTCGGCTAAACGACATAACGAAACGCTCTCTTTTGGAAACCAGGGCAAATATCAGGCTGAAGTGCTAAGTGTTTTAAGGGAAATAAATAAAAACTCGAGAAGAAAACAAATGGGAGTTTATGCAAAAAATGGAACTAGCAAAACAAGAAACCAGACTAAAAAAAACTGCAAATTAAAGAAAAAATATTAATTTTAAGAGAGCAATAAGACTTTCTCAAAGGTGATATACAATTAAATAAATTATAAAAAACTTAAGCAAGTGAATTTCATAAGTAAAAGTTTATTTTTATTTAATGACTTAGCAAAGAAGTATTTTTGTAGGTTTTAAATTAGTTTATGTTTAATGGTGTGTTTTATTAAAGAGGTTTACGAGTACATGGAAATTTATAATGAAATTCTATTATTATGCGGCAAAAAGTTATATAATCTTTTATTTAATTTTTTGTTCTTACTGCAAAACTTTGTAAGTCATTGCCTGTAAAATTATGATTATCCCTCGAAGTGGAGTCTTCATTTCTTAATGGTTCTACGAGTAGCAAATCTACTTTAAACTTCAAACAGATATTGTGAAGAGCATAACATGAATTAAGAATCTGTGCTACTTTCTGCGTGGAGTAAAAGAGGGTGTTCACACAGGACGACGGACTGGATTTTTTTTTACTTTTGCTGGCAAAGGGGGAAGTGGAGAGGTGACATGTTACATCAATCCGGATTCTTAGATTTGTAAAATGATTGGATTTTTTCTGACGTTTGAAAATGTCAATCGATTGTCAATCGGCAAGTGTTTAAAAAGAAATTCTGAAAATAGAAAAAATAATTCCATATCAGTGCTATCACTCATTGTTTAATTAAATTTTTCCAAATTTGCGAAGTAAGCAAAAAAAAAAAAACAAAACAAAACAAACCAATATGATAGACACTGACAATTTATATGTCAAAAGAATCCACTGAAGTGTTCAGACAGGACTATCAGTCTGAACACGAAATATCAAAAAAAAAAAAAAAAAATCCATTAGCTTTATACATACATATTTAGGAATATGTGTTCCGTCAATCGGAGTCTAATTATTTGAATGTAAGTTCCATCAATCACTCCAAATTCTCCTGGTATGCCCGATTTTTTATAAAATTATTCCTTTTTCCTGATTTTCACTACCTTCTGATAAGACAAAGAAATATGCCTCGGCCAAAGAACATCGTTGCCTTCCAAATCTCAGATGCGAGTATGCACACAGACAATCTGGATTGGCCAAGATTTGCAAATCTCTTCCGAACAATGTTGTGCTGGTTGCCCCTTCAAGAAGGCTGCGAGTTTTGTCATTGCCGATACTGCGGTTTATCTTCTGGTAATCAGGAGCTGAGTTGTATTGCTTCCAATGTGCACAAGAAGGTTTCCTTCGACAGCCGAACATTTTTCACAAAACTATAATATTCAAAATGGCTCAGTTCCATTACGAGTATGTTGGAAATACCTCTTAGTCTCCTCCCTTCGGTATTTTCCATTCGTCCTTCGTCGCCCTCAATCCGTATATAAACGCTGTTCATTTCGTTTCTCTGTGCGTTTTTAATTATTTTCATTTTCAATTATATCCATTTTCACTTTAATTCTCTTCACAATTAAAGAACAACACTCATTTAAACCTCAAAAAATCCCCCAGTAATTTAAGTAACGTTTAATATTTGTTTTGACAATCTGGTTTTGTCTTAGAAGCACTTGAATTCAATTCGAAAACCATAAAAAATACCAATTAATTTAGTATTTGTCATGCTAACTTTTTTTCAACTGAGAATAATGTTCACAAAGAAACACGGCTAATGTTGAGAAAAGGGGTTTTATGCAGCCGTACGTGTGTTTGTCGGCCCGTCCAACTCTGTGTTCATTAATGAACGTGTTCGGCAACATAATGCTATGGCGCAGCAACCAATCACAATTTTCGTAGCGGCACACGTGGTCAATTCTGCTACTGATTTAGGCATTCTGATTTATTTGTGTCTAGATCCAGACTTTCGGAACCAATGGGCAAACTCTCCAGCACACTATCAGAAAGTATGCCCAATATAACCAGGTAAGACATTCTGAAGCTGTCACTGATCCTATATGAAACAAGTTCCAGGATGGTATGACAATGCCTGGTTGATCTCAACCACTTAGGCAAAATCAACAACGTTACTCTATACTATTTTAGGCAAAAAGTAAGGGAACAGAACTATGTCATTAAGCACTAATGTTTTAGAAGTGTCAATCAAGGGTACTTTCCGAAAAGGTAGGCAGTTTAAGTTGTGGAAGCGGAATGGAAGCAATCGCTAACGACGTTTCTGCAACAATAGCTCTTCTATTTTTCGGCAATATTTGCCACTCTAAAGTCAATAAAACTTTTCACACTCTATTGGGTCCCGGGACGTTGAAGTGGCTCCCACAAGTGGGTGTCAAGAAAATGTGAATTTTAACGGGAGCCCAACATAATGCGTATATTCGGGTTTCCAGTTGATTGTGTCTTTTGCTCTGATTTGACTGTACAACCTGGCCAGTTATCCAGTCAACACAGCGCAACAGATACAGTCATGCAAACTTTGTTCATCAATTACTTCTATGGTATTTGCGATACCGGTATCGAAACATAAGTACCGATACTTTACTTGTATTTACATATATCGTTAAAACCCTATCCAGAAGAAATAGGCTTGTAGATAGGGACCCACCTTTTGTAGTTTGCTGAGGTACCACCACATCTTGCTATAGGCTTCATAAAGTAGTCGTCATTACGTTTCGGAGGGCTGTTTTCATTTTACAAACTATTTTCTCGCGACTATCGAAATATATTTCTTCTATTTCGCAGAAGTGATGTGGCAAATTGTCATTTTATCTTGCATTCATCTCGCCGTAAGGTTAACTCGCATTTCTTTTTTTGCAGTTCTATGTTTAGCGCTTTTATCAAGCGGCTTTCGTTTTTTTCCCCACGGCTTATCTGGCCGTTGATTCGCACTTTGGTACTTAGCCGGTTGTTTACTTCAAAATCCCGAAAGGCCAAAATTCCGAAAGTGAAACTTTTAATGTAGGAAAAACTTAAAAATTTGGTGTTTGGTTACACGCCGCATAGCAGTGCCCTCAGGACGTTCATGTCAGGTCGAAGGCCGTCCAGTGTATGAATCAAAGAGATGTCCCATAGTGTGAAATCCTTATATCCCGCCTGCCAGACAACAAGCATTTACAATTGTACCCACCAAATTTTTCAAGATTTCGAAATAAGGGAACGAGTAAAGCTAAGTAAGCTAAAGCTTATCAAGAAAATGCCAACTTATCAAAAAGCGAATTAAGGTCAAATAATTACAAGCCCAAAAAGAATTTTCCAAATAAAAATTGCGAAAAAAGAAAATGCGAGTTGTTGAAACGTGAAATAATAAATTGCGAAATGATCGCAGCGAAATAACAGAAAGCATGAAAAAAGTAGCGAGTTATACCATACCCGTTTCGGAGAGTTTGGTATATGGGTCGCTTGTTAGTACGTGTCCGTCCAGATACTTGATTATTTCAGCATTGATGACTTTTTCCATAATTTTGGATAGCATGAACAGCAACTCTATGGTAGTTTGGACGGTAATTTACGGCAAGCATTTCTTTCCATTTCTGTGTTCCGTACCAAAATGGTATAAAACGGACCACTGATGGGCCTAAAGAGCTGAAATTTTGCATAAAAATAGTATGTGGTGAACCAAAAATAAGTAATTTTGATTTACAGCAATATATTTAATCGAATTTAACGATTCCGATTTTACAGTTTGGTGAATATACAGAGGCCTTCGTTAAATCGAAACCGAGAATTCATTTCGTAGCCGGACAACAAGGATACGGGTATGTAGAGTTGCTCGATGAATTGACTTGAGTTTTGATTTGGACTAGCATGCGTGGTTTCTTTTCTTCTAGATGTTACACTTAAACCGCCTTTAATATAGCAAAATTCAATTGCGAGTATGTTGTTGCTGACTTTCACACAGCTAAACGTGTGCTTTATATATGATTGGTGTAAGTTGTTAATTTACCCGTGCAGGGACGGGTTAAGAATATCACTGCAGCAATGCTACGCATGGCTGTGATCCTGGGACGAGCAGAAATGCTCGGGTCAAAGCTATTCGGTTTCCTGGGGTTAGCAAAATAATGCAACGGCTTAGGCGTAACCTAAGAATCGCGAGTTGGAACCTTGGAAGTATGAAAGGTCGCAGCTACGAGCTTGAAGAAATGATGATTAGAAGGCGAGTGGACATCTTGTGTGTACAAGAAACGAAATTGCGAAACACCGGGAATCGGGCGCGTTTTTTGGACGTTAAAACAAAAGCTTACAAGATGTTCTACTATGGATCGGAACAAGGTAAAAACGGAATTGCTATCATCCTCGCGGCAGAGCTACTTGGCAACATCTTGACCATTTCAAAATCCAGTGACCGTTTGATGTCTCTCAAATTGGTGATACAGGGTGAGGTGTGGAATATTGTAAGCGCATATGCTCCCCAAGTCGGATGCGAACAGAGAGAAAAAGATGCATTCTGGCTGGATTTTCACAACTTCATCAAAAACATCCCAAAGGAAGAGCTTTTGTTTGTTGGCGGAGATTTGAACGGACATGTCGGGAAAACAAATGAAGACTGCCATGGAGGACTGGGGTATGGCACCAGGAATTCTCCAGGTGAAGACATCCTAAGCATGTGCAAGTCATACGGTCTTATCATGCTAAATACCATGTTCGTCAAACAAAGCCGGCACCTGATCACTTACAGCAGTGGTGGAAATGAAACACAGATTGACTACCATTTGGTAGTCAGTTTCATGAAGCCCCGTGTTAAAGATTGCAAAGTGATCCTGGGAGAGGCGATTGCCCAGCAACACACAGCAGTGGTGGAAATGAAACACAGATTGACTACCATTTGGTAGTCAGTTTCATGAAGCCCCGTGTTAAAGATTGCAAAGTGATCCTGGGAGAGGCGATTGCCCAGCAACACCATCTCCTCCTGACAGAAATTTTTATGGAGACGGGGAAGAAAACAAATAAGCAAACAAAGGTGGCTGAGAAAATCAATTGGTACAAGCTGGACAAAGGAGAAGGCGAAGTTTTTATTACCAGCATGACAAATTACCTCTTTACCATCATCGATGAGGTCGGTGATGAGGAGTGCAGAGCATAAGATATGTGGGATTCCCTACAGCTTGGAGAGAGACAAAGTCGAAAGGCCCCTGCCAACACGCCAAAGAAACATGGTGGTGGACAGATGAACCTAAAGTAGTGATACGGGAAAAGAAAACGGCTTTCAAGGCTTGGTCAAAGTGCGCCCAATTACAAGCAAAAAGTATGGAAGGCCTCTATCGGGATTTGGGGGAAATATCGTCTTCGGCGTCTGATAGAAACCAGGCCATCCAGGAGCTTCGACAAAACAACTTGAATAAGGGAGCAACTATCTTCAAAAAAAAAGCCCAGAGAAGAAGAAATGCTCAGGAGATTCGTTCCCCAAAGTTCATTAACAATGCTCAAGGCCAGCTTCTTGTGGAAGACGACAAATTTCTCCACAGATGGCGACAGTATTGTGAAAGACTTCTGAATGAACCCGGGTGTACTTTCCAAGAGCTGTTCCTATCCATGACGAAGTATCCAACATTACTGTCGAAGAAGTTAGGAATGCCGTCAAATACTCCAAAAAAAGAAAAGCGGTTGGGCCAGACGAGATACCCTCTGAGTTCTGGAAAAAGATGGGAGACATCGGGTCCAGATGGCTCATGATTCTTATCTCCAAACTTATGAGCGGTGGTCCAATGCCTAATCAGTGGAGGGAAGTTATCTTCTTCCTTTGCACAAAGGGAAGGGCGATACACGAAACTGCGATAACTACCGTTCTGTCAAGCTGATGTCACACACCATGAAGATAGTTGAACGGGTATTAGATGGCCGACTGCGGAAAATAATACGGCTATCTGATGACCAGTGCAGGTTTGTCTCGGGTAAATCAACAACAGATGCAATCCAAAGTATAAGGATCATAATGGAAAAACATCGTGATTCCTTAAAGGACTTGCATATGGTGTTGGTTGATTTTGAAAAAGCCTTTGATAGAAAACCAAGAGATCTCTTATGGGTGGCGCTAAGACAACGAGGAGTTCCAGAAACCTACGTGCAAATGATCATGGACATGTATGAGGGAGCAAGGACAAGAGTAAGATGTCCCGCAGGAGTCACCGAAGAGTTCCCAATCAAAGTCGGTGTACACCAGGGAAGCGTCCTCAGTCGTTTGCTATTTATTGCAGTCCTTGATTATCTGCTTGAAGGAAAAGTGACGGACCCCAAAGTGCATCAGTTATTCTTTGCTGACGATGGAGCTATCATAAGCGAAGATCAAATGGCCTTGCAACCAGCACCTGATGTATGTGTGGCTGTTTTGGAGGGAAATGGGTACCGTTTTAGTTCGAAAAAGACAGAGTATCTGTGCTGCCCGTGCTCTGATCCACACCGGCCTATTCCAGACATTTACTTGAATGGAAAAATGCTTCCCAAGTGTGAAAAATTCAAATATCTGGGATCTATGATCAATAGCGAAGCAACTTGTGATGATGACATCAATCATCGCGTAAGCGTAGGGTGGATGAAGTGGCGGGAAAACTCCGCTACCTTCTGTGATCGAAAAATGCCCCCTAAGCTTAAAGGAAGACTCTACACCGCAGTTGTACGTCCAGCGCTCCACATACGGTTCACAATGCTGGACAATGTACAAAAAGTATGAGGGCAAATTAACGCAAGCTGAGATGAAGATGCTTCGCATGACAGCAGGAGTAACGAAGTGAGAAGGTTGTGATCCTTCTACTCCCGATCATAACTTCGCCGTAAGAAGGAGAAGGGTGTAAGTTGTTAATTGCATGCTGTACCCCCTGAGACTATTTGTTTCTATAGGTATTTCTACTTTTTGTCTTTATGACAACGAGAAAAAAAAAAATAATAGAAAACTAAAAACTGAACACGTATAGATATTCTCGCGTAAGAAATGTGTAGTAGTCTAATCGAATTTCAAATGTTCGCTTTATTTGCAGGCAAATTCAAAAATAATTCGATAACGTATTATTTTTGGTGATTTGTAATTTCTGTTTTTAGTAGTAAGATTAAATTATTCTCAAAACACTATCAGGTTCTTCAAACTTGGTAAGGTAACTACCTCAAATATTGTTACTATATTCTCCAGTCTTAATAAAATGGAAATAATGACTCATAACTTCTCAAGAAGTCCAATTCCGTCAATCAGTCTCAGAAAACCAATTGCATTATTGCGAAAACGCCATCAGAAACATCGCCTCTGATGTGCTGTATTTCTCCCATACAACGAAGTTGCTACTGTATTGGCATTTTGCTACTCTTGCAAGACTCATGCTACTATGCTATCCAAACTTAAATTATGCTACCCTGTGAAAAGTTACAAAAATTTTAGTTCGAATGAACTAAGCGCAAGATTTAAATTTTGACCAGGTAATGTTCAAGTTTGTATGGCAATCTGTTCAATTACAAGGCCAAATAAGGGTCGGCACTTTATAAGGCCAAGCTTCAAAAAATTCCACCAAACGTTTGCAAATTGCAATGAGAATACAGCGAAGAAAAACTTGAATTTTTAGATTTTTAGGTGGAGTTTGCCGAACTTTCGAACTTTCTTCATACTCTTATTATTGACTATCTGAATATGGTATTACCAAACCAGTGTAATGACAGCTTCTGCTAGAAATAACTTTAAAGGAACTTTTTCTACACCACTTTGGAGGTAGAGTACTAGAGGTTTTAATTTTTTTAAGGTTCAATTTTCAATCTACTCTCTCAGTTCTTAAAAGATTTTGTTATATTTTCGAAGTAAAACAGTCGAAATGAACCAGTTTCGAAACGTTGTGTATTCTCCAGTAATAAAAATACATTCCTCTATCATGCGTGTACAGATATTTCGAACATACTGCAATTTGATGTAAATGTGAAGAATTCTTTATGCAGATTAAAAAACGTACATGTGGTTTATGAGGGCTTAATATCCAACTCGGGAAAATAACTAAATAAATCTAAAAAAATCGTTACTACTGTAGTAAAAGCCAGTGCAAAATCAAAATCGTGTATGAAAACATAATCCCAGGCAAATATTATTATTATTATTATTATTATTTATTAACAGAATAATTACAATAATTATAATGCTAATATTAATTTAACGAGCTCAAGCAGCAGAGGCTAATGGCTCTAATGCTATTTAGGTATATATACATATTATATATACAAGTATACTAGGTAATTTTATAAAATCGTTAATTATGTATATATTTTGAATACTTGGAGTTTTAATTATTCCTGCTCAAAGGCAAAATCAAAATAAACACATACATTTAAAGTGTGCCCTAATACCAACAGATGTACGTATACGTACGCATCTAATTGTTTTCATTCTTGTGGATTGTTTACTTCTTGTTACTCGGCAACCAAAACATAAACAAAATTAAGACCTGATTTCAAGAGAGGGAAGCCGACAAAATTTTAAGTAAAATGTTTTATTCAAGACTTACCATTTTGGTGCTTATTCGAAACACAGACTTAAGATATGCAATCTAAGCCATCTTTGTTATACTTTAAGTCATTGGAGTTTACGTAGACAATGAGTTCATCGCATAAAAAAAGTGGCTTCGAAAGAAGCCGTTCTGGTCAGAATAATCTATATAAGTTATCGATAACTCGGAGCGTTGTTAAATATAAATAATTTAGCAATTACAATTATGTACTACCTGTTTGTACTCCAAAGCTATTCTACTATCCTTTTTTACGAATTCTGCTAAAACTCTTTCATAAAAATTTGAGTTATTTTTAATTTCTAAAAGAAGGTGCTTTTCGATAGATAAAAGTGCCAAGTCTGAGAGTCTTTCTTCTTTTTGGGAATTTCTTAAATAAATGTGGACTCTTTTTTAAAGTCGAAAAAGATCTTTCGACAGAGGCCACAGTCAAAGGCAGGGTTAAAAAGATTTCACACAATATTAGAGTTTGAGAAAAAGTATCTCTAAGCATTTCCATATTAAAATGCTTATAAAGTTGAAAAACGTCAAGCTTTTTAAGTGAAGGGGTAGTGTATAAAACTTTGAGTTCCTTTTTTGAAGTAGTAAAATTAAAAATTCCATGAAATAGGGTAAAGAAGATATTTTGTAATACGGCATTGAACTAGAAAAATATTCATATTTTGATTTGTTTAATAAATCAAAGAAAATATATGAACTAAATGAACTATACCTATTCTTAATCTAACTTGTAACATTATCTATAATTGCTACAAAAATTCGGCTATTATTTGTATTTGAATCAATATTAAGTAGTCGGCGTTTGCGTGGAGGTTCTGAGCAGTTACTTACACTCTCATAGATTGAGTCAAATGAGTTTAAAAATTCAGAATGCTTCGCAAGCTCTATGTGTTCTCTGCAATTGAATAAGACGTTCACTATACGCGAATGATATTGCCATCGAGTCTCTGATACAACGGAATGCCAGCTCTTGCTTTTCTAGAAGAACTACAGTGTCTATGAAACGCTTCATTAAATCGCGATTGCGATCAACTTTTCTATTATTAGCCTCGTAAGAATTCCCTAAAGAAGTCTCTATGCGATATTCGTCAAATTCACGCAAATGCAAGCAGCTGCGTATATGCTTTTCCGTTTGAATTTGTTTTTTGGAAGAATTAATAAAATTGTTTATATCAAAGGAACCTGTGTGACTCCAAACACTAGGAGAATTAGAAAAAAAGAAGACAAGGAAAACAAAACATTCTATTTAATTTGCAACTGCCAGTCAGCCATGGATTCTTTTTGTAAAAAGACTCATGAAGATGTTTCTGATACCCATCCTTTGGCGTATAATCAATTTTCATTGATGATGTCGAGCGACCTAGTTTTTTTTTTACAAAAAAGAAAGCTACTGAACTCGTGGGTTTCTTTTAGAAGAAAATCAGTTAAACAACACTCAAAATTAACTAGAGACATCTTGTCTAAGAATAATAAGAATGTTCAATGGGGCACCTCTTGAGTAAATTTATAATTACTTACTTGGTAATAGCTAATAACTATTCACTTAGCTCACTCACTATTTTATAATAATTTAATAATTTAAAACACTAACTTAACTACCAATATGTAATTGCTAAATTCAAACCTCAAATGCCGTTCGAACCACTACATCACCCAACAACTCGATTTTCGTCGGTTTATTTTATTGCCTACAACAAAAAAAAAAGAAGTCCCTCGAACTAAAACCTTTCTCCTCCACCAATGTTCATCCACAAAAGCCGAGAAATCTCGGGTTATTTTCCTCATAAGTGAATGTATGTTAGACAAAGAAATCGCAAATAAACTTCTACTATATGCCAGAAAGGAATAGAGTTGAAAGTTCGTACTGTGAAGAAATGAATGCATAAGCCGGAAAATGAACGGCTTTTCAAAAAAAATTCATTGCACGCTCTCTCGCTAGAGGAGTTCATACTTGTCTCGCCTATGTGAGCGAGTGTATGAGTAAAAATGAATAAACAACCGAAGTGTATTGATGAACAAATAATTGAATGTGATGGTTGGCAAGTGGCAAAATAAAAATTTTTGATATTTGAAAAGGGAAGCCGGAAGGAATCGGCTTTTATGGACGCCACGCCACTGATGTATATCCTCCTATACAACCGGCCTACGTGCCATCTCGGCACATACTGAAATGTTTCTAAAACATTCTATTGTTTGTGGTATTTGGAAAAAAAACATTTTTTTTGTGTTTATTTATCCACTTAAACTTTATTCATCACATCATGGTTTCAATAAACTTAAAAACTACAACAATATATATGTATGAATTAAAGTACTTACATATATTATGATTTTTATATACATATGTATTTTTTTATCCTTATGCACGATTTACAATATTTTTACTATTTTTTTTCTTTTTTAAAGGAATGTGGAAAATGTATTATATAGTCTCTACTATAACCCATTAAACAACCATATTTAATATATTTAAGAAATGTTAATATTCTATGCTGAATAATAAATGCAAAAATTGTTGTACAAAATAATTTTTTTTTTTCTTTTAAACACAACCTAGATACTTTTTTTTTTACATATTACGAATTTTATAATATTCCAAGGGTAACATAACATACACCACGAGTCTATACACCAATAAACACATCAATGTTTACGTATTTACATTTACTATGTAGATGTAGATGCGCGCCTGGTCTATTGACGTCCACGACATACATACAACGATCCTCGATCAAAATTACACATCGTTCCTACATCCAAACACAATTTTGCCAACTTTGTGGCCCTATATTAATACATCAATTCAAATGTCTTAACTAACTCATCATCCCCCCGCCATACCTGGCACATGATGTCATTACAATAACGCGTCCACAAAATGTACGCCCAAAAAGGTATTCCAAGAACAAAACACATGCTTTCCAATAACAACGATTGCTCTGGACGCCTCAGCTGTCATATTTACTCTACTTATTTAGTCCCACTTGTAACCATACGTATATAAATGTTTTTATGAGTTGATCAATGCCTTCTCAAAGCCTTTCCATTTTCGTCCATCTCCACCGCACCCGTTGCCACAAGTCGCAGTGCTTGCGGGAAGGCAAAGTGTTCTGCTTTTTGAATTCTCTGCGTCAACGTCTCTGGTGTGTCTCCCGGCAAGATTGGAACCCTTTCTTGAACAATTATTGCTCCAGTATCGACACCCTGTAGAAAAATACACACTTGTAAAATAAATTTTATTTCGAGCGGACGTAGCCGTGGTGTCTAAGACGCTGTACTAATTATTCTTACCCTAGAGGTCGTGGGTTCGAATATCGGGGACATGCATTATTTGTTGATAATTTTTAATTAACAATTTTATGTTTATCAACAAATCAGCCGTACCAACAACCACTCTTAAATGAGTGAATCTCAAATGTAAAGAATGATTATTTTTTTGAGATTTGCACAAAGAAGAAAACATTTTATCCAAGGGTAGGGAACGATCGTGCTATAGATTTTCTTTTAGCCACTGGTAGAATCAAATGATTTCTTCTTTGTGGAATTCTCCAAAAATTATTATTCTTTACAAATTTTATTTCAGTGATTACTCCGCAACTCACCTCATCAACAAAGTGAACAGTACATCCAGATTCAGTATCGCCAGCATCTATTGCCTTCTTCTGCACATGCAAGCCTGGATGCTTAGGCAGCAACGACGGATGAATGTTGATTAATTTTCCTTTCCACTTGCGAACAAAAGTTTCTGTAAGCACACGCATAAATCCGGCCAAACAGACTATATCCACTTTATGCATTTCCAGTTGATGTGACATTGCTAGGTCGAAGTCCTCCCTGTTGCTATATTTAGCATGTGGAATGACTTCAGAGGTAATGAACGCATTAGCAGCACGTTCTAATCCATAGACACCCGGCTTATTCGAGATGACCAACACGATTTCGCAAAATAGACCCATTGCTGAATTTCTACTTGCGTCGATTAGTGCCTGAAGGTTTGTCCCTGATCCAGAGATAAGAACAGCAACTCTTTTTCTAGGAAGCTCCAAGCGACGTTGCACGCTTAGCAAACAATCGTCAAAGTGTTCCACCACAACCTGAGGGGTATTCGTAGATTTCCTCGCAATTACACTTCCAACTTTTGTAGCTCGATGAGCGAAGCGAAGTTGCTTTAAGATTTCCGCTTCATGCTTAGGATCTACAACAAGAATCATTCCAAGTCCACAATTATAGGTGCGTTGCATTTCGTAACTGGCTATATGACCGTTGGCTGCAAGCCAGGCAAAAACTGGCGGAATAACAAAAGATTTCGCATTTAGTCGAACACCCAAGTCATTGGTAAGGACGCGGGGAATATTCTCAATAAGACCACCACCTGTGATGTGGGCTAGGGCTTTGATGATGCCCTTAGATAAAAGGGGATTAATTGCGTTCACGTAGATCTGAGTTGGAGTTAAGAATTCTTCACCTGAAAATGGAATAACTACGCTTAGCGTATTGTTAGTAAAAAATTAAGTTCTCTCTTACCGAACGTCTTGTCACTAAAAGGAGCATGATCGAAGAAGGATACTCCAGCCACCTTCATGACGGCATGCACTAAGCTGAATCCGTTGCTGTGAACACCGCTGGATGGGATACCAATAAGAGAATCTCCTTCCCGAATTTCGTTAGTTCGTGGAAGAATAAGATCGTTTTCAGCTATGCCCAGGGAAAAGCCAGCCAAGTCGTAGACTTTTGGTTGGTATAACAGCGGTACTTCCACCATATGAACATCTAAAGTAAATGTAAACGTGTTAAATAGTGTAACACGAATAAATATGATTATGCTGTAGTAAAAAGCGCAAAAAAAAAAAAAATAAAAAAAAGAGTTACTCAAATCTTGTTGCGTGTTATGTTAATCTATTACTTTTGGAACGAAAGATATAAGATACTTCTTGAGATATGCACCCTTCGGAAAGCTGTCGATGACAAGTATCGAAAGAGGGAAGAAGTGTATGTATTCCTACTCTTCCTTTAATCCAGCTGGAATTGGAAGAATGCTCCGGCCAGGTTAAGCTATCTATTGTATAGGTACGTATATATGTTGCTACAGGCTCCGTGAAATAGTCGTGGTTACGTTTCAAAGCTTGGCTAACAAGATGGTGCAAAAAGCATGGGAAAAAAGTCATGAATTATGATCTTAGGAAAAGACTGTCTCAAGGGGTACCGCATGTAAACAACAACCTTTATGAAACTTATAGACTTTCTCTCTCACCTGTTGTGGAAACCAATTATAATAAGCACATTTTTGGACATAAACTATATCTATCTAATCGAGAGCAGCTGGTATAGACATCTCAAAAGCATTCAATGGGATCTTGCATAGAGTCTATTAGGCAACATCTCTACGCTTGGATAATAAAAAAAAACCCTTTGTTACAAATCAATTCAAGGGTGCCTCAAGGATCTATACTTTCACCAATTCTATTTCTACTCCATATCAACGACCTGCTAGATGCGACAAACAATGCGATTTTTAGTTTTGTCGATGACAGCACCACACATTAGTGTCATGTGCTCGACCAATATGCCCGTGAAAGGAAGTTCTAGCAGTTTTTTCAAAGAAATAGTGGTAGCAGGGTCTTTGCATATGTGCACTGAGCAATTGCAATGTTTTGATCAGAAAAAAAATGCAATTGGTTTACCTATAGAAAATATATCAATATGGACATACAAAAGAGTATTACCATTGCTCGCTTTACGCAACATGAAATTCAACAAATTAATCAACATCAAAACGCAAAAACAGGTACAGAGATCGCACAAAAATGAGGTGCATACCTAGAAGTGGGAGCTTAGCAAGGACCCCAAAAGGGGAAAGGACTCCTCCAATCCGGCAAATTTCCGGTCGACAAGTCTTCTTCTGAATATCAACAAGGTATTCGAAAAAGTAATCAATAGAGCCTTGATTAAGTGGGTTGAGGACAATAACATAGTTCCGGATAACCAATTCGGTTTCAAGGCGGGACATGATACAATACATGCCGCATCTAAACTGGTGTCGGATATCCAATGGAACAAAAGCAAGAAACAATGCACGAGTGCCTGCCTGATTGACTTGGAGAAGGCATTAAAAATGGTCTGCAACAGGGTGCGGTTAATTCACCGAAACTTTTCAAAATTTACACGGATGATCTGATAGAATCTCTTCAGCATGCGATAGCGTACGTGGACGATTTGATTGCGTACAGATCAGGACCTAAGATTGACGTCACTGCAATACTCTTGCAGCGTGACTTCGATAAGATTCAGAGATATTGAGACGACTGGAAGTTGAAGATCAATCTTCAGAAGTTGGAAACCATTCTTTTCAGAACGCCGTTGTCTCTGGCCTCTAGGGATACCAGAAAGAATTGGCGAAAGTTTTCTATCGTTGGAGAGCACGGGCGTTCACTTGCGTGTCAAAATGTGGTCAGATACCTTGGATTTGGCTAGACCAATATCTATATTTTAACAAACATGTAGATGCTGCTCTGGCCACAGCCCGATCTGCCTTCGCCCTTATAAAGAGACTTTTTTATAGCAAGCAACTCGATGCAAGGTAAAGGTAATCTGCTACACGGCCCTCTTTCGGCCCATGCTCGAATATGGATGCCCCGTGTGATAGGATGAAAAGGACTCGGGTGATTGAGAGGGCATGCCTTCAGGCTTGCCTTCACTTGTACAGAATTCTATTCTAATGAGGTCCTATACAACAAGGTGAATCTGATAAGAGTGGACTGGTCAAGATGACAAGAAGGATCGATGAATAACCTGATCTTCGGGGCTTATTACTCCAACCATAGGTACCATGAGATGATGCGCCTTAACGACTTTGTCCCCCCAGAAGCATTCCTCTATTTCGATCAGACAGGTCTGATCCAGGATAGATCAGCGGTGCCGTTAATCTTCCACGTTGCCCTGACAACTGTGGATAGGCGGCTCAACTACAGCCGAGACGTCGCACAGAGCACTGAGGAGCGTCTCCGATTCAGTAGATCGGTATCGGAGCGCGATGTTAAAGACGTAAGCAAGCAGCACCAGCAATTCTGGTGGTTACTAGAGGGAGCTCAATCGTCGATCCTTTTTGATGCGGGGTAGGTGTCTAGTATGGCGCAGTTGGCCGCTATATTTTTGCCTTGACCGACTTACATAATTGTTTAGTTTTTAGGTGTCTAGGTTTAAGTAGTCTAAGGGTAGGTTTAGTATTTTAAGGCACAGCACTTGGATAACAAAAAAAAGTGCATATGTAGTATGCATTTGTTCTCAAATAAAATAGTAATAAGTAATAGATTAAGTCGAAAGACATAGTTAAGGATTAAGTTTAACTTAGAGCGTCCAAAGAGAACCCAATTCACAGAACGCGTCGACTGTATCATAGCTTCAAATAGACAACCAAATCAGCAAACCCAATGATTTTAGTGTAACATGACATACATATATTCTAAAATTGGCGTCCATGAAGTTCAACAGCCTGTTTAGAGCAAAGAGATACTTCACATCGGCGCAGCTCGTTCTTCTATATAAAGTACAATTTCGTTGGAGTTCGGTCTCTAAACATTCTCGTTAGCTGCATACTCGATAGTATACAGAAACGAATAGTTTGATTAATATAAGTTTCCGAACATCCAATCTCCAATAATTTGCCCATAGAAGGCTAATTGACTTATGCCTGTACTATAGATTAATTAACTTGACCATGTCCATTGGCATGGCAGACATTGTGACCTGAAAGTTCTTGTAATATAGATTCTACCATGGTAGGTGTCCCGAAGAACGGAATGATTCCCTGAAATGCGACAATGAGACGTCCTAGTAGGCAAGCTACAAGAGTATGTCCACCTGGTAATCGAATATGTCTCTATCAAACTTTTTATTATCGAATAGATCAACTTTTGAATTCGTTCCCAGGAGACATATTTCCAGAAGCTTCCAATCTTTAGCTATAAAGAGAAGAAACAATAGGCACATCGGGACGTTGTCACTATAAAAGCATTCCTACAACTTGAACCAGAATTCTTGCAATACAAATCGGCATCTTGGCACTAAGGCGGTTCGACGTGGAAGATTAACATAAACTGCGTGCAACTTGAAAAATGCAGACGCAGGCCGTCCTAATTTGGACTAAGCGAATAGTTAAACGCAAGCTGCAGATTTTTTAAGAATATGTAAGTGTTTTTATTAGCAGCAAATACACTTACCAATTAAACTGCAACCGGCCTGTTGTGAGCCATCAACAATCCCTGTCATCACATTATTAGCAGGCAACCTCTCCAAAGTTCCACCCGCATAGTACGAAGAAAAAGTAAACGGCTCCGCACCATTGCAGAGGATATCGTTGACGCACATGGCCACTAAATCGATACCCACTGTCGAATTTAAAGCTGTTTCCTGAGCAACTTTAATCTTTGTACCAACCCCATCGGTGCCAATTATCAAAATTGGATCCTTAAAGGTTTTAGGAACCCGAGTTAAGCGTTTTCCTCCCTGCGATACAAACGATTCCGGTCGATGTCGAACTTCATTAAGTAATCTCCTCCGCTTATCGGATTCAATTGCTGTGTGCAATCGTTGTGGTAGTTCCACTAAAGCTGGTTTTCCATTATATTTTGCTGTTACCTTCCCTAAAGCGACTTCAAAATTCGATATTTGTACTAGATCGGATCCCTTGTCTGACTTTATCTTTCCAATCAGCTTTGCAGATGATATTTTTTGCCAATTCGTGCTGTCTTTGGAAACAACAAATACTAAACCCAGGCCGCAATTGAGATTTGCCAGGAGGGTGCTACTGGACAGTCCCACCTTAGCCGTCAACCAACCAAATACTTCCGGAACGTGTAAACAGCTCAAATCAATGACAAGTTTAAAGCCGGGTGTCGTAAGTTTTGCAACGTCTTCCTCTAAGCTAGAAACTATGTGAGCAATAGCCTTGACTGAACCAGCCTTAAGCAAGGGAAGCATGTCCTTCACATAAATGCGTGTTGGCTCCGCTAATTGTTGACCTTTAAAGTGAAATCAATAGTTATAAAGTTTAAAGAATATGATTCAAAATACTAACCTAACGTCCTACTTTGGTCACCAAACTCAGACGGATTGCTCCAATTTATTCCCGCACTTTGTAGTCTCTTGTAGATGGTATCAAAGCCTCCGCAGTGAAGACCACTGGACGGTAGTCCGATAACCAAATCTCCATCTGCGTATTTATCAAATTTAGGAAGTTCTGTGCCATCTTCCAAAACACCCAAACAATAGCCCGCAATATCGTACTTTCCCACTTCGTACACTGACGGCATCTCGGCCGTTTCACCTCCTGCAAATATACTTGTTATAAATCACCGGACTTAACTTACAACATATTGATAATTTACCCAACAATGCACAACTGGCATCCCGACATCCTTCTGCAATTCCTTTAACTATTTGTGCGGCGACCGGAACTTGCAGCTTCCCACAAGCTATGTAGTCTAAGAATGCAACTGGCTCTGCTCCAGATTCTAAAACATCATTCGCACACATTGCCAACAAATCATATCCTATGCTCTCGTACATTTCACTATCCAATGCCAGTTTAATTTTCGACCCAACACCATTCGTTGCCTCGCATAGAATAGGATTTTTGTATGGTAACTGACATTTAACGATAGGGATTAGAAAATAAGGAACTTAATTTGCAACTGATGACTAACCTCGTTTAGACTAAAAAGACCTCCAAAACCACCTAATCCTCCAATAACACCCTGCCGATGTGTACCGCGGCTTAGTGGCTTAATCCTTTGCACCAAATCATCACCAGCATCAATGTCAACACCGCTATCTTTATAGGACAGAGGTTGACTATCCCAACCGGAAATGAAAATTATTTTATTAGTTAAAATATATTTTATCAAATATTGTGTTGATGAATGGGTTGAAGATGGATAATTGTTACAGTTAACATGTGCACGACTGGATCGGTGTTTATTGTGTTTATTTGCAAATTACTTTGAAAATTAAAGATAATCGTTAAAATATTTTTATTTTTTTTTTTCCAAAAAAATCGTTAAAAAGGAAAACAAAAAAATCATGACAATTTTCCAAAACTTGGTATATGTTAAATATTATTTATATATTGTATATACACTGCCGGTCAATAGAATAGGTTCACCCTGTAGACAAGAGCTTTTACCTCCTAAAAAAAGCTTTACAGACAGCTTTTTCACGTATTATTTCAATGCATTATGTTTTATTGCCGTTCTATTTCCAAGAAACAGCCAGACTGAAATACGGCCTAACGGTAAATTATAAGCATACTATGGAATGCATTAAAAAAAGTGTTTTTTTTTCATCGGTCAATAGAATAGGTTCATCGATTTTAAAGTCAGTTCTGATTCAGAATTTGAAAGATCAGTGCGTGTCATTGTAACTAGTGTAGGGTGAATATTAAAAAAAAAAAACATTAATAAGGAACAAGGGACGAGCAAAGTGCCTTAGTTCGGAGGAAAAAATAAAAATCCAATTGTACGCAGAACAAAGTTTAAGTGCGCGTTTAATTGCGAACAAAATCGGAAGATCGCAGAATGTTGTGAGTACTTTTTTGAAAAATAAAGAAAACTATGGTCAGAACGTGAAAGAAAGCTCAAAAGTAACGACACCGGCTGAAAGGAGATTAATTGCCCGGCTGGCGTCTAATTCTTGCCAGTCATCGTCTCAAATTAGGGCTGCATCTGGAACAACAGCAAGCATTTCGACCATGCAGAGAGTGATAAGAAGTGCCCCAAACATCAAGCGCATGAAACTGAAGAAGAAGCCTCCACTCAACCCCCAAAGAGTTTCCATCACGAATGACGGCAAATGGATACAAAAACATTCTCGAGAGGGCTTTTCCGAAATTCAGTGAGATGTTCGGCCCCTTAAGTGGACTTTCCACCAGGATAACGTTCCAATCCATACTGTCGTGAAAACCTGGATAGATCAACAAAACGTTGGATAGTTGAAATGGCCTCCCTACTCACCAGACTTAAATATTATTGAGAATGTGTGGGGATGGCTCGTCCGTATAGTTTACAAGTCGGGACAACAATTTGAAGATAAATCGTCACTAACAACAGCAATAAAACAAGCTTGGACAAAAATTTCATTAAATTATTTGAAAAAGCTGTATGATTCAATGCCAAATAGAATTTTTGAGGTAACGGTAAATAAAGGAGGGTCAACTCATTACTAAACGAATAAAATAAATGTCTATCTTTAAAACGAATAGTTTCTGTTTTCATTTTTCCTTCCCAATTAATACTGGTGAACCTATTCTATTGACCGATCAAAATGTACATTTATTTGGATGCATTTTAGAAAACGTTTCGAATTTAGCTTAATAATTATTTTTGATTTGACTCTTTCTTATTAATAGGTGGGCAAATAAACATGCTTTGAAAATCCACCAACAAAAATATTCATGTAAAACTAATTTGAGGAAAAAAGAGCTCTTTGTAATGTTAAGTGTGTGAAGCTATTCTATTGATCGGCAGTGTATATTCATTTTGAACAAAATCGACCGAGTCATACCCGAGGATGAGCCAATTTGTAAAAACCGGTCAATGAGTAAATTACCGTTGAACGCAAGATGAAAGGTAAAATTGGAATACATGGGGTGACAAGTCACTCTACCATTTCTTACCACATCTAGATCCGATTTTGATGTAGTTTTGAAAGATTTGCAAAATAAATTTATGTATTAAACAAAATTCTAAATCTGAATGAATAATAATAATATAAATATAAATTAAAAATATATACGTACGTACTACATATGCATTTTTTTCAGATTTTTTAAATTAAAAATTTTGGTGATAAAGGGGGAGATATCGCTTTTCCCACGGTTTTTGAACTGTTTTGTTCAAGAAACTATATCAAAAAGAATATATATATTTCATATTTACTCGTATACGAGGGTGGGTCAATAAGTCCCTGAAAATTAACACAAATTGTGTCGTCACATTAAATTTATTTTTTTTTTTGTCAAGAACCATCTTTCAAAAGAACGCATCCAAATTTTCAGACAGATTTGTAAATTAGTTTTGTTGTGGCAGCCATTTTATATAGACGCCTACTAGCATTTTCGTTAAAAGGGAGAAAAGTGAATTTCGAGTGCTCATTAAACACACCATCGATTGGAAGCATTCACCACTGGTTTACTCAATTTCGGTGCGGTCGTTCAAGCACAAGTGACGCCGAATGTTCTGGTCACCACACCAGAAATGGTCGACAAAATCCATGGTTTGATAATGGACGATTGGCGAGTGAAAGTGCGCGAGCTTGAAGAGGCCATAGGCTTATCACATGGCTCAGTGATTTCGATTTTACATATATAATTGGACATGAAAAAGCTTTCCGCAAGATGGGTGCCGCGTTTGCTCACAATTGAAAACAAACGCATTCGTTGGACAACTTCAAAGGTGTGTTTGGCGATGTTCCAGAAAAATTCGGCTAAGTTTTTGCGTCGTTTCGTAACCGTGGATGAAACCTGGATTCACCACAACACACCAGAAACCAAGGAACAGTCAAAACAATGGACTTCTCCTGGTGAATCGAAGCCGAAGAAGGCCAAGGCGGGTTTGTCAGCAAACAAGGTCATGGCGACAGTTTTTTGGGATGCGCGCGGTGGTATTCACATCGATTACCTTGAAAAGGGTAAAACGATCACCGGCGCATATTACGCAGAGCTGCTGGATCGATTCCAAGCCGATTTGAAGCAAAAACGGCCGCATTTGGCGAAGAAAAAAGTTATTTTTCATCAGGACAACGCACCGGCGCACAAGTCCGCAGTCGCAATGGCAAAATTGCATGAGTTAGCCTACGAACTCCTCCCTCATCCAGCATATTCCCCAGATTTAGCCTCCTGCGACAATTTCTTATTTCCAAACATGAAGAAATGACTCGGAGGTAAGAGATTTGGGTCGAATGAAGAGGTCATCGCTGAAACAAACGCTTATTTTGAGGGGTTCGAGAAACCGTATTATTTGGAGGGCATCAAAAAATTGGAGAAACGTTGGATGAAGTGTATAGAGCTAAAAGGAGACTATGTTGAAAAATAAAATGTTTTTATACCGAAAAGAGTGTTCCTTATTTCATTTTTCAGGCACTTATTGACCCACCCTCGTATTTCGACTTACAAAAATGGAAGTATTTTCCGAAAAAGTCAAATGTTGCTAAAAAATAAAATTTGATCGTGGTTATGGTAGCAATGAAAAAATGATATTCATTTTAACTCAGAATGAAAGTGCACAACAGCTATAGCTACTTTTTTTTACTTCCTGCATCACTTGAGACTGTCTTTCAAAATTGATTAACTCAATGATAGAGAGAGAGGAAAGAGAATTAAAGATTGGACAGGAAAGAACAGATTTTGCCAGATTAAAAACGCGGTGCTAATCCTGTGAGCTACTCGCCAGCTTTCAATCCCTCCTTTTTCTTTTCCTTACGGCGAGGTTATAATCCGGAGTAGAAGGATCACAACCCTCCCACTTTACTGCATCCCTACTGGTCCGCCTGTGGTTCTTGCCGGTTTGACCTCAGGAAGTACTGACAGACTTCCCGGTTTCGGATCACTTCGTCACTGAGGCCAATCAAATGCTGGTGGTTTCGCATTATGTTTTGCAGTTGTTTTTTGGTCTGCCTTTTTTGCGCGATTGTGTAGGAACGTTGATTGAAATTGTCTTTTTGACGGGGTTCGAAGGATCTCCCCTTTAAACATGACAATACCAACTGAACCGGTTGTGCTCTATCTTGCTTGTGATGGATTCTTTTACATGAAGGCTTCCTCGAATCTTCGAACTTCTTATTCTATCAAGCTTTGTTACTCCTGATGTCATGCGATTTTTCGACCATAAAAGATAGCAGAGTTTTCCCGCCACTTCAACCACCCTACGCTTACGCGATGATTGCTGTCATCATCACAAGTTGCTTCGCTATTGATCATAGATCCCAGATATTTGAACTTTTCGCACTTGGGAAACACTTTCCATTTAAGTAAATGTCTGGAATAGGCCGATGTAGATCAGAGAACGTGCAGCACAGATACTCTGTCTTTTTTGAACTAATACGGTACCTATTTCCATCCAAAACATCCACCCATACATCAAGTGCTCGTTGCAGGGACGTTTGATCTTCACTTATGATATCTCCATCGTCAGCATAGAATAACTAATGCACTTTGAGGTTCGTCATTTTTCCTTCAAGCAAATAATCACGGACTGCAATTAATAGCAAACGACTGAGGACGCTTCCCTGGTGTACACCGACTTTGGGAACTCTTCGGTGAGTCATCTTACACTTGTCCTTGCTCCCTCATACATGTATGATCACATGTCCATGATCATGCGCACGTAGGTTTCTGGAACTCCTCGTTGTCTTAGCACCACCCATAAAGAGATCTCTTGGTTATCTATCAAAGGCTTTTTCAAAATCAACCAACACCATATGGAAGTCCTTTAAGGAATCACGATGTTTTTCCATTATGATCCTTATACTTTGGATTGCATCTGTTATTGATTTACCCGAGACAAACCAGCAATGTCAACCCTTCCTAACCTGGGGAAACAGACCTTGTTCGCAGCCGCCCATTTTGGGTCAGACGCTGCGAAGGGGGGTGATGTCTTGATGTTTATTTAAAGGCGATCATGAGAACCTTGCAAATTGGTACAGATCGTACTTGGGTCTAAACGAGGAACAAATTAGAAAATTTTACTTAGACTTGACATGGTTTCCAGGAAACTTCCAACCAACTTCGAGCCATAAAATAAGGTGATAGTACTTAGAGTGTAGACAGAGAATAAAATTCGAAAATTATTAAAGAATTAGGGGCCATATGTTTATCATTGCGGCATATCATCATGCGCCATGTCATCTTAAAGGCACTGATAAATATGTAGAACTTTTTATTCCATTTCCATTGTAGCTTCAAAGTTATTACTAAAAAAAATTCCTTACATCAGACCTTTTGTAACGGAAATATGTTTGTATGATAGTAAAAATTGCTCAAGAACCTGGAATCTTACCTAGTGGTAGTAGGTAGGTTTTTGTCACTAAATATTCATGTCTAGTCTTTGTAAAAAGTATTGCTATCAAAAAATATTAATGTAAAAATGGGCTAAGTTCTTTAGAGCAAACTATCTAACCACGAAAAGGAGTGAGATCTAAAAGTGTTCTAAGTTTAACTTTTTCCAATGCCTTGCTAAATAAAATGTGCGTACGTAACTACATACGAGAGCTGTTCGATAAGTCAGTGACTTTGATGCAAGACGGCACTCGGATCGCAGAGAAGATTTTTTTCTGACATCTTTGTTTCTTTTTCAGCATAGACAAAAAAAAAATCAAATAGATCTGTCAAACACTTAGCTTTTTACAGTGATCGAAAGAACTTTGGTTTGTGAGCTTTGGCCAAAGCACTACTTTTTGCGCGATAAAACCATTAAATAGACTGGAGACAAACTTAAAAAAATATTATGGAGACTCTGCTCCCTCGCATAGAATGGTACACAAGTAAAAAAAAAAAAAAAACAAATATTTGACGCAACAGCTCTTTAAGTGCCAGGGCCTAGCTTCTCGCAACCAATCGTGTTGTGTGCGTTATATATTTCACACGAATGGACCTACAGTTTAGTGCCGTATCCGAACGTCAATTTGTTTTGGGAAGCTTTCTCCGGACCACAATACTCTCGGATGTTTGTCAGACGTTCGCGAGAGGTGGGATCGTGAAAAAACTTTTTGGCGTTTTTTTGGGATTCGAACTTGGAACCTCTTGTGTAGTGATCCGACACAGTAACCACTACGCCACGACGCCCACAAGTGGTACACAAGTGGTTCACTGAATTTTGTTACGGTCGTACGAGCACAAACGACTCTGAGCTCCCAGGACGTCCAAATGAGATAGCTGAGATTGTAGCAATTTCAAATGATACCGTCATTCGAATCCTGTATGACCATTTGGGCATAAACAAAAAGCTTCTATTGCAGTGAAGGCGACAGCGTTAGTTATTTATGTTTCTTTTGAGTGGTTCAAGAAACTCTAAAAATCGATCCAATTCATAAAGCTGTTTCCTTTTTAGGTCCGGTCACCCTCGAAAAGAATAAGGTGTATTATTATTATTTTTTTGTTTTCTTGCTATATTAATTTTGTATTAGCTCGCTACTGACTTAATCAACAAATTACTGAATTTAAAAATTAAAAACATGTTTGGCTGTAAAATGTTTTAACATTGTTGATTAGACAGTGTATAGAGTGTCTATACCCTACATTCGCCACTGTAAAGCACAAAAAAGCTCAGGACTATAAAATGAATCCTCTTAATCGACTTCAAAGAATGTAATAAAGTCGTAAACTCGAGCTATTACTGGAATTCGCTGATGCAACTGAGACAGAAAATCGTTAATTAAGAAGTGTCGGCTTGTACACGACAATGCTCCAGTTTACAGAACTGTGATTTCTAAGACTACCGTTCGAGAATGCGATCTTACAGAAGTTTTCCACCCTGATTTGGCACTCATCAACTAATTTGTTCTCAAAATTAAAATCGTACTAGGTAACGAAATTTGAAGCTAACATGTGTTGAAAAAGGGAAAATTATAGATCCATTCATGTACTTAAAAAACGTTTAAACTGTCAAATACCCAAGATTGAGAGAGATAACTTTCAGGGAATGACAAACTGAGCAAAGTACATGCATACATTTCGAGCCGAAATCCTACCAAAGTGTTTCTTATACGAGTACTAGCTTTACAACTTTAAAGTTTAACATTAAAAGGTTTAAGTATATACTTTAAAAAAGTATTGTAATGAAGTATATACCCCCTCGTTTACCAATTTGTTTTCCTTTAGTAAAGCCTATCATCTCCTAAGGGTTAATTGCCTAAAGTGGATTTCTTTTTCAAATAATTCCTAAACACTCAGACTTGATTTTCGGTCCATTGTACTACTCTGCAAAAACCCCTTTTTGGTGTAGTAGTTGGAGAAACTTGTTTCTTTTTTTGCTCGGGTGGTTGCCGGTTGCTATTTCCCGATCGTGCTCTAACCTGCACTACACCATGACCTAAGCTAATACCCGTCAAGATGACGCTGAACGCACACCCTTCATTGATATTGATTGTTCACAGACTTCCATTAAAGCATACATATATGCTTCAATCGAGTGAGACAAACAGACTTGAAGAAAGAATTAAGAGATTCACCTTGTGATTTGAGAAAAGTATTATTAATTAGTATTTTGTTGAAATGTTTGTGTATTGAATTCACATGTTAACTTAAACAATATACCACCATTTTCTTTAAATAATTACAATTTGAATGCCTTCTGAGCAATATCAGTCCGGAACTGGGCTCCCTTGCCAGCAAACTCTATTCCTTGACAGATTTTTGTTGCTTCTGTTGCAGCATCTTTGAGATCCTTACGTAGAGCAACTGCAATCAGAACCCGTCCTCCATTTGTAATAAATTTCCCCCCAGCATCTACTGCCACTCCGCTGTGAAATACGAATTGATTTTCGGAATTTTCAGGAACTCCTAAGAAAACGAAACTTTTAAAAACGTTCATTCCTAAATTGTATTACAAATGTGCTTACCTTCAATTATACACCCCTTTGTTGAAGTCTCAGGGTACCCAGCACTAGCCATCACAACGCCCACAGCCGTAAGATCATTTTTCCACTGAAGTTTTACCTCATTCAGTTTATTGTCGCAACAAGCATTCAATACTTCGTAGAGATCGTTCTCTAATAGCGGAAGAATTACTTGCGTTTCAGGATCACCGAAACGGCAGTTAAATTCCAAGACCTTTGGTCCGTCAGGAGTTAACATTATTCCGGCATAGAGAATACCGCAATACTGAATACCTTCTGAACGAAGACCGTCTACTGCCTTTTGTAGAACTTCAGTTTTAACCATTTCCAGGTCGACTTTTGATATAAGAGGACAAGGACAGTAAGCACCCATGCCACCAGTATTCGGTCCATGATCTTTTTCCTTAAGTCGCTTGTGATCTTGAGCCGGAAGCATGGCGCGAACGTTCTTGGAATCCACAAAGGCAAGCACTGAAATTTCTTCTCCAGTTAGTAGCTCTTCAATGACTAATACTTCTCCAGCTACGCCGTATTTTCTCTGCCCTAAAATCTCATCAACTGCTAGGCAGGCTTCATCTGTATTAGCTGCTACCACAACACCTTTTCCAGCAGCCAAACCACTAGCTTTGACAACGAGTGCGTTGTATGGAGCACTGTGGATATAAATTATTTATCTTTTATTTAAAACACTTGCAGAAAATGAAATCAATTACTTTTTGAGAAAACTCTTTGCTTTTTCCGTATTATTGAATGATTCGAAGCGCGCCGTCGGAATTTTATGACGAATCATAAAGTCTTTAGCCCATTTTTTGTCAGACTCAATCTGAGCTCCTTGTTTATTTGGGCCAAAGCAGGGGATGTTGAATTTTTGAAGAACATCACCTAAACCATTAGCGAGTGGATCTTCTGGGCCGACGATCACCAAATCAATGGCGTTGTTCTTACACCAACTTCCGATGGCCTGAAATTTAATAAAGAAAGACACAGTGAGTTAGGAACATCAAAGATAGAAGAATCAATAGTTTTTGCCATGTAAACACATTGATCAGGATTATAAGATCTATTAACCTCGCAAAAATTGATTATGGATTGTGTATATATGGAAAATGTGCGAAATCGTCCATACAACTCATCGCACCAGCCTACCACTTAGCGATAAGGATCAGTCTAAAAGCATTTAAATCAACCCCGATCAAAAATCTCCTCACCGAATCAGGCCTCCCCTCCATACAGGATAGAATTGATTACTCCACTTCATTGGTAGCAATTAAGTTGAATACACCCCAAAGTACACAAATAACGTATGATGCCAAAAAATCCTTACCCGGAAGAAAACACCAAAGTACCCGTCAACAATCTATAACACGATCCAAGTTGCTAAAAACATGGGTATACCAATACATATCCAACAAGGGAAATCCGCGAACTATCCCCCATGGTTGCTAGTAAAGCAATCAATAAATAAAGGGTGGTTAAGTTTTAAGGGCCGATGTTGATTTTGAATAAAACACAAATTATTTAGGAAATTACTGTCATTTCTTTTTATTATGATAATATTGGTATGGTTCAATTATGTATGGAACAAAATATCGGCCAAATGGCCGCCGCGACCTCGGCGGCACATCTCCATCCGATGGTCCAAATTTTCGATGACGCTGAGGCATTAATGTGCCGAATTATCTCATCCTTTAGCTCTTGAATTGTTGCTGGCTTATCGACGTACACCTTTTCTTTCAAATAACTCCAAAGAAAGAAGTCCAACGGTGTCAAATCACATGATCTTGGCGGCCAATTGACATCGCCACCACGTGACATAACACGGCCATTGAATTTGTAGCGCAAAAGAGCCATTGTTTCGTTAGCTGTGTGGCAAGTGGCACCATCCTGTTGAAACCATATATCGTCCACATCCATATCTTCCAATTCGGGCCATAAAAAGTTCGTTATCATCTCACGATAGCCTCATTTTGGAAAAAATACGGCCCGATGATGCCGCCAGCCCATAAACCGCACCAAACAGTCACTCTTTGTGGGTGCATTGGTTTTTCGACAATCACTCTTGGCAACTCTGCTTATTGACGAATCCACTGAGGTGAAAATGTGCATCATCACTGAAGATGATTTTCTTCGAAAATTGATCATCCACTGTTGCCATTTCTTGCCACCATTGTGACCATTGACGACGCTTGAAATGGTCAAGAGGCTTTAGTTCTTGAGTCAATTGCACCTTGTAAGCGCGTAAATGCAAGTCTTTATGCATAATGTTCATCAACGACGAGCGTGAGAGGTGCAATTGTTGGGCACGACGACGAGTTGAGGTGGACGGCTCTTCAGCCACACTATAGCGAACAGCAGCAATATTTTCTGCAGTACGAGCTGTACGAGCATGCACTGGTGTTTTCACATCTCCTACAGACCCGGTTTGCACAAATTTTTGCACGATTTTTCCGATTGTACGCACATTTGGACGATTAAATTGACCGAAAGAATCACGAAATGCACGATATGCATTTTGATTTGAACGCCCATTTTTATAATAAGCCTGAATAACTTTAACGCGTTGCTCGATTGTGTATCTTTCCATGGTTCAAATTGAGTTAGTCTGAAATTGAGAAATGTCAAATGAAATGCAGAAAAAAACTTGACGTTTAGGTGTGGTTCACATTCAACATCGGCCCTTAAAATTTAACCACCCTTTAAATCTCTTAGCACTCTTCCTAAAAGTTCTACCTGCAACGAAACCTATATACAAATGTTTGTGGAAATATATGAGACGGAAAAAAAATTAAATTGGAGCTTTATTTTTACTGACGGGTCCAAGACCGCAAATGGAACAGCTTTCGCAGTAGTTGATGAAACAGGCAAAACATTATCCAAAGGGCTAGTCGCAGATGCTGCCTCTGTGTTCTCAGCTGAGGCTATAGCAATCTGGAAAGCCATAGAAATTGCAAAACACCGTAAAACCATCATTTGCACAGACAGCCTTTCAGTTATAGATGGTACTAAAAACATCAACAATAAAACACCTGTCATTGAATCTATACGGGATAAGTTAATCCACAACAAAGATAAATTTAGGATTCTATGGGTACCAGGACATTCCGGGATAAAAGGGAATGAAGATGCGGATACTGCTGCTAAAGATGCTCTCAAAGAACCCCTAATCTACCATTACATCCACAACCGACCTGAAAAAAGAAATATTACGTCTTTGGGAAGTCCATAAAAGGGAAAAATGGAAGCATTACACCCATCGTTATGCTACAATCAACCCTGATGCACGTATAGCCAACTACCCACCTAACTACTCCAAGAACACAATCAAGGCTTACATCCGTCTTCGTCTAGGACATACATCACTGACACACAGTCACCGCTTTTCCAAAAATACTCCACCCATTTGTCATCTATGCCCAACTAATGAAACACTAACAATTCAACATCTAGTCCACGAATGCACCAAGATCCAAACCACAATACAACAACTTTTTCCGAGCTCTACATTTGCCGATCTACTCACCAATCGCTCAGAACTAAATATAAAATATACTTTTAAGCTATTGTCATCATTAAAATTAGAAAATGCAATCTAAATCCAATTTGTTTACGTTTCAGTACCCCCACTTATATTTACTTTTTTTTACTATTTAGATATGTACATGAACAGCCGGAAACTCTCGGGTTAGTGCTATTTATATGTATTAACTTTGTTATTTATTTATGAGTTAATAAAGTCATAATAATAATAATATTTATTATAAAGGTATAGATTAAGACATAGTCTTTAATAGTACAGCGAGCAAAGTGTACAAGTTGAATTATACAAATTTTAAAATTAATAATAATATTATAATTCATAATTATGATTAAAAAATAAAGAAAAGAAGAAATAAAGGAAGAAAAGAGAAACAGTGAAATGACAGAACAGAGAGAAAAGAGAGGAAGTAAATGAAAATAGTTACATATTTCTATTTTTAATTTTAATGTTGCGATGCGTAGTATCTTAATAGTGTAGTTTTAAAGTTCTTGTCGTTTGACACATTTTTAATATTTGACGGTAAGGAGTTCCATAACCGGATGGCATGAATGATAATTAGTCGAGAAGAACTAAGATAATTGTAGTGATATGTATTAATGTTGAAAGTTTTAAGTGAGCTCGAAAATTCAAGCTATAAGTATAGGTATGGCGGTTACTGGCCACGGGTAAATTCCTTCCAACCCTAAGCGACCAAATGAAAGGCGCCCTTAAGATAGTCAGCAACTGGACTAAAAGAAGTGGACTCGCAATAAATCCACTAAAAACGGAGCTGACACTATTTACGAACAAGAGGATAATACCGGAATTCAAAATTCCATCCATTGAAGGCACTCCTCTTAGAATTTCTGACAGAGCTAAATATCTAGGGTTAATACTAGACCAGGAACTAAACACAAGGAAAGCTATGATAGCTCTCTTTACTTGTAGCAGAATATTTGGAAAAACTTGGGGGCCCAAACCAAAAGTCATTTTTTGGCTCTACACAGCGGTTGTGAGATCTATACTGACATACGGCGAGTATGGTGGCCAGCCGCATGTAAGGGCACAAACCTCAAGATACTAACCAGAGTACAAAGAATGGCGTGCATTGGTGTCACAGGACCTATGAGAACCACACCAACTGCAGGATTAGAGACCATACTCAATCTATTACCTTTAGACCTATTTGTGCAGAAATCTGCAGCTAGAAGTGCTCTAAGATTAAGCCAATCTGAAGGTTGGAGGTCAAGCCTGACGGGGCATGCGCAGATTTTACGCAAATACATGGGCGGAGATGTTAGCACAGACTACATGGTGCCCTATTTAGACTTTCATAAGCCGTTTTCTAGTTCATTTCCGAGTCGAGAGGAATGGGAAACTAATATTCCACTAAATGACAACTCCATCTCCATCTAAACTAATGGATCCAAGATGGACGTGGGAGTAGGTGCTGGGATATTTTCTGGAAAACTCAATTTGAACAAGTCAATTCTCCTTCAAGACTATAGCAGTGTACTTCAAGCGGAGGTCTTGGCGGTGGCAACTGCTGCCGGGACGCTGCTATGAAAGCTATACCACCAGATGATATTACATTTTTCATTGACAGCCAAGCAGCGATAAGAGCGATTTCCGCCACGCAAATAAAATCGAAGCTTGTGCGCTGCTGTCGCGAAGAGCTGCGGGTTCTTGGTACGCAACACAATGTAAAGCTCTGCTGGGTACCCGGACATAATGGCGTTTCAGGAAACGAGAAAGCTGACGAGCTGGCAAGGGAGGGTTCAGCTCTAAATCCTGAACGAGCTGACCCGTCAATTAAGATACCACCCTGCAACCTGAACCTAGAAGTTAGAAATAAAATGATTGCCATAGCAAATAGTAGAAGGAGATCATTAGAATCCTGTATAATTACAAGAAAACAACTTTTTACGTTATCACACAAAGAAATTGGGAATTAGCGAAGAAGATATATGTAGAGGCTGTTGCAATGAGGACGTACACGAGGATACACCTCACTTTCTGTGCCATTGTCCAGGACTCTACCACCTTAGATTCAGAATACTAGGGAAATATTTCTTCCAAGACTTAGAAGAACTTTCAAATGTATCGGTAAATAAGATTACCAAATTTATAAATGCATCGGGTTGGTTCAAGTTCCCCACTCGTGAACTCTATGGGTAAGCTTCACTCCTTGGGCATCACAATGGATCTATACTGATCTAAGTGTGGCGTAGTTTGTTAACACTCTACGTCAACCCATAAAACCTAACCTAACCTAACCTGGGTATGGCGGTGATTGGGATCTAATAACTTTCTGCATGAATATTCAATTTCGAATGTTCATATGCTGCTCTAGTGTACAGCCTAGAAAATCTTTCAAAAGCAAGGAGATTCGATCATACCTACGTAGCTGGTGAATATATCTGAGAGCATCATTGAAAGCTACTTACAACTTATGAAAAGAAAGCGAATCAAGGCTACTGTAAACCACTTCAGCGTATGCTATTACAGGCATATTGAGTGTTTGCAAAAGCATTCGACGTGTCTCAAGCGGAGTGAAGCTAGCTGAAATCCACAATTTGCGCAAGCATCCATAAATACGACCTATTACGACGTTGATGTGATTGTTACAAGATAGGTTTTGATTTATGACAAATCCAAGGCTTGTTGCAGTTTTTACTTGTTTCATTTTAGTGCCCGATAGCAAGATATCTGGCACAGAAGCTAGTTCGAGGGGTCTGTTTGAGACTAGTCCGTTAGACATGGCCCATTGATTGATCGCGAGTAGACCCTCATTTAACTCTGAGAGAGCTTCTCATCTTATCAGCCGGCTGCGAGAAATAAAGTTGAACATCATCAGCGTAGAGGTGGATTGACACATGATTGCAGGTCGACGGTAAGTCATTAATGTACATGCAGAATAGAATGGGCCCCAAGGTTGAGCCCTGAGGTACACCTTGCAGGAAGAGGTTTAAATTCATCATGTATCCCCTACAACTATTCTCTGCGACCTAACACTCAAAAAACTACCTATGAGCATTGCAGCCCTATCACACGGCAAAATAATGTAACAGAGTATGGAGTGATTGACCTTGTCAAAGGCCCTTGAAAAGTCCATAAGGCAAAGCAAGTTTACAGATCCCTTACCGAATTCATTCCTTATATCATCCAAGATATTGACCACAGCGGACGCACAACTATGGCCTGTTCTAAAGCCGTACTGCAGGGGGCTCAGCAAGGAATTTAAGGACAGGTGATCTTGAATCTAACCCGCTAGTTACTCTTTCAAAAACCTTAGACAGACATGGTAGAATGCTGATAGACCTGTAATCATTGGCAGTAGCAGCATTAGATTTCTTAGAGACGGGTATAATTCATGCACGTTTCCAGGCTAAAGGAAAGGTTGAAGTTATTATGCATGAGCTGATGATGTGTGCCAAGTGGCTTATGATTTGTGGCAAAATAATTTTCCTCTTCAAGAGCATTCAATTTCAATGATTTGATAACACTTACGATCTCTACATCAGTAACACCCTCGAAATCGGCTTGATGTTCAAGAGCTGTCGGAGGGATCGTATTATAGTCAAACCTATCAGGTTCAAGTTCATTCGCTAAGAAGGAATCATTTAGATCATTTAAATCTAGGGTACAACTACTGCTAGTTCTACCAATTATACCAATCTCAATAAAAATTGTTGAAGGAAGGGAATTGCTTAGTCTAGAGGAGAAATGCACGAACGGTAGCTGTTGCAGTATTGTGTGCAACTTTATATATACTTGGCATCAGTTTGCAGGAGAGCGGGTACGCTTCCACTTACTGTGAAGTTTGTTTCTTTTTTTAATCGCACTAATAACCTCACCAGTGTACCACGGACATGCTTTATTGCGGACAAAAATAGTTTTGGTTAGAACATATACGTTATAAAGACGTTCAATAAGCATCTGAAAATAATCTAGAAGGTAAGTGTCTCTAATATTGGTGCGAAATGGAGGTGTACCAAGTGATGAAACCGGGGGGGATCATAAGCATAAACATATTTTTTTTGTTTATAATTTGCACGTGTTAAACGGGATATGAATACCCTTATACTATTTTTTAGAACACCTGCGGTTTTGTGGAAAGGAAGAGACAGAGAGAAAGACAGAGTGGTGTGGTTTGAAACTCAGGTGATAGAAATGTGCGTCGCACTGATTAAGAACCTGAGCAAAGGTCTGCTCTTAACAAGATAGTCAACATAATATGTGGAATGCGAAGCAATTTCTGATAAATTTCAATTTCTAACAAAACCATGAAATCTCAGTTCGTTTGTGGGAAATTGATAATATTTACGGGTTTCATTGCATTTGACAACCGTCAGTAGTTTTATTATAAAGTCTGTGAAGGACATTAAGTTTCTTTCTCTTGCAGGGTGTACGTCGGGCGTTATCTTGAGAAAGAAAGAACGAAATGGGGACTTTTGTAGATAAATTATTACGAGCTAATTTGAAAAATTGTGTTGTTAGCTACTTTGTTCGGAATACTCGTAATTGAGTTATAACCACAAGGATCAGCAATAAGTTTAATCTGAAGCCTTGTGATGTAATTAATAAATTGTTATCACCAGTTTTGACTTAACTGAAGTCCCTACGTCACTCATATGCAATCAACTTTACTTTCAGGTTCTTTTCGACGCCGACATCATTTTCACCATAGCTAGGATGCCATCAAATCAAATTTGGTTGATGAAGATGACTAATACGTTTCGTAAAAATAATACTGCAGCAAATCATAGTTCATGCAACGCATTTCGTAAATACACACATATGTAACTTGTAGAAATTAATTCCACTTTTTTATTAATTCGCAACCAAATCTTGGCTTGTTTATCAAAATTCTTTGAGAAAATTCTAGCAACAATTCAAAATCATTTGAATTTCAATTCATTATTATGATCTTTCCAATCAGGTCTTAGACCAAGCCACAACTATGGTTATTTAGTATTATATGATAGATAGCTTAAGGTGTGATTTCGGTAAAGGGTTTCTGACGCTTCTGTGAGTGCTGGATTTCTCCCATTTTTTTTTTTTTTTTTTTTTTTCTCCAAGCCATTTAAAATTATACACGGTTTGGAGAGAGTATGATAACTTTGACGCCAAAAATTGATAACGGTTTTTTGTAGAGGGGTCAAAAACAAACATTTTTTACTATGGGGGGGGGTCAATCTCGCCCGTTTAGGAGGTAGGGGCAATTTTAAAAAAATGACTTAAAATTTAAAAAAAAATATTAAAAAACAACGGCAGCACTTACAATAAAGTACTATACCGGTTTTGAAAGCCAGAAACCTATACATTTAAATTATATAATTTATGTCAATAGTTTTTGAAAAATTCGCATGCAAACTCAAAATTTTGGTAAAATGTCCTATTCCAGACATTTACTTGAATGGAAAAGTGCTTCCCAAGTGCGAAAAGTTTAAATATCTGAGATCTATGATCAATAGCGAAACAACTTGTGATGATGATGGCGGGAAAACTCCGCAATCTTCTGTGACCGAAAAATGTCACCTAAGCTGAAAGGCAGGTTCTACACCGCAGTTGTACGTCCGGCGCTCACATACCGTTCATAATGCTGGACAATGTACAAAAAGTATGAGGGCAAATTAACGGCAGTTGAGATGAAGATGCTTCGCATGACAGCAGGAGTACCAAAGCTTGATAGAATAAGAAGTTCGAAGATTCGAGGAAGCCTTCATGTAAAAGAAGCAAGATAGAGCACGACCGGCTCAATTGGTATTGTCATGTTCAATTGGTATTCTCCTGTTCAAACCCCGTCAAAAAGGCATTATCAATCAACGTTCCTACACAATTGCGGAAAAAAGGCAGACCAAAAAACAACTTTATTACACAAATGCAAAAACACCAGCATTCGATTGGCCTCAGTGACGAAGTGATCCGAAACCGGGAAGCCTGCCGGTACTTCCTGAGGTCAAACCGGCAAACCCCACAGGTGGACCAGTAGGGATGCAGTAAAGTGGAAGGGTTGTGATCCTTCTACTCCGGATCATAACCTCACCGTAAGAAAAAGAAGAAGAAGATGGATGTATTCAAAAATTATGGATTACAGTGTCTTTGGAACACTAATTGTCCCAATTTTCACACACGGTGCTCTACTGACTAGGTCCCTTTAATGACACTGTTAGATATGGATGAATATTTTAAAATATTAATATACCGTGTTCCGACACTTATGAGTAGCATAGACAAATTGAAAACTACATTAGTTTTCTTATCGGTAGCGCTACTTTTCAAACTGCATTAATATGTGTACTAACAATAATAAAATATTTATCATATGTGCTATTCGTTTGTATATTGTTCAGATTTCAAAAGAAGATAAGAAGCAAAATAAAGATTTTTAGTAAAATGCATTAAAAAGCTAAAAAAGGCTTTTTTTTTTTATTAAATTCATTATTCTCGTATTACAATTTTAAAACAAATTAAAGTAAAAGTAAAGAAATCTAAAAAAAAAAAGAGAACAATTTAAAAAGCAAAAGGCAATTACATTACTACAACAAGGCAATATATATGATAGATACTAAGCAATGTAGCGCAGCAAAATTTCGATTTCATTGTGATCAAAGCTAACAAAACTGGCAGGATTTTCATACGGCGAAAAAGTTCCATAGAGTGGGCTAAACGGGAAGAATTACAAATCTTCCTAATGGCGCATTTCTGTAAGACAATCAACGGCTGAATTTTATTTAGGCAAGCACTTCCCCAACAGCTTATTCCGTATTGCAATTTTGAATGAAATATCCCATAATAGATTGTTTTTAAAGTATTGTTGGGACAAAACTTTCTAAGACGGTAGAAACAACGAATGGTTGAGAGCAGATATTGTTTTAAACCTAAAATTTGATTAGACCAACTCAAATTCCGGTCAATTGTAACGCCTAGATATTTAAAATGGTTTACGTTTTCGATTTTGAAGCAATTGTCATCACAAGGAACATTCCTATCGAAGGAGACATAAGAACATTGGTCAGTAGGCATACAGTGACACAAGTTGTACCTTCCACAATTAGATGCATGAAATATGATCTCGATATCTGGAGCATCATGATTAATTAGGCTGAAAAACATAAGTTTCGTTTTATTGCTAACTACTAGCTTATGTTCCGCAAACCAAATTCTTAGTAATTCAACGTCTTTGTTTATACCAGCTACTAGGTTTAAGGGATTGACTGAACCATATGCGATACCAAGATCATCAGCAAAAGCTCTAACTTTTCCTACAAATGGTTGGACAAACAGAGAATTTATATAAATGAGAAACAGTATAGGACCAAGCACAGAGCCTTGAGGAACACCAAGATTAATAATCTTAGAGTTACTTAAACTAGTTTCAACCTTCACTTTTTGTTTTCTGTTTTTAAGATAGGACATAAACCAACTATACATAAAACCACGAAAACCCGCATTATATAGCTTTTTCAAAAGAATGTTATGATCCACCATGTCAAAAGCCTTTGTTATATCAACAAAAAGTCCAGCACAACATTTTTTGTTGTCCAAACCTTTCTGTATAAGGGAACAGAAATCTTTTGAGCATATGTCAAAAATATTAATGTCATGTCCTTGCAACATCTTAAAAATATCTTAGATATCAATTTTGAAAAAATTCGCCTTAGCCATATCCGAGAAAAAAACAATTTTCGCAAGCCCGCTAATAAGTACATAATTCAGATGTGAATTTTTATCGAAATCGTTAATGTTTTTGAAAAAATTGCAATTTTTTTACATTTGTCCAGCCACTTTTTTTGAGTTTCTCTATTATAGTAATATCAAGATTGATCAAAATCTCTAGATGGAAAATAATGACTTTTTAAATTTGCAAATAAAAATGTACGATTAATTAAAAAAAAAAAAATTAAGAGCTAAGCCAAATAAACCATTTTATTAAAATGAACGAATATATGTACTTGCAAGAGGAACCATTCCGAATTTTATGCCATGCATTCAATACCAAATCGAATTAGAAATTACCAAAGTAATTAATGTAAAAAAGGGCCATGTTTTCTTGTACAAAAATCCTGTAACTATTCAGCCACGAAAAGGAGTAAGGTATAAAAAGTGAGCAAAGTTCAACTTGTCCCAATGCTTTTCCAAATAAAATTCTCCACATGTCTACGTCTATTTACGCAGATAAATAAACTTTTGCCAAGTGTCAAGTCCTATCATTATTGGAATCGGATTAGAAGAGGGTTAAAAGTGCTCTAAGTTATTTCATTTAAATAAGGTGGTTACGCACAACTTAGAGGTATACTACAGTGCACTTTGATGTAAACATTACAAAGATCAAATAAACGCTCGAAAGTTAGCCATCTAATCTGGTGTTAGTAAAGGAACTATTAGATATTTATATCTATTGAGTTATTTTTAGATATTTGCGTTTTAAAAGAAAAAAAAGGACGAATTTGGTTTGGAACCAGTATTTTTTTGAATCTTATTAAAAGATCATACGTTATGTTATGTTTCCTTGGTCTGTGGCCTAACTCTATTAGACGCCATTGAACATGAGACGCATCCTTATGAAAACCAGCTGATGCCAGGTCCCTCTGATGGGTGCCACTAGTCTGCCCAGGATTAATAAGGCTCTTGCAGCCGCAAAGTCCCTCGGTGCTACAGAACCGGTTGTTTTGTGCAATGCAATAATCCTTAAAATACTTGCCTGCCAACACCAACATCAGCAAAAATCTCACTAATGCTTTTGCCATATTATGCAAATCAATTATCTCATCCTTTTTTTCACAAAGACATTCAGCTTTAGAATTAGCCGAAGAATCAAAAGAAACTGATGAAGTATTAGGTGCGCAACTAAGTTATCGCTGTTTGTCAATAGATGGCTCCAGCAGTAAGTGCTGGTCGATCTTGTCATATCCAAAACGTCATTAACCGAGCTTAGACATACGGTAAACAAACTGTTTTGACACATTAGTGATTTTATTTTCGTGTCATATACTTTTGGTTGTGTGAAAATGTCTGATTTTGTGCCAGATAATCGTCATTTACGGGAAGTGTTGATTTTCTTCTTTCATTCGAAGGAAACGGTGGCTGAAGCGCATCGAGAGCTCAAAAAAGTTTACGGAGATGCTGGTTTAAGTGAAACAACGTGCCGTGATTGGTTCTGTCGCTTCAAAGATGGTGATTTCGATGTTGACGACCGTCCGCGTGAAGGAAGGCCAATATCTTTCGAAGATGCTGAATTGGAGGCATTGCTCGATGAGGATCCGTGTCAAATGCAAGAACAGCTTGCTTCAGCATTAGGAGTTACCCGTCAAGCCATTTTCAAGCGATCGCATGCGTTTGGAATGATTCAAAAACAAGGAACTTGGGTTCCTTATGATTTGAAGCCAAGGGACGTTGAGCATCGTTTTTTCGTCTGTGAACAACTGCTCCAACGCAAAAAAAAGGAAGGGTTTTCTTCATCGCATCGTGACGGGTGATGAAAAATGGATTCATTACAGCTATCCAAAGAAAAGAAAGTCATGGGAACTGCCCGGTCATGCTTCTACGTCGTCGGCTCGGCCGAATATTCACGGTGCGAAGATTATGCTGTTTATTTGGTGGGACCAGGTCGGTGTCATTTATTATGAACTGTTAGAACCCAACGAAACCATCACTGAGGAACGGTATCGACTTCAATTGATGCGATTGAGCCGAACACTGCCCGAAAAATGGCCACAATACGAGCAGAGGCACGAAAAAGTGATTCTACAGCATGACAACGTTCGGCCTCACGTTAAAACCTACCTGGAAACGCTGAAATGGGAAGTCCTACCCCACCCGCCATATTCCCCAGGTATTGCGCCATCCAATTATTACTTGTTCCGTTCAATGGTACATTGTCTGGCTGATCAGCAGTTCCCCTCATATGAAGACATCAAAAAATGGCTTGATTCGTGGATAGCCCCAAAAGATGAACACTTTTACCGTAATGGTATTCGAGCTCTGCCAGAAAGATGGGAAAAAATTATAGCTAGAGATAGGCAATACTTTGAATGATCCACTTGTAACAATTTTTCACAATAAAGTCGCATTTTCATCAAAAAAAACAGCGAGAACTCAGTTGCGCACCTAATATAATAGAGGAAAAGGTACCAATAATTCAAAAAAAAAATGCAACTTCTGTGTTCGAAAAGCTCTTACGATTACTTTTTTTAAAAAATGGTTGTCCCAATTAATATACACAGCACTATATATTCAATAAAGTGACCGACTGGTCGCACGTAATTGCACCTAGTGTCACTTACTCAGATTTGAAACTTAACAATGCAGTCAAAAACTTTTTTTTTTTTTTTTAAATCTGTTAAAAATATTTTCCCAATTTTCCAGAACTTGTGCTTGCATATGTCTAGATATTGATTTTGAACAATATTGACGAAGTAATAGCCGATAAATTGTCACTTTTTAAAAAAGTATTTTTTGTCAATAAGTAAAGAACTGTTATATGTATATTTTTTATTAAAAACCTGGTACGCCATCTGATAGCATATGTACACCATAAACAATACCAAGGTTGATCAAAAATAATAAAATTTTATCAAAATCGTTAAAGCCGTTTTCGGGAAAATCTATTTTTTTTTTTTTCCAAAATCGGCCATTAGTAAAGTTAATTTTGTGATTAGATTGAAAACTCTGATTTCGCCTCGAATTGTGATCAATTCCTCAAATCTCAGATATGAAGTTAGGGGAAAATAAGTACAGCCTAGCATACAGTCATACAGACAGACAGACCGACAGACTGACAGTCAGAATTGAGAGACCCACTTTTTTTAGATTCTCTATTATAGTAACGTCAAGTTTGATTAAAATCTCGAGATCGAACATTTTCAGGAAACCATTACTTGCGCTTATAAAGGGTGGTTAAATTTTAAGGGCCGATGTTGAATGTGAACCACACCTAAACGTCAAGTTTTTTTCTGCATTTCATTTGACATTTCTCAATTTCAGACTAACTCAATTGGAACCATGGAAAGATACACAATCGAGCAACGCGTTAAAGTTATTCAGGCTTATTATGAAAATGGGCGTTCAAATCAAAATGCATATCGTGCATTTCGTAATTCTTTCGGTCAATTTAATCGTCCAAATGTGCATACAATCGGAAAAATCGTGCAAAAATTTGTGCAAACCGGGTCTGTAGGAGATGTGAAAACACCAGTGCATGCTCGTACAGCTCGTACTGCAGAAAATATTGCTGCTGTTCGCGATAGTGTGGCTGAAGAGCCGCCCACCTCAACTCGTCGTCGTGCCCAACAATTGCACCTCTCACGCTCGTCGTTGATGAACATTATGCATAAAGATTTGCATTTACGCGCTTACAAGGTGCAATTGACTCAAGAACTAAAGCCTCTTGACCATTTCAAGCGTCGTCAATGGCCACAATGGTGGCAAGAAATGGCAACAGTGGATGATCAATTTTCGAAGAAAATCATCTTCAGTGATGAGGCACATTTTCACCTAAGTGGATTCGTCAATAAGCAGAATTGCCGCATTTGGGCCAATGATAATCCAAGAGTAATTGTCGAAAAACCAATGCACCCACAAAGAGTGACTGATTGGTGCGGTTTATGGGCTGGCGGCATCATCGGGCCGTATTTTTTCCAAAACGAGGCCGGTCAGGCAGTTACTGTGAATGGTGTTCGCTATCGTGAGATGATTTGAAAGAAAAGGTGTACGTCGATAAGCCAGCAACAATTCAAGAGCTAAAGGATGAGATAATTCGGCACATTAACGGCATAGAACCTCAATTATGCCTCAGCGTCATCGAAAATTTGGACCATCGGATGGAGGTGTACCGCCGAGGTCGCGGCGGCCATTTGGCCGATATTTTGTTCCATACGTAATTGAACCATACCAATATTAACATAATAAAAAGAAATGACAGTAATTTCCTAAATAATTTGTGTTTTATTCAAAATCAACATCGGAACCTTAAAACTTAACCACCCTTTAGATGCAAGTTAAAAACGCATTCATTTGTAACTCCCGGGATGTAATTCCCGTATCTTTTCATGGGCTCTAATGTAATATCAGTATGAGTAGCGTAATTTCTTTTTCTACATTCTGGCTGATATTATGTTGTTTCGAGTTCTTGACAGTTGCAGAAAGCAGTAAATGTGCAACAACATGTCCCAAGAGTGCAGATAAAAAAAATAAAGGGACCGACTGGTAGCACGTACTTGCTCCATATGTGCTGTTCACTCGTAAATTGGGCGTATTGGGGGTTTCCTCCTCATATCATCCTTTAAAATACGTACCACTTTATATAAATACAGAATTGAGCAACCAAGTTTCTGTGGAAAATGTCCCTGTTCTTTGCAAATAGGGCATTTGAATAGGTGCACTACTTTCTATGAAAACCTTTTTTTATATAATGAAGAAAAATTCTAAGTGGTAGTAATTTTTTTCAAATATTGGGCTGTTAATTTTTCATTAAGGACTTTAAAAAATTGAATTTTTTCCTCCATTTCCACGTTTTGATCTTTTCGAATGCCACAATAAAATAAGAAAAGGTGTCCAGATCATAAAAATACGTTTATCTCGAATTTCGAATACTTGTAGATGGGGCATCTACGAAAGTTAAGGCAGAGGTGATGAAAGTATAGATTTGCAAAGAGATATGCTATTTCTTTGGCTGTTGGGGCTAGTGAATGGTCCTCTTTCACTTTAAATTGGAAATTGTGCCTTATCACTTTTTCCATTGTCCAAAAACACCGCAGTGGGTCATACTGCGGCATTCTAGATGCTTTTTATTGTAGTTCTTCTTCGTAAAATCGACCGTTAAATTAAGCGAGTTTAGGAGGCTGTTGAAGATTTCTCTTGTTTGTTTTATTAAATTGGAACGGCATTGTATTTATATAGAGGCTATGTTCTTGGCAGCAATGGCTTGCTCTCAATTCCTATTGAATTATTGGTTTTGCATGTTTGAGCATACGATGAAAGACAAGTAACTGATCCTAAAGAAGGTGCACAACTTATTACTCCAGGTTTTATACTCGTAAAGCTATTTAGCATTAGCTGTCCGCCTTCTTGGATTGGAAAGCAAATATCTCTCCAATTATGAAAGCTAGAATGATAAGCTGCTTACCGCTCTTTTAAGTCTGTTATCTTTCATTTGTTTGCCCGAGAATTTAAATGCAGTGCAGACTTTCGGAGACAATTTAGGAAAATCGAGCATAGACTTTTCCATCTTAGAAAATTCGGCTCATGCTCCAAAGCAACGAATTTAGTATGCCATTCGATTACACGCTGCCTAACTACTGATTCAAGCAGAATTATTCACAGGTTCGACTGGGAAAAGTTTAAATTCTATCAGTCACTCTGAGAAGTTAATGAACTTCTTGACAGCCCCTGAAGTGAACAATTCACCCTAGAACTCTAAGACCACAGTGCTAGAATAAATTAACTGCTCCCCAATTGCAATAATAATATCCGTTCATATTATTCGTTCATATTATTACTAATTGTAAGGTTTTCGTAGATTGCTCTATATCTTTTTTGAAGGTCATCGTGTTTGGTTTTACAGAATGTCCAAAAAGTGATTTTTCTGCCTGTCTCTCTGTAAATTTGACTGTCCGTCTGTGTGTCTGTCTGTGGCACTGCCTTTCGCCTAATTCATTAATCAACATTAACTTGTCTGATTGTCTTTGCAGCATGTCTATCTGAAGTAGGACTTAAGATTTATCCTGGTTTTAATCGTGTTAGCGGTTAATTTTATGCCGTTTTTGCTAACTAAACAAATTTACCGATTTGGTGCAACTGCTCCGACGATTTTGTTAAAATATGATATTTGAGTTATAGTTATGGTATAGCGGTACTTTACTTATTAGCTGCTTTTTGAAAATTATTATATTGATTCCTCGACAACGACTTAACGGCTAACCATAATGGACTTCGGTGGGATTAACCTTATGTCAAAACCGAACGAACAGCCCCCTCAATTTCTGTCAAACTCTGTAGTTACCCATAATGTACTTGAGCAAATTTATAGTCTGTCAATTTGTTTACATTCGGTTTGGTTTCAGTGCAAGGAAAAAGAAAATGGAAAATAAACAAAAAAACAATTAAACAAATTTAAATTACTGCATCTCTCAATGGAAGGGATAAATATCCTGTCAAAAAAAAAAAGATTTGGAATTTTGTTTTCTTTTTTTTTTTCTTTTTGTGTCAACTGTCAAATTTCCGTACTGAATGTCTCATTTCATTGAGACATTCCGTAAGCCCACAGAAGTTAACGAAAACTTGACGAAACTGAGCATAATCCCATTATGGTCATGCCATACTATTTGCATGTAATGGGACATTTCATTAAACTGGCGTAAGCTCATTTAAGTCCATTATGGTTGGCTCTTAAACTTATTTTCTTCAAAGTTATGGCATACCTAACCTACTAACGATTTTGTTAACATTTCAAATCTGATTGTTTTGCAAACACACAATATATGTATACGTACACAGGTGCAAGTATGTACGACCCAGTATGGGACTTTATTTTAGAGGTGGTTCAGCTGTTATTGTTGTTCTTTGAATTCTCTTTCTTCTATTTATTACTTCACTAAGATTATTATTTAATTAAGGCAATGACATTATTTAATATACAATAATAGTATCCAATAAGAGGAAATGGCATACGTATTACGAATTGCTTCTAATAATAATCTAGCATACCAAATGCATATCACCATTACCCAAATGTTCCAATTCAATTACACATCACTACTTCCACCAACCGTAATAGCAGAAATATTATTCACTAAAGTTGTGGTGATGTGTACAAGCTCTGTAAAGCCATGGTTTTTCGCGACAAAAATCTAAAACTCATTATTTGTGTTTATCAAATCGCAACTGCATTTCAATTCTTAAATTTTACTTACAACCAATGCGATAAAAAGTTCCAAAAGAAAAATTCGAATAACTTGTTCAAAACCTCTGTCGGGCTCTTCATGTGTCTAGCTCTTTTTTTCATATTTAAAGGCTATAATAAAGGAATACAAATTGCTTGCTTCGAGTTTTTAATTTTAATTTGGTACCCATTTTTTATGTACTTTAATTCCAAAAGAACTAATAATCGAACTATCGAATTTGTTAACTTTTTCTGTCGCCATCTCAAGCATGCTCAAAAATTAACTCGAACATCCATTTCTTACAACTTTTACTTCATTATTTCCTTAATTTTGAAAATGTTGGCTCTATTTGGACCATTTGTTGTCAATTTATTCCAAAAAAAATGGAAGCGAATACCATACAGCCGTATTGCTTTGCAAATAATGATCTCTCCGATTATTATGCCATTGCACATTCAAACGGGGTGCATGGGTTTGGTCCTCTTTTATCTCAAGGTGCACTATACCCGACTAAATGTGTTATTTGAAAGACTGCTTTTTGAAGTCAAGCCTAATGAACTGAATTACAATTCGCAAAGGGTTCGGGTGACAGAAATTCCCAAAGTAATTAGTAACCTGCATAAAATTGTAAAAAATTTCCAAACAGCATGCCGGGTCCTAAATAGGTTCAATATATTAGTCGCGTCTAATATGAACATGTATGCGACACTTTTTTATACGACCTTATTTGGGTGGACTTTTCGTGATGACAAATACAACTTTCTGGATTTATTTCCGGATCACTTCATTGTCCATTATTTTGTCACTCTTGTAGACATCAGTTTTATGGCGCTGTACTACAAGAAACTAGAAGCAGAACTTAAAAAAACGCAGCACTTGGCGCAGACACAAGGATCTGTCCACATTGTCGAATTAGATGAAATGGTAAGAAATGATAGATATGTAAGTGGAACTCTCAAACTTATTTTCCTTACATGCAGGTAAATGGATTGCTACAACACGCTATTATGCCTGCGATGAGATTGTCAACGTGCAGAGAACTAGTTAATCATGTATTTAAATTTTGTTTCAATTTGTTAATGCTTAAATCATTTGTACAACTGCCATTTTTGGGTCACTAGAGTGTATCGATGAAAACAAAATTTAAAAAAGTTTACATGTTTCTTCTTTTTGTTTGTCTATTACAAAGTTTTATGGATTTTGAACCAGTACTCGTATACACAAGAAAAAGCAGAACGTAAAAGGTAGGGGCGTGGAATGTGAGGGGAATAGAGCGAAAAAAACTAGAAATTATTCAATGCTGAAACAGAACTAATGTGCATGTTTTAGCAACTCACAGAAGCAAAGAAAAAAGGTGAAGGCTGTATAAAATTAGATAATGCAGACCTTACGATAACCGGAGGGGTAGAGGAAAGATTTAAAGAGAAAGAAAGAGCAGGAATAGCTTTCGTGGTGAAAAATAATAAAATAAATGATATCAGAGAGTTGGAGGTAGTAAGCGAAAGAATTCTGGAGGTGAAATTAGGAAAATGCACAAGGACCAAACGAGGAGATAAATTGTGTGACAGCTTACAGGAGGTATGCGACAGGAAAAAAGAAAAACTAATCATAGACAGTGCTAGAGTGGGAAATGAATAGAAAAAATGGAAACGAGTCATAGCAAAAAAAATTGAGAAATGTCTCTAAACACCAACGGAAGGAGATTACTGGATTTCTGCCTAATAAATCATCTAGTGATCACAAACTTTCTCTCTCCACATAAAGTATGCATACATAAATATACTAGGGAAATTGTAAGGGGCAAAACACAATGTGGCGCTTTTGACAGGCATTCTACCGACTTACGATAATATTTGTCACAATACGCAACCTCAAAATTTGCAACACCAAATGTGGTTTCAAGACGGTCGGGCGTTGAAAGGTTAGGAATATGACAGAAGTATGTTCTGTTCCCTCAAATTTCCCAAACACGATTTCGCGGCAGAAAGAAGAGTAGAAATGTACTCTTTTTTTTATTTTTTTGGTTTGATTAGGAAACAGAAATTTGAAATACCTTCGCAAACAAATGTATATGAATAAGAAAATAAATAAAAACCTCTGCATACTCTAACTAATTTGTGTTCAAAAAACATCAATTGGCAATTAAAAAGGTTTACATATTAAATGCTAACAATTCGGAGTACATACAAAAGTACATACTAAAATCGAACAAGTCAAAAAATAATGTCGATTCAAAATAGCTATGAGCTGTCAAAACGCGCGACAATAGTAGAGAGGGGTGCAAATCGGTAGCGATCATTACCACGTTCTCAAGCTCTGTTAGGTGAGTAGAGTTGGGTCAAACCCCTTTGAACTCCACCTGCATTTATATGAATTTCAAGTCGGATTGAACCTGGCTTCAATTATGCATGTAAACGCAGTAAATATTTACTAAAAGCAGTGTTTAAGGAGAGACAAATGAGCAACGAGGAAAAGGGGACAACAAAAGAAAAATTAAAAATCAGAGTTTACAACCCAAGAAAAGCCAATATAAAAATTAAATATGAGACAGAGGTCACAAAGGAAATAAATATATAAATATAATACACGTGAAAGAGATGACTTTAACAAAAGATGGATAAAATTTAAAAACACATTGCTAACACTTTTTTCTTCATATGAGGGTTTTTTCTCGTTGTTTCCCCTCGAATATACTTAAAAATACAGAAATAATTCATAAACAATATTGTAAGCTACTTTCTCAGTTGAAAGTGTGTAAATTGTGTGGTGGTAAACCTTGTACAAATTTTATAAACGAAGTTAATAAATATCTATCTACATTGCTAACAGTAGCGACAAAAGTATTATTTTTCATCTCTTGACATCTGCTTGGCATGGAATCAATAAATTGTTGGCACTTCTTGGTGGCTCGCACCGATTGTCACAATTCCTTCTTATTTTTATGCATGGAATGACCAAGTGCCCTCTTGCTTCGACCAATTAGTTGCCTATGGGGTTTAGGTGACATAACATAGCGGCCATCGTCATTGATATCAACAAATTGCTTTGTTATTGTACTGACCTTGTATATGATATATTAAATATTGTTTAAATATTAATATCGAACAAAATCTACAGAGCCATAACCGCGAAATAGTCAACTTTTAAGAACCAATTAATAAGTAAAGCAAAGTTATACGTATTTTTTTTTAGCGAAAACCTGGTACGCCATCTGATAGCATACATGCGAGTGCATATGTACATATGTCCACCATAATTCAAATATTGAATTTGATCTAAATCGTGAGAGCCGTTTTCGAGATAATCGACTATTGGTAAAGTACCGTTGATTTTGAGGTTAGAATGAATGTCGCGCCTCGAATTGTGAACCAACTGACCCCAGATATGAAGTCTGAATAAAATGCGTACAGGCAGACAGACAGAATTGAGAGACCCACTGTATTGAGTTTCTTCATCATAGTAATGTCAAGACTGGAAACCAATACTTGCCCTATAGGCGCAAGTAAAGAGGTAAGTTCGCCACCCTTCGTCCTCTACAATTGCTCATAAATGTCTTTCTCGAGTACGAGTGCACATATGCACATAATTACTAAATTTAAATCACATTTAGGAACCATGACAATTGAACACAATACATACAACATAGCTTTCAAAAAGAAGGGACAACTTCGGTAACTCAACATGTACGAAGAGTAGTTAACTTGCAATGCTCAACAATTTCAGGGAATGTGCAGATAATTAATATCAACTTAGGCTGAGGTTTCCATTATGCGCACTAAGCAATTTTTTTTGTTTAAATTGACTTATTCTAAGATGTACTGTAAAAGAATTTTTCTGAGGAAACTTTTTTTTCTATTTTTTTTTTTACTTTTATACAAACTGCACAAATGGACGCGTTCACTTCGCATAACGCTTGTGCTAAGTGATTTCTATTGCTGAAGAGGGGGATGGGTGGGGTGGTGAATGCAGTGAATGTTGGAAAATATTATAGGTATTGCCATACGTCCCAAAGTTAAAATAATTTAAAGTTAATTTTGTCTTTTTTGATACCTACTTTTTTTTTTTTTTTATTGACTGAAAATATTATACTGCTAAATACCCCAGAGTAAATATAATTAAACTTTAGCTCCAGGCGCCTGCCTGACAGTTGTTGATATACCCTTAGCGGAGCTGCTAAACCTTGCGGAAAAAAGGGTTAAAATCCTGTTAGCGGGCGAAACAAACCACCCACCCCATACTTTAAATACACCAGACTTTCTTACAGGCGCCTGCCTGACAGTTTTTGGTATACACTTATTCAACTATGTAACTTCGTTTAAAGCGTCAGGTGATTTTCACTTAAACTGGCAACACTGTTCTCAACTATAAACAAATGAAAAACATGCGAAAAAAAATTTTCATTCCCTCAAGAAAAAAATATTATATTTAGCAGTGGCGTGGCGTCCATACAAGCCGATTCCTTCCGGCTTCCCTTTTCAAATATGAACAATTTTTATTTTGCCACTTGCCAACCATCACATTCAATTATTTGTTCATCAAACCATTTTTCATAACTTTATACACGCTCGAAGATCAAATACTGCGACCACTTCGGTTGTTTATTCATTTTTACCTTACACAAACTCGCACACATAGGCGAGACAAGTATGAACTCCTCTAGCGAGAGAGCGTGCAATGCATTTTTTTGAGAAGCCGTTAATTTTCCGGCTTATGCATTCATTTCTTCACAGTACGAACTTTCAACTCTATTCCTTTCTGGCATATAGTAGAAGTTTATTTGCGATTTCTTTGTCTAATATACATTCGCTTATGAAGAAAATAACCCGAAATTTCTCGACTTTTGTGGATGAACATTGGTGGAGGAGAAAGGTTTTAGTTCGAGGGACTTTTTTTTTTTTTGTTGTAGGCAATAAAATAAGCCGACGAAAATCGAGTTATTGGGTGATGTAGTGGTTCGAACGGCATTTGAGGTTTTTCTTACTAGTTGGGTATTTTTTTTTTTGCAAATTTGAATTTAGCAATTACATATTGGTAGTTAAGTTAGTGTTTTAAATTATTAAATTATTATAAAATAGTGAGTGAGCTAAGTGAATAGTTATTAGCTATATACCAAGTAAGTAATTATAAATTTACTCAAGAGGTGCCCCATTGAACATTCTTATTATTCTTAGACAAGATGTCTCTAGTTAATTTTGAGTGTTGTTTAACTGATTTTCTTCTAAAAGAAACCCATGAATTCAGTAGGCTTTCTTTTTTGTAAAAAAAAAAAAAAAGTTATAGAACTAGGTCGCTCGACACCATCAATGAAAATTGATTATACGCCAAAGGATGGGTATCAGAAACATCTTCATGAGTCTTTTTACAAAAGAATCCATGGCTGACTGGCAGTTGCAAATTAAATAGAATGTTTTGTTTTCCTTGTCTTCTTTTTTTCTAATTCTCCTAATGGTTGGAGTCACACAGGTGTCTTTCATATAAACAATTTTATTAATTCTTCCAAAAAACATATTCAAACGGAAAAGCATATACGTAGCTGCTTGCATTTGCATGAATTTGGCGAATATCGCATAGAGGCTTCTTTAGGGAATTCCTACGAGGCTCATAATAGAAAAGTTGATCGCAATCGCGATTTAATGAAGCGTTTCATAGACACTGTAGTTCTTCTAGGAAAACAAGAGCTGACATTCCGGGGTATCAGAGACTCGATGGTAATATCATTCGCGTATAGTGAACGTCTTATTCAATTGCAGAGAAGACACAGAGCTTGCGAAGCAAGAGATCGAGGGTTTTGAGTCATGGATTCATTCTGAATTTAAACTCATTTGACTGAATCTATGAGAGCGTAAGTGTCTGGTCTGAACCTCCACGCAAACGCCGACTACTTAATATTGATTCAAATACAAATTAGCTATAGCCGAATTTTTGTAGCAATTATAGAAAATGTTACATGTCAGATTAAGAATAGGTATAGTTCATTTAGTTCATATATTTTCTTTGATTTATTAAACAAGTCAAAACATGAATATTTTTCTAATTCAATGCCGGATGACAAAATATCTTCTTTAATTAACCTATTTCATGGAATTTTTAATTTTACTAGTTTAAAAAATTTACTCAAAGTTTTATGCACTACCTCTTCACTTAAAGAGTTTGAGGTTTTTCAACTTTATAAGCATTTTAATACGGAAATGCTTAGAGATACTTTTTCTCAAGCTCTAACATTGTGTGAAATCTTTTTAACCCTGCCTTTGACTGTGGCCTCTGTCGAAAGATCTTTTTCGACTTTAAAAATAGTCCACACTTAAGAAATTCCCACAAAGAAGAAAGACTCTCAGACCTGGCACTTTTATCTATCGAAAAGCACCTTCTTTTAGAAATTAAAAATAACTCAAATTTTTATGAAAGAATTTTAGCAGAATTCGTAAAAAAGAATCGTAGGATAGCTTTAGAGTACAAATAGGTAGTATATAATTGTAATTGCTAAATTTTTTATATTTAACAACGCTCCGAAATTTCTGCCCAGAACGGCTTCTTTCGAAGCCACTTTTTTTATGCGATGAGCTCTTTGTCTACGTAAATTCCAATGACTTTAAAGTATAACAAAGGTGGCTTAGATTTCATATCTTAAGTCTGTGTTTCGAATAAGCACCAAAATGGTAAGTCTTGAATAAAACATTTTACTTAAAAATTTTTCGGCTTCCCTCTCTTGAAATTTCACCCCACGCCACTGATATTTAGGTTTTTTAGGCCATTGTAAGCCAGAAAAAAAAAATGTTCCTCAGTGCGCATAATGGAAACCCGCCGCTCAACTTACACCGTCGATTTTATTATTATTCTTATTTCAAGAATGTGCATAGTTCGAAGTGGTTGGCAACATTTTGTTATTGTTCAATAACAATAACTTTAGTAATACATAATTAGCACAATAATTGTAATATACAAATAATATTCTAAATTAATTTAAATGAAAAAAAAAAATATTACATACATACATAACATCAATTGCATATGTATGTCTGCTATACAAAATTAGTATCTTTTTTGCATCTTAATGAACTTGAAATATAATCTACGATTAGGTACATAAAATCATATGTAGTACGGACGAGTAGGAATGTGCATGTACTTACACCAAAATCTTTGGGATCGACGCCCTTTAAGTTTTCGCATTTATCCACCTTTTCGATACCATGACTACCAGGCAATGCGTAAATTTTTTCCACTTTTGCACTCTGTGATAGCTTCCAGCAAATAGCATGTTCCCGCCCTCCACTACCGATCAGTAATACTTGTTTTCCAGACATATTATACAGAAAAACGTAAAACTACACCAAATACACCAAAATGCACAAAATTTAAACTCAAAACGCGGATATCTGTCAAAATTGTTTATTATCTTTTGGAATAAATGGTGAATCAGCTAAACTTAACCCACGTGTTCTTAAAACCGTATAATCTCGATTCAGACGTATAAGCTAAGCACGACCAACTTGCATTGAAACTCCGCAACGAACTGAGTGAAAATACTTCACCGACTTGCAATATACCCGATCAAATCTGTTCTCTCTTCGAGTCTTATCATCATAATACAGCTAAAAATATGCTTGTTTTGTTTTCCCATTTATCATGGGAATGAAAGTCGTGTCGCCCGAGACGACTAAATTTTAATTGAGTCAAAAAGGGAGAAGTTGATTGCACCGAAAATCCACCGAAAGTCGACTCCAAAATATGATTCTCGGTGGAAGAATGTATGTTCTTTTCTCAAAGCGTTTCGTTTCTGACATATTTTTCCACTTTTTTTCCGATCGTCGTTCACACCGTATGGAAGACTCAAAAAATATAATTCTCTGTGAGGTATGAGTGTTCTGTTTTCAAAGCGTTTCCCTCCATACATTTTCTTCATATTTTGCTGATCGTCGGAGGGTGAACAGAATGCGGTAGTTGAAAAGGAGAATGCGGGGGAAATTGAAGGAAAAAGCGAATTAAATCTACAGTAGGAAGTCAATAATTCTTGATTAAAACCAGACGTGTTGCACGTGCTGGTTATGTTGCTGTTGTTGGGCGGTCAATTCAAAGTGCGATAGAGGGTGATTTTGAAGATAATGATTAAATGCAGCGCTGTATAAGTACAATTCCTTGGTACTTTTACTTAAAAATTGCAAGTACCAGTACCGGGAATTGTACTTGTACTTGCAATTCCTTTGAAATACTTGAAAAACTGGTTTAAGTACTTAACTACTCAAAAATTGTACTTAAGTCATATTATTATTATTATTATTATTATTTATTAACATATAAAATAAAAACAACAAATTCACATGTTAACAGTAGCGAGGCGAGCACTAGCTGCAACGGCTTACGGCTCTAAGGTGTTAGACTATCTAAATTGAAATGTTTGAATTCAGGAGTAGTTTGTTAATATTTTTGATGTTTTCTAAGTTGATGTCGTTTAGAAATTCATATATTGTTTGGTTACTGGTAGGAATGGGATTCAGGGAGAAGGAAATTGGACAAAGCTTTTGGCCGAGGATGTGGAGGATGTCGATGACACAATTGCATTCCGTGCAGATCGGGGGTGGTTCTTTCCGTATGAGGTGTACATGTGTTAGGGCAGTGTGTCCTAATCGTAAACGTGTATAGTTTATGCACAGTTGTTTATTGCAGATGGTTGGGTACATTGCAGGTGATCGGTCCTTGTTGATGTTGGCGTAGTGGTGTTTGTAGTTTTGCCAGTTGCGGAGGCGGTTCCTTTTGGTGAGGGTGTTGATTAGGCGTTGGAGGTCTATTTTAGTGTATGTATTGAAGAGGAAGACTGGCGCACGTATACATTCCTTTGCTACAGTATCAGCAAGTTCATTGCCCGAAATCCCGATGTGGCTTGGGACCCACAAGAGTTTAATTTTTGGTTGGTGTTTAATAACCAAGTCTCTTATTCGGTTTGCTAATAAGTGGTTTTGATTTGGATTAGCGACTGCTTGTATTGTCGATAGACTATCCGAGCATATGACGTATTTACCACGTAATTGGGTTATGGTTTTGGCTGCCTCAAATACCGCTACGGCTTCGGCTGTAAAGTTGGATGCGCAGTCTGGTAAAAGTCCATGTTTTATGATCTCCCCATGCTCATAAACAATCGAAAAAGATGTTGCTTGATGTGTTTTACAGCCATCCGTAAAGATGAGTTTCCAGCCTTGAGATTTCAAATTGCTTGCAATTTCATTATAGCGTGCTCGAAATATGATTCCTGGTGTTTGCGTTTTGTTGTCTCTGGTGAGTGTCGTGACGAGGGAGGAGGATTGAATTTTCCATGGAGGGGAAGTAAGGAGAGGATCTTTTATTCTTTTGGTTATATAAATTTCTAGCTCCTGGGCCTTGGTTAGTGTAGTTGAAATTGCTGAAGGTATCCTCTTCTTCTTTTTAGCTCGTATGGTGTTATCTATAGTTTCATCAATAATGGAGTTTGTTGAGAAGACCAGTTTGGGGAGCAGTTTCAAAGAATGCTCATAAGCCATTTCTTCAAGGGTGGAAAATCCAGCCTCAGCTAGTATGTTGAGTATAGGTGTGGTTCGGAAGGCTCCTATGCTTCTTCTTGCTGCTTGGTGATAGTACGGTTTTAGTACATTTAGTGTACTTTTCGGGCAATTTCCATAAATTTCTAGGCCGTATGCTAATTTGCTTATAACTATGGCTTTTGTTATTCTGCACAATGTATTAATATGTACATTTAGTTTCTTACTGGCTAGATAACTTATTATGTTAGTAGTTGCAGCTAGGCCTTTTCTTAAGTTGTTACAGTGTTGGTTCCATTTATACTTATTGCTAAAAATTAGTCCTAGGATTTTAAGTTCAATTACATTCTCAATTGATATATTGTTGATTTTAACGTTAATTTGTGGACAAAGCTGTTTTCTGCAGATATGAAGAACTTTACATTTTTCCAAAGAGAGCTTCGCTCCTGAGATTGTTGACCAAGACAAAATGTTTTCAATGACATATTATTTTCTTAATTTCTTTCAATTCATTTTAAGTACTTTCAAGTACTTTTAATTTCTTTATTTCCTTGTATATTACAAGTGCATTTGGTATTTGCTCTGGAAAAGTGAAGACGGAAATATATCTAACAGTACACAAAAATATGAGCGGTTCTTTTCGCAACCATTTCGCTTGTATCATAATTTTTAATATAATTTTCAATTTGGTATTGGCGTTCAAAGAGATAAAACGCAAAAATGGCTACTTGGACACGAAAACAAACAATGGATTTGATAATTTTATTTGAGCAGTACCCAAACTTGTATAAAATTAGCGACAGTGAATATAAAAACCGTACCAAAAGATAATATTTCCGAATAATTTAAAGGAAATAGCTGATCAAATTAAAAGCACCCGACCAACAACAACAGTAAGGGAATTCCTTTGGGATAATTAGTTCCAAACGAAGTAGTGCTCGTACGGAACAGCTGTCCGTACCGAAATTCTGATGCTACGATGACCTGCGTTTTTGAGAAGACACCAGTGTTTTCATTTCCAGCACATCGAATATTTCACTTTTTTCAGTCAGTTAATATTTATTTTGAAATTATAAAATTAATTATGTTTCAACTTCATATTGTTGAGTGAAGATACAATATAACAGCTGGACATATTAAACTGCGATTGTCTCAATGGAGAAACAATTAATGGAAGCCATTCAGAGACTGAAAGCTGCAGCTTACCAAATATTTCGTCAGCTGCAGGTAAGTATTCGGTAAGTCTCAATTATGTAAATTGAAATACTTTTTTTAACGGCATTTTATTTATACAGCAGATAAATAATCGCAATACAGCCTTGAAGCTTAGAGCAGAGGAAGCTGTTCAAGCCACAAACAGAATTGTGAATGCTATTGCCAATAAACCACCTTCTGCACTTCGGCCATTTCTTAACAACCTTGAATTTGAAATGAATATGCTGACGAATGAAAATCTTTTAGCCGAAACAAGATGAAAGACACTTGAGGTTGTAAGAGAAGCACAAATTGAGATGATGAGGCTTCAGCATCGTCATCGGAGATATTTTTGATGATGAAGACTTCATTCAATTTAAAAAAAAAAAAAAAAACACTTTTTATGAATTTGACTCTTTTATTTACAAACTTTTAAAAATATATATATTTTTTTATTTTATTACCAACATTTGCATATTTTACTCATGAATTTTGCAATGGTAGATGTCCCTCGGGGCGGATTTCCATTATGCGCACTGAGCAACATTTTTTTTTTTCTGGCTTAAAATGGCCTAAAAATCATAAATATAATATTTTTTTTTTAAGGAAATGAAAAAAATTGTTCGCATGTTTTTCATCTGTTTATAGTTGAGAACAGTGTTGCCAGTTTAAGTGAAAATCACCTGGCGCTTTAAACGAATTTACATAGTTAAATAAGTGTATACCAAAAACTGTCAGGCAGGCTCCTGTAAGAAAGTCTGGTGTATTTAAAGTATGAGGTGGGTGGCTCGCTTCGCTCGCTAACAGGATTTTAACCCTTTTTTCCGCAGGGTTTAGCCGCTCACGCGACTTCGTCGCTCCGCTAAGGGTATGTCAACAACTGTCAGGCAGGCGCCTGGAGCTAAAGTTTAATTATATTTACTCTGGGGTATTTAGCAGTATAATATTTTCAGTCAATAAAAAAAAAAAAAAAATATTTAAAAAGACAAAATTAACTTTAAATTATTTGAACTTTGGGACATATGGCAATACCTATAATATTTCCCAACATTCACTGCATTAACCACCCCACCCATCCCCCTTTTTAAGCAACAGAAATCACTTAGCACAAACAAAAACAACAAAATAAAAAAAAAAACTTTTGCCAAATGATGGCATAGCGCTTCCTCGTGCTCGTTTTCGGAACCCCATCTCCAAATCCTATCTACATTGCATGTAGACCAATTAATAGGTCTGTTCCCGCACTCGGCCGAGTTGTAAATTTCTATGAAATTTGTCGAAAGTTGATCAAATTCGTAGGGATCCCAGCGTACGGGAACAAGATTTCCGTACTATTTCGAAGAAATTCGCAACTCTGATCAATTACGGGAACAGACCTAATATCAGAGCAAACTTGGGAGCTAAAACCCATTCAATATTTCTCGATTTAGGCATTTAATAAACATTTTTAAACCCCTCCTCACACATCTTTTCCATATCCGTCCAATTTTAATGATTTTCGTTTGAAACCATTCCATCATTGGAAACCAAATTTCCTCAAAATCTTCAAATGGTTCTTAATTTAAAAGTGCGACGGGGAGGATTTTAGAAGATTTGTGGAGCCTCTCTGCAACAAAAGAACCAAATTTTATAAAAATCTGATGGTTCTTGAATTACGATTGTGAGAAGTACGAAAGAGATAGGCAGACCGGCAAACATACACTGAATGAAAAAAAATTATTTTAATCTGAAATGGAAAAATCGATTGGAAATTTTAAAATCAGAGAACAAATATTTGCTGGCTTTCAAAAATGATCAAATAACCCGTCCTTGGTCTAATAACCCAGTTCTTGGCCACGAGACTAGTTGTTTCAACTTTAATTTATGGTTCAGTCAAATTAGGTCAAATTTCGGTCAAATTTAAGTATTTCAAATAACAATGTGGAATCTTTTGGAATGATTCGGGACATTTTCGAAATTCTAATTAAGAAAACTACAAAATTACGGGTTGGCGGGCTTGCCGCCATTTTCTTCATTAATGGCATACCTTAGAGAGGTCTACATAAGCTCAAAATGTGTCTAAATGTGTCTATAAAATCATATCGCAGGTTTCATACCACTTTGGGAAACTAGTTCGCCTTGTTTTTTTTTTTTCTCTTCTTGTTGAATTGTCATTGTTAAGGTGCCAAATCGTTGTTTTATGTAGGCCTATAAAAATTTGATTTGATAAAGAATTGCGATCCTACAGATCCTAGATATTTTTTTTTATTGAAACGTTATAATTGGTATACATTTACACTGCAACTAGTATAAACTAACGAGCAATTTTTATTTAGTTGAATGTAAGTACTATGTTTACATGTATATATGTATGTACATACGTAATCTAAAATTTTTTTTTTTTTAGTTAGATACAAAATATCCAGAAGGGTACGTTTATCTAGAAAAGTTGATCACATAACTCGTGTGGTTTATTACGCTTGAGCCTTCGGGTCTGCGCATTGGTGTCACTTAGCCTTGCTGCTTCCTGGTTGATGTGGTGTCTCAGCTTCATGAAGTACGTTGTAGCGTACTTGGAAATTGTCTCCTTCACGGTGTCTATATTAAGGTTGCGTTGTAAGTCCGTATTCCTCACATACCATGGTGCTCTGAAAATGCCTCTAACGACTTTGTTTTGGAACCTTTGAATTATGTCAATATTTGTTTGGGAAGTACACCCGCATAGCTGAATACCGTACGTCCATACTAGTTTCAATATCTGTTTGTATACTAAAAGTTTATTATGTATTGTAATATGTATTATAATATTTCTTTATTTTCTAGTCTATAGAACAATTCAAGTTCACACTATACTATTCTTGGCAAATTCTTTTCTTACAAGGTCTCTTTCCTTTCAAATTACTTTATCTCCTTTAATTACTTCTTCTTGTTAACTCTCAACTTTCAATTTATCACAAATTCACAACTTCGCCCATTATCACTTTTCTAATCTCTTCGTGCGGTTCAAAACCGACTGCTTGGTCTCGATCGCCATCTGTCCTTAAATAGCCGCATTTCTAATAGCCAGAAACTTCTAGCAAATTCTTCGACCACTGCAATAAGAAAATTCTGATGTAATAATTCCAGGATGACAGCTGCAGCCAATAATCTCTTGTTCTCTCTTATCCGTGATATCATCCGAACTGTGGAGACTAATTGCAGACACGAACCTCGAATGAAAAGACACTTCGGACCAAAATTCTGCCAGAATGAAAAGACACTTTGGAATTTGTTGCATTATGCTACATTATGTTACAGTATTGATAGATGTGATTTTCTACCAATAAGCCAGTTAAGGTTTCTTAATTTGATATTGAGCTCTTCTTTTTTCTTTTTTACATGTTCCTTCCATCGTAGCTTGGCATCTAAATTCATTCCTAGATACTTGGCTGTATTAGAGTAGGGAACTTGAAGATCAGAAATAAATATTGGCATATGTCTAATTGATTTTGAGCTATTTAGGTGAATTCGGTTCTTTTTGGTCCAGCTAAGAACTTCATCTACAGCAGTTTGAAGAAATGCAGTTGAATCGTTCTCGTTTTTTGCAACGGTGAGTATAGCTGTGTCATTAGCAAATGTAGCTATTGTGCAATTTGGAGGTGTTGGTAAGTCTTTAGTAAATAAAAGGTATAACACTGGACCTAGAATACTCTCTTGTGGGATCCCGGCATTGATCTCTTTTAGTTGAGAGTAGGAACTACCTTGTTTAATTCTAAAGTATCTATTTGAAAGATACGATTTTAGAACCTCTGTATATTCCTCGGGAAAAAGTAATTTAAGTTTTTCAAGAAGCCCCTCGTGCCAAACTTTATCAAATGCCTTTGCGGCATCCAAAAATACAGCTGAGCATATCATTTTATCTTCTAGAGCTTTTTCGATGATGTCGGTAATGCGGTGTACCTGTTCTATGGTAGAATGTCTTTCTCTGAAACCAAATTGATGTATTGGAATCATGTTTCCGCCTGCTATAAAAGGGCTTAACCTCTTTAGAAAAACTTTTTCCAGTACTTTTGACAAGATGGGTAAGAGAGAGATGGGCCTGTATGATGACGGTTCGTGAGGATCTTTTCCTTGCTTAGGGATCATAATCACGTCTGCTGCTTTCCAGTAACAAGGAACATGATTCAAGTTAAAACACGCATTTATTAAAATTGCCAGTTTAAGTAAAGCTCTTGGTGGTAGCTTCTGCAGGACTTCGGTGGTTATTAAATAGTAACCAGGTGATTTTTCCGTTTCAAATTATTTTTAATAATTAAGTTGACTTCAAAAGGTGCAACAAAAGGAATTTTTTCATTTGGCTGCTCCACTTCTGGCCATATTTCATCAGTTTGAGATTCGTTAGGTTGAAAGATATCCATTAGATACTCAGCAAATACGTCAGCCTTTTCGGTGTTTGTTTTGGCCCAAGTGTTCCTTGATCTTAAAGGTGGGATCTGCTGTATGGGACGTTTTAGGTGTTTGATTGATTTCCAAAGAGAGTGTTCTGTTTGCTTATCGGCAGTCAGTTCACTCACAAATCGGTGGAATGATTCGTTTTTGAACTCTTTTAGTTGGTGTCTTATCAGTTCAGTTAACCTATTGAGCTGTGACTTGTAGAGCGGATATCTTGTTTCTTGCCATTTTTTTCTAATCTTTCTCTTTTCAGCTATAAGATTCATTATTAGTCTTGGGTATTTAATTTCAGATGACTTTTTGTTAATAAGAGGGGTACTTTCCCAAGCAGCATTTTGTATTTGTTGAGTAAAGTTAAGTACTTCACTCGATTCTAGATATGAAGTTTGAATTAAATCCGTCCGGCCGTTAAAGCTGCAGTTCAGCTCATATGCATATATACGTAAATAAATCGACAGACAGAATTGAGACACCCTACAGTAGGTTCATAAATGCAGTATTACTGCATTGATGTCTAGTAGGAAATATTTAAGTTTTAAAAATGTGGAAATATTTATAGTTTTTGCAAACTTCAATTCTTGTGAGATGACATTTCGGCACATTTCTGGCTGTATAGCGGCCATAACTTCGCGGATGTTGATTATAAATTGCTCCAAAGTTTGGAGATTGTCTGCATAGACACGATCTTTTGCATAGCCTTTCAAAAAAAAATCCAACGGGGTCAGATCACACGATCTTGGTTAACCATTTCGTTAGAATTGAACTAGTAGTATTTAATAATAGTAGTTATTTACATATAGTCAAAGGAAAATTGATTGCTGTAAATAACAGGATCCTGGGATCTCAGTATAAGGAAATTTCAAAATTGAATTGATTCAAAAATGATCGCGGGTCTGCAGTCCCTAGATACAAATCGCCATATCCAATGTGGAGAAATGTATTCAGATCATAACACCAGATTTTTCTAACTACATGTGTATGTACACAGGTTGTTTCAAGTTCTTCTGAACAAAATACACGGTAGGTAGGTTAGGGTGAAAAAAGAAAAAAAAGATGATAGGGGAATAATTAAGTATATAGTTTTCAAAAAAGTCTCGAAAACCATGACTTGCTGTATTTTATTTTAATTCAATAAAGAAGCATTTTTGGAACATCCTATATAGCGGAAATTGCGTCTATCGAAAAACGGGATGATCAAAGAACATGCTTCTTAAACTTAATGTGTAATTTCATAATGAGTGTATGTGGCTTTTAGATTTTCGAAACACATGGTGTTTAAAAACCCTTAATGCACATATATGTATCTAATGTGCGTGTGCAAATTGTTGCGTGCTCCAAAAGACTAGATAATATCGAAAGCTGAATCTTTATACATTTATAGCGTGGAATACGAGAAAGAGGACAGTGCAGGTTGGCTATTTCTTAAAAGATGATGCTGTTATAGTCTTTCTAGCAGAGTTTGAAAGTAGGAATGAAAGTATTTGTTATACGACGCCAATTAAGGCGTTGACGTCGTGCTGTTATAATGACTTCAGAGACCAGATGGAAAAAGTTTACTGAGTTTAATGGGTATGTAGGAAAATTATAATAAATCTTCTCGCATAAACACTTCTTGTGAAAAATATTGGAAAACGTCGGGTGAAAATTCAATCGATTCCCAATTTTAAAATAAACTTGTACTTGACCAATTTTTTCCGAGTGTTCTGAGGGGATAGTGTGTTCATCATAGTTACACGGGGGCAACAACGGTGACCAATAATAATAATAATAAACATTAAAAAACATAGTCTTATTTAAAAAAAAAAAATATTAGAGAACCTTTTTTTCATCAAAATCCGTTAAGTGGTTCTTGAGTAGGCTAATCTCCTCCCCATATTTTACCAATACTCCATTCGATTTCAATTATTTTCAACTGGCACTACTAACATAACAGTCAAAAGTGAGAAACATAATCAATATTCACCTGCATATGCACACATATGTAAACCCACAAATACTCACAATCTTATCATCCAACACATAATAAGCCCTGCGTCGATTCGTTAAATGTTCGTTCACTTTTTCAAACAAGAGCGAACATAAGAGAGAGACTGGTCTCAGTCGCTCCATGCATATGTAAATCTGACAGTTGTCATGTTTGTTATGAAAATTTTCCAAAAAATAAGTCGGACTATTAATAGAAAGTGTTCGCAAAAATAGGTCCCTGTTCCATAAAAGAAATTTTTTTTTTTTAATAAAATTAAAAAAAGAAAGAGGATGGGATCATGTTTCAAAAGAAACGGGCAGATTGATTTGACAGATATGTATGCAGACAAACGTATTATCATAGGTTGGAATTGACAGAACATAGGGAAGCATTTCGTTCAGTTATGACATTGGCTTATTTTTCCCAATGTTGATTATGGTTGAGCCTTAAGTCTACAAGCCAAAATTCATTGAAATCCGTTCAGAAGAAGGCGGCTAATAAATATGATTTAAAGGTCTTTATGCGGATTAACGAGAAAGCAAAATTAGGATCCAGTTAAAATAAGGACACGAAACGCTAAGCGCGTGAGGACCATCTCGCACTTTAACAATTTTGTCCGTCAGTTCCAACGGGATTGTGTATTCATTATAGTTCATGGGAGGAACAAAGGTGACCAATAAAAATAAAGTTTAAAAGACATAGTTTTAAGTATTGTAAAACATTTTAAAAACTTTTATTTTTTCCTAAAAAATCTTTGTTGAGTTAAGCTTATTTTTTCAGAAAAGTCATTATAGAAGAAACTAATATTCAAAGGGAGTGTGTAGCACGTGAAAATCTATCATACAATCAGCAGATAGTGATTTTGATCATCTGAGGGGACGGACGAGACCGCTCGTGTCTGGTAGTACAAGTGTTCCGCACAAGAGTCTACATGAACAAAATTTAGCACGTATGCATGTACATACATATGTATGCCTAACAAACAGTCTGGCTACGGAGATACTGCTGCCATATGAACCAAACAATAATTTTTATTCTGGTAAATTTTGCCGAGAAAAAACAGTAGAACCATTTCAGTAATAAATTTATTCCTCTACAGTTCATTCGCTTATCATGTTTGCATTTTACTTGAAAATATGTAACCAAGAATTTAAATTTAAAATTTATAAATAAAAATAGAGATAGAAAATATTGACTTCGTTTCATCAAACCTGCTTCTATGGGGTCAATTGATACTAGCTGCAACGATAACCCTCCGCTAGGGGTAATCGCTGAATTGCAACGTCAATACATTCATTATTTGCAATAATAAGGCTATTTTTGAAATTTGTTTGCGATCTCTATGAGATGAAGGTCTGCTTTTGACGTTTTCTTGAAAACAAATTGAGCTCATGAAATACGCATTATTACGGAATGCCGGAACGACTAATAGTTCACAAATTATAACAATTGAATAATGCATTTGAAAAAGTAGCTAAACTGTCAAAATTTGTGTCATAACCCAAAATAGGCCGATGGCGGCCGTTGCACAGGTCGGATCGGTGTTTTCGCTAATGGATACTAATGAGCCTGGACTATAACTCAAGAACCAATAAACGGATTTTAATTAAAATTAATATCCTAAAAAGCAAATTTCTAAATTTCTGGCACTCAGACTCGATTTTCCGTCCATTGTACTCCTCTCTTCTCTTGTATTATCGGTGCTTGTTGGTTGCTGCTCCCCGCTGGGACTCGATATTTTATTAAATTTGGTAGTTAAATTTATTTATAAAATTGTGAAGAAGGGGTCCGAAGTACCTATTAGGGTGAAAAGTTGTTGCTTAAGATTTGTAGCACATGATTGATGTCTATCTTAGCTTTACAGATTTGGCGTATTGGTGGATTTTCTTTCCTGAAAAGATGTTGATACGTAACTGCTGTATGGGTTAAACGTAGTCTAAAGAAGATAAAGTTCATGAATTTCATTATGATGGTTTGATAGAATGTGTGAGATCTGCCTGAGTTGATGACAAAGTAATGATTTTTTTTTTTTATAAAAAGTTAATTTTCAAATACGAGCACTCAGACTTACACGAAGTCCATTGTACTACCAAGCAGAACTCCCTTTGGTGTAGTGGTTGAAGAAACGTGGATTTTATTCGTTTCTCTTTTAGGCTCGGGTGGCTGTGGTTGTTGTTCCCCGTCCGGGCTTGAACCTGCACAGTTCAGGTCACAAGCGAACACAAGCGATGACTGTAGCTAAGCTTGTAAGTTGTTAGTACTTGAGACTTAAGTTGATATTTTGAAGAAGGTCCCTTTTGGTTTAATTAAGAAACATGTGGACTGGGGCATAGTAACTCCATCGGTATGTTAATTACTTTGAATTAGTCTCTAATTCTGTTTATGATTTCAGTGTCATGGTTGGGATTTTGTATGGCATTTAATACCGATAGGCTGTCGAATTTGCCACGGATAGTCCACCTACTGTGTTAAGAATGGCTATAGCTTCGGCAGAAAAGATGGATGTGTTTTGGTTTAATAAGTCATGTTGATTAATATGCAATTTTCATGAATGGAGGAGAAAGAAGTGTTGTGCTCTGTTTTGCATCAATCTGTGTACACAAACAATAGAACAATGGTGTGGGTTTATTTGTTTTCTAACAAGCTACCAGGGCCATAATAAAGGATGTGAGTTTTATGGACCATGGTGGGTGTCTTGTTGCGTATTTTCCAAATCTTTTGATGAGCAGTTGTAATTGTTTTGCTGTCCTCAGAATTAATTACAGAGTCAGCATCTTTATTAATTATTGAGCCATTGCAGAACGAAAGCCAGTTAGTTTTGATCTTGCACCCGCAGTGCAATCTTTAATCGAAAGGAAGCCGGCTTCTAACATATTCTTGACAGTGCTGCTGGGAAAAGTATTTACACTTCTTTTAGCAGCTTGGTGGTAGGATGGTTTAATGAGGTTAAGCGTGGATTTTGGCGAATTGCCATAGCTGAACAGTTTACAGTCGAGTTGGTTAAAATCAGAAATTTAGTAATGTTGCAAAGACTGTAATATAAATTTGGTAATATTTGCCCTTGCAGCTAGCTCTGCACGGGACTTATTGTATATATTTCTTTTAAATGAAAAATAAAAAACTTCCGATTTTAGTCATTTATACTTTTATTTTATTTCGTATTAAGAGTGCCGCTGTCTTTAGCCAGACTGCACACTCTATCGAACTTGAACTACAACCAACAACAATTTTACAATATTAAATTGGCTTTATACCCAAATACTGCACAGTCAATATTTCCGTTATTTGTGATAGCATAAAGAAATAAAAAAGAAAAAAAAAAATTACTCAACTAAATTATAAATTTGCTTACATTGTAAATCAAGCCTCAAATAGCGCAAATGTGCCATCTTGCTGTTTTTCGATTTTGTATTTTGGGTTGTATGTAACTCGGGTGGCCGTGGTGTAGTGGTAACATCATCGCTTGTCACGCTCTTGGTTCACGGTTCGAATCCTGATGTCAAAAATCATCTATTTATTTCGCATGAAATAAATAAAAAAGTCGATCAATTGTGAAAGCTAAGTCAACTCTACTGTAAAGGCATAACACTGGCAGTAGGGTGGTCAATGGCTAAAATGCAACTTGATCGTGACGATGACATCAGGAGGACGGAAAAAAATACTGTGAATCATAAGCAACGACAATAATAGCGAAAACAAACAAAATACTCCCCAGTTATCTGGACAGCCACCCTTGGAGTTTACAGAAACTTAATACCACCTGAGTTTCAAACCACACCACTCTGTCTTTCTCTCTGTCTCTTCCCCTTTCCGCAAAAACGCACGTGTTTTAAAAAATTAGTATAAGGGTATTCAAATCCCCTTTAACACGTGCAAATTATAAAAAAAAAAAATTATACAAAATTAGACTAGGAATAAAATCATATTAAGGTAACAGGAATAAACTTATGGCATATTTGAAAGGTTTTACATTCCTCAAGTGCTAGCTTAGCCCCGGATAATGAGGACCAGATTAAAGTGTTATCAATAGCTTTTTTAGAGTAATATTTTTGTTTTAACTAAATCATTTTCTTTACCAAGAATGTACATATGTGTGTACATATCATCTGCGTAGCCCAATGCATTTTTTTTTTTTTCAACCATAATTTGACTTAAATCTTGATGATTTAAGTTTTATTAACCAATGATAAAAAATGATTGTGGTAAGCCTTGTAGGATCCTATTAAAAAGAGGAAGGGTGGAGAAAAGCAGTTGAAAGCTTTTACATACTGTAATATGCGAGCTACGGCTCGAGTAGATAAAACGTTATTCTGTGAGATTATTTCTTTATTTTCTAGTCTATAGAACAATTCAAGTTCACACTATACTGTTCTTCGCAAATTCTTTCCTTACAAGGTCTCTTTCTTCTCAAATCACTTTATCTTATTTCAATTACTTAATTCACAAATCCAAACTAATTACTTCTTCTTGTTAACTCTCAACTTTCAATTTATCACGAAATTACAACTTCGCCTATTATCACTTTTCCAATCTCTTCGTGCGGTTCAAAACCCAACTGCCCTGCCTCGACCGCCACCTGTCTTTATATAGTCGCATTTCTGATAGCCAGAAACTTCTAGCAAATTCTTCGACCACTGGAACAAGAAAATTCTGATGTAATAATTCCAAGATGACAGCTGCAGCCAATAATCTCTTGTGGTTATAATTCTCTCTTAATTCCGCGACGTCGTCTTAGATATAATCCGTCTCTTACCGTGGACACGAACCTCGAATGAAAAGACACTTCGGAATGTGTTGCATACTTTTGGAGCGTAGTTATTATGCTACATTATGTTACAATACATTTTTCTGTTGTAAAGAAAAGACTTGCTGTAATTGAACATTTTAAGTTCAATTTCAGAAATTTTAAATTTTTCCCAAGACGAGAAAAATCTAAGTTTTACCTTTAGATTTGTCTTGCTGATGATTTGGGATGGGAGGGATTAGGAGAAATCGATGAAGTAAAGTCGCTTAACACTTTGATTTGCTATTTTTAACTTCTCTATGGAATTTTGAGTTGGCTTTTTTACACGAAATTAGATTGCTGTCAGTAGGCGACCTTTTGAAAATATGCCATGTAATAGCATTTTTTCATTTCTAACCGCTGTCAACTCAGTATTCCACCAAGGCACTTTTAGTAGTGGAAAAGGGGTTACTTTGGGGGATCGAAATGTTAACTGCAGATCGAATAGCTTTATGGATCAAAGCCGATTTCTTCTTGGTGTTGAACGAAAAGGGATAAAATGATGGGACTAAAATTCTTCCAGATTACAATTAAAATGCCTTTGCCTGCCCTAGCTTTGGGAATTCTCTAAAGACTTTAGTTCTTTTGATTTCATCCCTATATAATTTATGTAATGTTGTGCTCAGTTTCGTAGCGAGATTTTTAACGAAGCTGTAGGTATTTCTTATTCACTTTTTCATCACTCTTCTATCTCTTGCGAATCGAATTTTTTTGATTTTAAATAATTTGTTAAATGAGAGTTGTTCGATTAGCAAATCATTTGGCCTTTGTACGAGTGCCTGAGAATACAGCATAACTATTCTTTTCTCTCTCACATGCTTTCTACAATGAATACCTACTCGTACTTTTTCTTTTTCAATTCATAACATGCAGAAAATTTGCAATCCGACTCGACTCTAGCCTTCAGTTTCTACCTCATCCATAATAAAGTGGGTGTGGCTTTGTGAACTTTTTAATTCAAATGCAACTACACCCTTTTACTCTGAGAATATTTTCTCAATTTTTAAGAGTTTTTATGAGAAAAACTGTTGTGGCGATTTTTCTAACAAAAAAGTGGGCGTCACGTTTTTAATCAAATTTTACAGATTCGGACGGAATATGCACAATAAAACTCAACCATCACCGTAAATAACTTTGAGAAAGTAAAATATACTTTTTGGAGATAACGCCCGCAAAATACATGGATGAATTGTAGAGGAAGTCAATGTCTATATATTTTGTTAGGACAACATTTTTCAGTTTCTAGTAGATATGGGCGGTTATGAAAAAATAACCGGTTGATTTAGAAACCGGTTTAATAGAAGCAAACAAATAACCGGTTAACCGTCCATTCCTATATTCACTACTTTCTCCACAATTGCAAGAATACTTTACGAATTGTCTGACAGATTGAATCACACTACTTTTACTATATAAGTACTTGATCGGAAAATCTTGATATTTGCAATGCAGACCGATTTAAATATAATTTAAATTTAGCCGATCCCTCAAACCCTTGAAGTAGCAATAGTTTTATTTCAACTCGTGTACAGTTCACTAAATTTGAGACAATGGGGGCTATGGTAGTAAATAATTTTGGATCCAGTACTATTGGCTGCCGATCACATTTTTCTCAAATTGATTAAGCTGTAACAGTGTGCATAAAATAACATGTTAGGTTAGGTGGCTATCCTCCATAATAGGTCTCGCATGATTGTACGTATCAAGTTTACGCCATCTCTCATTGGACTGTTGCATTAATAGTGCAGAGATTTTTTACCTCCTATCGGTAGATGGGGCGTGTCTTCTACAGTTAAAGGCTCTAGTTTAATGCCACTTTTGACTAATTCGCCTGTCTCGCTGTTGCCTGTAAAGTCTCGATGACCAGGAGCCCAGCACAGAGTCAAAGCACAACTGTTCGATATCCCGTTTAGGGATGCGCGACAGTACTTTACCAATTTTAATTTCATCATTGGTGGTTCGACTGACTTTGTAGCTGGTTGATTATCGGTGTAAATGATTTTTGAGTTCGATCTCGACCTCATCGATAACTAATCAGCAGCCTCATGAATAGCCATAATCTCCGCTTGGAATACACTGCAATGATCCGGTAAAAGACTAAAGACTATTAACGAACGATTTATGAATTATTCAAATCAGAAATGAATCCTATGTTTTTTTTTTTTTGTTTTCTCCGATGTGTGCTTCGATTTCAAAGTATTTCAATGTTTCCACCAACGCAAAATGGCGTTGTTAGGTTGGTAACATTTGGACAGCAACAACAAATTTAGAACTTAGATCTAACGTTTAAGTTACTGGTTGTAAAATTCTCGCTGTTGCCATTAGGAAACTGTCTTAAGCTAAGGCAAGCAAAAACACTATGCTGGTGCCCAGTCCAGAAACTTGAAGGAAATTTACATCCTTAGACAAAAAAAAACCCTCGCACTCGAAATATTTATTATTCCCTCTTTTCCAAAGCGAGATAATTTGTGTGTGGTGAAGTAAATTGTTAGCATATATTTTTTGAGTTATTGCCAATATTTTTATTACATGAATATCCTCCAAGAGTACTATTTTTTTAAATTTTGTAATAAGTCATAAATTGTTAGTTTTTTCAAAGATTTGCAATGGTGTTGACTTTAGAAGAAAAAGCGCATATTGTTGCTTTGCATAAAGAAAACGTGTCAAATCGCAAAGTATGGACAAATGAATGGAGTGTGAGAAATGTTTTGAAAAATGTTCGACTACAGGGCTCCATTGCTCGAAAAAGCATCTCCTATAGATCAGCGTCTCATCCAGGATTTCTTTGAGAATCTGGGTTGCACATGCAGAGGATGTTAACAGGTCATTTAAGGACCAAACTGGGAAAACCGTAAGTGGCCGGACAATATCGAGGTTGCTCCCAGGAATGGGACTAAATGATAAGCGTCCTGCAAAAAAACACTTTTAACTTTTTTATTATGGTTTGGGGGGTAGTAACCAGATTTAGTGTGGTAGAAATAATAAACGGTGTTTTCCTACTTTACAGTAACTTTGCCAACACTGCGAGAGTGTCATTTTTCAGTACGATTCAGCTCCTGCCCAAAGATGTAAGTTTTTCTTTCGCGTACTACCTGCAAATTAATATTTTTATAAAGTATTCTTTCTTTTCTTTAATTGTAGGAACAAAACTACAAGAATTCTTTGGGGATTTTCTCTCTTCCATGGCCTAGTAATAGCCTGGACCTTAACCCCATAGAAAACTGTTAGCATTATATGGGCAAGTGAACTGGAGTCTGGTATCAAGATTTAACAATGTGCTATCAAGAAAAATTGTTTGATTCGATGCCAAAAAGGATAGATGACGAAACCAAATATTATGTAATTGTCTATTAAACGAACTTATATTTTATGTCATTTTATTTTTTATTTTATTATTTGTAAGTTATATTCAAAGTTAGTTTACTTTTTTTTTATAGTTACACTTGTTCTTTATGAAATTGAGATAAAATTGTTTGCCTCTATAAAACGTAAAATTCCCTTGTTTTATAAAAAGAAAAATTAATTCTGTGGTCAAATTTCAACAAATAGATATTTGTTAGTTTTATTTTAAACTAACAATTTTATCCATTTTTAATCAAAAAATAAGAATCAATTTTATAACTTAAGAAAAATTTCGTTTTTTTTTATGAAAACTGAAGAAATAGTGTGAGGGTTTTTTTTTTGTCACCGGGTGTATTTTTAGAAGTGCGCCCAGGGTTTTTCCGAAAGCAAATGCTACGTCGACTGCTTGGGCATGGACAATTCGAGAATAATCTTTTTTTTTTTTTTTGGTTGCGCCTGGAGGTGCAGGAATCTTCAAAAGATACCAATAGCCCGTACCATTGGTTATGCCCGAGTGTCGGCCAGTATATGCCTACGGGCTAAACCTCACCCCCCAGAGAGGCACTATGAGAACCGACCGCTCGTGCTCATAGTAGTAGGAAATTCGTTCCTCTCATTTTTTCGTTTTGTGGTGACTACGACTAAGTTACCTTAACAAGTAGTTTACGCTTCTGTAGTGTTAATCGCGTTAGGTAGGTAAGTTTCCAGCGAAGGCACCTACTAATACCGCCAGATCGTACGGTCTTGTGCTTTGTAGTCGGCGCTCGAGGTTTGTCACGTCCAGAGTACGGATTATTTTATTATTGCAATGATCATGAAGGCGAGTACGAAGTTTGTGAGCAAAGTTTGTTACTTCATCCCTCACAGTAGCAATTCCTAGATCTCTGTGAATATCACTATTCCTTATATACCATGGAGCATTCACAATTGCTCTTAGTGTTTTGTTTTGGAATATTTGCAAAACAGTTATATTGCATGGCTTGGTACAACCCCAAAGTTGTATACCGTATGTCCAAGATGGTTTTAGCACTTGCTTATACAGAAGCAGTTTGTTGTATACGCTTAACTTCGTGTATCTCCCGAGTAGCCAGTACATTTCTCTAAGTCTGATTTCGAGCTCGTCGCGCTTCTTTTTAACATGTGGCTTCCACTTAAGTTTTGCGTCTAGTGTCATTCCTAGATATTTTGCCTCGTTTGCGTACGGTATTTGTACCGAGCTAATGGAAATAGGTAAGTTGTTTATCTTTTTATACGTAAAATTGACATGCGTTGACTTGGTCTCCTTAAGGATGAGTCTCCAGGTCTTTGTCCACTCGCATACCTTGTTTAAAACTCGATGGAGTTTTCCAGTTGATGATTCGCCTGACTCATCTGTTGCGAGGATAGCCATGTCGTCTGCGAACGTTGCTACGACAGTCCCTTAATTTTGTGGTATATCTCTTGTGTAGAGCAGGAACAGGATTGGGCCGAGAATGCTTCCTTGCGGAACACCGGCATGGATTTCTTTGAATTCCGAATATTCTGCCCCATGTTTAACACGAAAGAGTCTGTTATTAAGGTAAGATTCCAATATTCTGTAGAATTTATCTGGTAAGATTACCCTTAGCTTATATCTCAGGTTTTCGTGACATACCTTGTCGAACGCTTGCGATACGTCGAGAAAAGCGGTAGAGCATATCTTTTCCCTTCTAAAGCTTTTTCAATTTCATTTGTTATTCGATACACCTGATCGATTGTGGAACGTTTAACTCGAAACCCGAATTGATGATCTGGGATCAATCGCCTTTCTTCAATTACTGGGTGCAATCTTTTTAGCAGAAGTTTCTCAAAGACTTTAGATATTATCGGCAGAAGCGAAATGGGTCTATATGATTTCTTGTCGTTTGCACATTTCCCCGGTTTCGGAACCATTATTACTTCGGCGACTTTCCATTGCCTTGGAACATATGGAAGTCTCAATGAAGCATTTATAATGTAGAGTAACTTAACTAACGCTTTTTTCGGTAGCTCCTTCAAAACTTCGCCAGTGATTAAATCATATCCTGGAGCCTTGTTATTTTTCAGTTTTCTTATTGTCATTCGAAGTTCAGACAGGGATACAGTTTTTAATTTAAAGTTGTCGGGTGCCGTATTTGCATTCGGATCTTCGATCAATGGTTGTCCATCGAATGGCTTGAACGTTTCCTCTAAATGTTCGGCAAATAATTCCGCTTTCTCTTTGTCTCCTTTTGCCCATTTGCCGTTAGCTTTCCTTATTGGTGGCGAGTGCATTACGGGTTTCCTTATGAACTTCAAGGCTTTTCATAGAGAATAGCTTGAACACTTATCAGCGGTCAAGCTCTCGAGGTAAGTAGAAGTCTCGCGATTTCTTAAGTCCTGCAGCACATTTTTTAGCTTGTTGCAAAGGTGGTTAAGATAAGTTTTATGCGGTGGCGCCCGGGATTGTTGCCATCTCTTGCGCGCTCTTCTCTTTTCTCGTATGAGGTCTTCGATACCAGACTGGTATTTGATTTTGCTGTTCCGTGTTGCTGTTTTTCGAAAAGGGGTATTTTTCCATGCTGCGCACTGAATGACTTCCACGAGCTTGTCAATTTCGTCTTCTAGAGCAATATTTTCCTTGCAGTCTTTTCTGAAAACGTCCCAGTTTGTTTAGTTACTAGTTAACTTAGGCGGTCCTTCTTTTTTTGCTAGACTTCCACCGATTTTCAGAGTGACTGCTGAGTGGTCTGAGCATATATCATAGCATTCTTCTACTTCCGTTAGATTTTTAGTTAGCGCTTTTGCGATAAAGAAGTCGACGAGGTCAGGGATTTTATTATTGTCAGTTGGCCAATACATTGGCTTTCCCGTCGAAAAAAATTCCAAACCACGTTTCATACTGGCTTTGTACAATAATCTGCCTTTCGTTGAATTACATCTTGAACCCCAGAAAGTGTGTTTCGCGTTAAAGTCACCACCGATGATAAAATTAGGCCCGAGTGAGTCAAAGAGGCGAACGAGGTCGTCGTCCACCAACCTATATCCCGGAGGGAAGTAACACGATCCGATCTGGTAGTCTAAATGATTTATTTTTACGGAAACTGAGCTTATTGGCATAGAATCCAGTTCTACTTTTATGTTTTCGGAGTGCTTAATGTATTCTTTAATGTACATAGAGGAACCGCCTCTTGCATTTTCCGAAGGATGATGCGCGTGATAATCACTGTAGCCTTTTACTCTGGGTCCAGGTCCTTTTTTTAAGTGGGTTTCCGATATCAAGCATATATCAATATTGTTTTTCCGTAAAAAGATTTCTAATTCGTCTATTTTTGCCAGAATGTCGTTTGCATACCACGTTAGTATCTTTAGCAGCTGTTTCATATTCATGTGTTGTTGTTTGTCTTGCGAGGCTTGAACTCGAGCTTGCTCAATTTGTCGAAAATAACTTGATTAACCTTGGTTTGCTTCTCAAGTTTTTCCAATATTACAGCTGAGTTATATGGGCAAAAAATTAACCTTTGGCGAAATCGTTTACAATTTTCGATTATTTTAATATTGAAAGTATTGTTTAATTTAGGTAACATTTATAACATCAAGTCCATTGGAGTTGTCCCCTATAGTCTTCTCGGCTCAGCGGGTGTATTTAACATTTGTTGTATTTCTCTATTTTGGTACTGACGAAGCCGTTGGAAATGTTTCGTTGCATTGTCTATTGTTTCTTGTTGTAATGTTTTTAAATTCAGGTCTTTGTGAATGTTTAGGTTTCGTATGTACCACAGCGTATTTAGTATGCTTTGTTTTAGAATCTTTGTATAGGAACAATATTACTTTTCTTTGTACAGCCCCAAAGTTGAATGTCCTGTCCAGAGTGGTTTGAGAACTTGACGGTATAACAGTAGTTTATTGTAAACTGATAGCTCTAGCCAGCTGCATTCCTCCCCTTCAAAATTCCACCCGCAATACGCGACATGCTTTGAATGCACATCAGTTTACCCTAAACCCTAACTTCGGTCGTACTGTTAAATACAGGGATTCGTTTATAAGCCGAACGACACGAATGTGGAATGATCTACCAAGCTCTGTATTTCCCCATCACTACAACCTTCAAACATTTAAAGCCAACGTGCATAGGCTTCTCCTCTGTTCCTCTTCCCCTTGTCTTTAAAAGCCCCTGCCCTGTAACAGTATAAAGGTATTCATATTCCGTTTGGCGCGCGCGAGTTAATGAATATGGGAGTAACATCCATTCTTATGTTTGTGCAGTTTATATGATTTGATTTAGATTCATTGAGTTTGATCCTCCATTTTTCTGTCCACTCGACTATATACTAGAATTTGATGTAAAGTTTCATAAATCGTAACTAGCCTCAACGTTAACTTTTACCACATCACTGCAAGTTCGTATGGCTTCCTTTTCGCTTCCAAAACTGGCTCCGAAATCGTCAACATAATGCTTTTTAACGATTTCTGTTGCTGCGTCAGAATATTGGTCTTCAAACTCTTCGATATTTCGATTTCTATTAAACTCGGCACTGCATGGTGAACATATGGTTCCAAAAATCATGGGCACAGGAACCTTTGAACTTTCAGTTACAAGGTCTTAAGTGGGTCTGCGAAAACATTTCGCGAATGGCGGCGAAACACATTTTCGAAACTTGAATAGGACACCCATCAGAGATTTGGCTTGTTTGGGTCCTTTAAACAGAACGGAATTTGAATAGGTCCCACCCACAGTGGCTGCGCCATCAAATATCTATTCTCGACTTATCGGGCTTATGTGGGCTTTGGACGGCAAAATGTAGAGACGACTGCTTTTTTGGACTTCTTTCTCGGAGAGTTTTTCTGTATATCCTTTCTCGAAATGTATAGACATCACTTTCTTGTACCTGGCTGCGAAATGTGACTCATCTTCTTTTCGATACTATTTGGTAATGCAGATGGAAAATGCTTGCACTCCGTTTTCGAATCTTGTTCCAACATGACTTGTCGTCAAACTAAATGTTAACTGAAGAGGAGACTCCCAATTGGGCATTGTCTAATCCGAGGAGTATGACCGGCTTGACAATTTTATAGACCTTAATTGGCACAAATCCTAAATCTGACTTCCTAAATAATTGTATCGGAAGTTCAAATTACGGATAGTTCGTATGTTTTTAAATGCAAAATTTGTTGACTCACCTTTGATTTCTAAGATGACTGCTGAGGATGGTTCTATTGTGACCATTTCTCCATATCATTGTAGTGTTAATGGCTGTGACTGAACTTTAAGTCCTAGTATTTTGGCTATTTCTTCAAAATTGATATCGTTGAACCCTAATCGAATATGGCAAAAATTTAAATTTTTTCGATTTGGTCCTTCGAGCCGAACCTGCCAATATGTACAGGTTTAGCTTGTGCGTTGTTTGTCGTGCAGTGGCAGTATACAGACTCATCGTATAGACTACAATAGTGATAGCAGCCACACTCCTGAATACCACACGATTGAATGAAACATAAGTGTAGACTTTTAACCTTTTGCTAACAGGCCTGCTCTTCAAGTAACCGGTTAGAGTTGTTTCAATAACACATCACACATTTAAGCGTTTATTTTCTTTCTTGTTTGGATCTTCGTTCACAGTCATTACACTTCACGGCTATTGCAACTGCCCTGTTACACCGCTACTTTTAAACGAACTTGATGTAGGCGGAAACAGATATATGACTTTTGCAAGTTTACTTAACAACTCTGAAAAAAGTTAAACCGTAAAAAATGGATTGTTATTGAATGTTTTACCCACTCGAACTGTTTGTTTGGTGGTAACTTAATCACTAGCTATACCGAAAGCACTGTGTTGAACAGATGATGCTGACACTTACTCGTAGCTGATGTTGAAAAACCGACTACGGTTACATATCTTTGTTGAAAATGACAACATATGCCCCATTCTGTTTTTAGCGATCGGTGGAAACTGTTGAATCTTGCCAAGCTGGTGTCGAGCTAGTAAGTCAGGTCTTCCAAAATGATACTCCAAGTCTTTTATTTTGAAACATCTTGTGGGTAGATAAGCGTGGATGCCAAAACTTCCCTGGTGGGTTCTGCTAAGAACATACGCTTAAGGTTTTATCTCCACTTGTATTTGAAGGCGTCGGTTATGTCTTTGTAATTGGCAAAAAATTAAGGCCATGACTTGGTGTAACTTGCACTATTTCGTTGGCGGTGCGGCTGCTTGTATGATTGTTGATCCTGAGTATATCCAGGGTCACCTTATGATTGAAGGGATCTACCGTAATACATGCACGTGTTCTCGGTCGATTCGGAATATAATACTTTTCAACGACTTCAAGTCGTGCTCCTGGCCAAACTTCCCCCAATTGGACAATTTTGTAGAGCTCTTTCAATCTTTGATCTGAGCAAACAATGATTTTGACATGCCCTGGAGGGTGCCGAACGGGATGTAAACCCGTAGCACCTGAAGTACGTGCTAAGAGACAGTTGGTCACTAATATTTATTCTAGAAACAGAAAAATTTTATTGTCTAGGTACAATATGTAGACGTTGACTTTCTCTACATTTCGTCCATACATTGTACATGGCCAAAGCTATCTACGCTGATGGTTCTTATTGTGAATCCTTGAACTTTGGTTACAAATTTTACGCCACGCCCACTTTCTGTAACATCAGTTTTGTAATAAAAATCCCGAAATATCCCCAGTATATCTTTCTATTCTATTGCATCTGTTTGACCAAATTCGCATCGCCACGCTCCTTTAGAGTTAAAGATGAGAGATAGGATTAGACGGATTGTAACTTTCATGTACACCCCGCGCAACAAAAAAAGCCGCATAAGGGTTTTCCATTTTTTTGCGCTAATTACCTTTAATAATGCACATTTTGGAATGTGTCGGAATTCATTCTGGCAGTATTTAACAATGCGTGCAGTTGTATTTCTTAAATAAAAGTGAAAAGAGTATATCGCGATGTCTAAAAGGGTACAATTGAGTAAAGAAAATAAGGCAGTTATCGTCGCCTTATCCAAACAGAATCAGTCATTTCGTGAAATTGCTCGACAAATTGGATGCAATGAGAGTTCTGTAAGAAGATTCTGTAACAAATATCGTCGGGATCACAATCTGGACAGAAAAATTGGCACAGGATTGAAGAGATGTACCACTGTTCGGGAGGACCGGTAACTGAAGAGGCTAAGCTTGAGAAACAGGTTTAAAAATGCATCGGAGTTAAGAGCTGACCTGCGAGAAGCTACTGGGGCTGAAGTTCGCGTCAGAACTATCCAGAATCGTCTCAACGAGATAGGTTTGCTAGCAAGGAGACAAGCGAAAAAGCCACTTCTGACCAGCAAAATGAAGAAAATGCGCCTTAGCTGGGCTAAGGAAAGGCAAAACTGGAGTGTTCAAAATTGGTCAAATGTGGTGTTCTCTGATGAGTCCAAGTTTAACCTAATCGGACCAGATGGGAAGCAGATAGTTCGTCGTGGAAAAAGGGAACGCTACAGTGACGAATGCATAGCTCACACCGTAAAACATTCTCCTTATGTTATGGTGTGGGGATGTATCACCGCAATCGGAGTTGGATCTCTAATTATGCTCGAGGGCACTGTTAACGCCATGCAGTACAAACAAATTATCTTAGATGGTGTTGTACCGAGTATGGAAATGATAACAGCAGAAACATCAAAACCAATTTTTCAAGATCATTCAGCACCTTGCCACCGAGCAAAATCTGTGAGTAATTCGAGGTTTCTTTTTCATATTTATGGGTGTTTTGAAAATCTTATGATTTTAATTTTTAAATTTCCTCCACAGATTAAAACTTTGAAAGAAGAATTAGGAATAGAATCCCTAATTTGGCCGGGAAACAGTCTAGATCTCAACCCCATCGAAAATGTCTGGGCTCTTATGGGAAAGAAGATCCAAGATTAAAAACCAAAAACCATACAGCATCTAAAGAGCATCATTAAAGAAGTGTGGTTCAATGAAATTAATAACAATTACCTCGGTAATCTCTATGCCTCCATGCCAAACAGGGTTCATGACGTTGTTAGGGCGAAGGGTGGTGCTACGAAATACTAGAATCATTTTTTAATATTATGAAAGTCTTAAATTATGTAAAAAGGTTTCTTAGTTAATAAAAATATGAAAAAAGAAATTTGCTTTTCAAATTGTTGTTCTTTTTTTAATTTATGTATATTGATAGTACTTGGGTAATATCTGATATTTTGTAGTCTGATCTTCACGATCATTACTTTTTTTCAATTAGGCTACGAAATGTATTGTCAAATTGGGGAATGTGTTAACTTAAATGTTAAACATCAAAAATACAAAGTGACTACGCAGTGATTAGTCATCATTTATTAAATTTCTTACATTTTGTTAAAAATTACCATGTACGGCTTTTTTTGTTGCGCGGGGTGTATGTATGTTTTTTTTTTATTTGTATCAAAGTGATATCCTTCCTTTACCGTTTTTCTATGGTTTCTGTAAATTTCTTTATTTTCAGACACCTTTATAATGCAAACACTAATGTATAATAAGACACTTTTATACATACTCGAACATATACGTAGTTGACTATAGTGTTCACAAATTCAAAAGCGATAAGGACGACCCAGGATTACCACTTTAACTGAAGATCAAAATATGGCGATAATAAGCTGGGTCTGGGGAAATTTCAAGCAATAAGTGGTTCAACCGTTAAACGTAGATTTCAAAAAGCACAAGGTTTTTGGTTCTAAGCGAAGAGCCTTGATCCATGGGTCAGTAGAAGAACAGACATGTAATCATTGTTTAGTGCCTTCTGTGGAACATGGTGGAGGTTCTGTTATGATCTAGGGCTGTTTTGGGGGATATACAGTAATATGTATAATGAGGAAAGAACACTATCGAGAAATGTTTGAAATTTGTTGCCATTTTTAGACAAAAAATGTGCACTTCATCAATACAATGATCCCAAGTACTCTTTAAAGCTCTGCAAGCAGTTGAGGGAACACTCAAAGTTATGGTTTGACCGCCACAGTCTCCTGCTCTCAACCCAATCGAGCTCTTGTGAGATGAGCTGGGCAGGAACATAAGAAAATTTTGCCCCAGTTTTGTTCTCATTTTCCTTACCTTAGAATTATTAATTGCATAGGATGTGCAAATACTTTGAGCATCGTTGCCTGAGTATTTTGTACTATTATGGCAGTATTTCGAAGGAAATTTGTTCAACGTCGAAACAGTGCAATCATTTTCTCCCAAGAATCTTATTTAGGTAGTTGTTGATTATTTAGCTGTTGTAAGTCGTAGCTTAATGAAACTTTCTCTAAGCATGACTAAGAAGTGGTTTAATAGAATAGAGAAAATATTTTTAAGTCTGGGTCATTAGTTTAAAACCCTTTCACGTATGTACATCACATAAATTCGTTATGGAATATGAAAGTTATCGGGAAAAATGTAAAACGAATAAAAAACGCAAATTTACATACATTGACATTTCTCAATAAGAAACGTTTCCCTACGATTTTGCTATACGATATATGGTGTACATCTTCAGTCTGAGACTAAATAAAGATCATACGAGTATATACAAACAATTCGCTTGTTGATTAGGGATGGAAGAAGCCAACTTCCAAAGTGGCGAACAACGATTCCTAACTATGAGAGAGAGCGCAATGCCAAATCATTCCAAAATGTTCATCTGTGTAGCAAAAGTGTCAGGAAAAATATTCGGATTTTCTATTGCATGCGCCTGAGTTGTGGTTGCCAGGGTGAAAACGTAGTGCAGAGGCGAAACAAGTCTTTTAAATACTTTCTTTGCATATCGCTTTCCGCATACAAACGGCCGTCAATCATGGTTAATAGTCTTTCCATTCCTGACCAGTAATGAGGTATGAGATGGTCAACTTTGTGGGGATCTCACTTTTGGCATAAAAACTCAAAGGAACTCATAACGAATAAACGGGCACGCTTTCATACGCCCCATGTGTACCTCGGTCATCTTGGAAAACGAGCGTTTAGACGAAAATGATATTTATACGTATTCACGACCTTCACGAGATTCGTCCTCCACAGAAAAATAGCCAGTCTGGAATCTTCGAAACCACTTTGAAATAGTAACAAGAGATGATGCATTTATTCCGTATGCATTTTAGCATACGTGCAGGATTTTGGCTGGCGTGAGTTGACGTCGAAATCCGAAGAGAATAGCAAAACGATTTTCTTCCTGTGTTGGCGGTGGAACTTCAACCGAGCTTACGTCACTAATTTTTCTCTTTCTCGTCTCCATTTTTACCTATTGTTCTGAAATTTGGAAACAATATAGATTAAAAGCTACAGAAATGCAAAAACTACTAAATTGACACCAATTAAGCGCACTTTTGTAAGTCCCTACGTATGTACAAGGGTGGGTCAATAAGTCCCTGCAAAATGAAATAAGGAACACTCTTTTTGGCACAAAAACATTTTATTTTTCAACATAGTCTCCTTTTAGATCTATACACTTCATCCAACGTTTCTCCAATTTTGTGATGCCCTCCAAATAATACGATTTCTCGAGCCCCTCAAAATAAGCTTTTGTTTCAGCAATGACATCTTCAGTCGACCCAAATCTCTTACCCCCGAGCCACTTCTTCATGTTTGGAAACAAGAAATAGTCGCAGGGGGCTAAATCTGGGGAATATGCTGAATGAGGGAGGAGTTCGTAGCCTAACTCATGCAATTTTGCTATTGCGCCTGAGGACTTGTGCGCCGGTGCGTTGTCCTGGTGAAAAATAACTTTTTTCTTCGCCAAATGCGGCCGTTTTTGCTTCAAATCGGCTTGGAATCGATCCAGCAGCTCTGCGTAATACTCGTATGCGCCGGTGATCGTTTTACCCTTTTCAAGGTAATCGATGTGAATAACACCGCTCGCATCCCAAAAAACTGTCGCCATGACCTTGTTTGCTGACAAACCCGCCTTGGCCTTCTTCGGCTTCGATTCACCAGGAGAAGTCCATTGTTTTGATTGTTCCTTGTTCCACACCTTTGAAATTGTCAAACGAATGCGTTTGTTTTCGATTGTGGGCAAACGCGGCACCCATCTTGCGGAAAGCTTTTTCATGTCCAAATATGTATGTAAAATCGAAATCACTGAGCTATATGATAAGCGTATGGCCTCTTCAAGCTCGCGCACTTCACTCGCCGATCGTCCATTATCAAACCATGGATTTTGTCGACCATTTCTGGTGTGGTGACCTCAATTGGGCGACCAGAACGTTCGGCGTCACTTGTGCTTGAACAACCGAACCGAAATTGAGTAAACCAGTGGTGAATGGTTCCAATCGATGGTGTGTTTAATGAGCACTCGAAATTCACTTTTTTCCCTTTTAACGAAAATGCTAGTAGGCGTCTATATAAAATGGTTGCTACAACAAAACTATTTGACAGATCTGTCTGAAAATGTGGGTGCGTTCTTTTGAAAGATGATTATTGACAAAAAAAAATTAAATTTAAGGTGACGATACAATTTGTGTTAATTTTCAGGACTTAAAATGATCAGCGCATGTCCTATTTTTTTTTTTGCCCCGCCCAGTTTTCGGTTTTTTTCCCAAAACAAGAAAATTAAGGATTTTTCGAGAAATTATTTTATGGCAGTGCGGTCTCAATACACCCTGTTACCAAATGGTAACTTGTTGAGCTGTCTTATCGTTTTGTCCCGGAGTGTATCTCTCTCCTCACTTGGGGTTTTGTATTTCTTTGTTCTTTAGTAGATCTAGTTCCAGTTTCTTCTGCTTCGATCCCTATGTACTTTTTTCAGCTGGATCCTAATTTTCGTAATAATGGGGTTATGATCCGATCTGACTTCACCAACTGGGTTGCCGATTTTACCACATTCCTGAACCTCTTATTGATGATAACGTTGCCAATTTGGTTTCTTACTTCTCACTTTCCTATAATATAATAAACAAACTAAACGCTTACTATTGTGTAATTGACGATTAGCAACAAAATTAATTTCCAAATGAGAATTATTAGCGAAACGTCAAATTAATATGTAATGACATTAGTAATAGTTCGTTCTGGTGTGTTCAAAGACCGAAAATTCAAGTAATGTGAAAAGCTCTCACTCAAGTTCACAAATACCAATATATTTTCGACTCAACAGTGAGCTCACAATTGACCTGTCACCCGAGTCGAGCTCACAAATAGACCCTCTGATATTTTAAAAATGTCCATCTTTATTTTGAAGAAAATTTTATTACCAACCGCATTTACATATTAATGTTTTTTCGACTAGAGTTCCTGTATTTAGCAGGTAAACATACGAAGTGATATACGCAAAATGTTCACAACTGACTTCAAATGGACGATACATTCGGTGTGGAACGTATGTGGAATGTAAATGTACGGACGATTTCTGCAGTAAGGGTGATTGAAATGAAATCATCAATCATCTCCTTTTTTTTATGCCACAAGCTTTAAACAACATCGAACGGATATTTTAGAGCGAAAAATTTAGCAATTATTTGTATAAAAAGAACATTAAAAAATAATAGTTTTTAAATATACTTCTAAATAACTTTAAATATGAGCAAATCTGTGAGATTTATTCAACTTATGATGATGGTTCTTAGACTATTTTCTTAACTTCTATCCCTCCCTGTAGTTCTTTCCGACATTTAAAAACTACTAATTCTTCCGAAACAATAAAAAAACAAAACGAGTCCACAAAATTAATTGAAATACTCATTTTACATATACATCCCTTTAACATTTAATTCCATTTATACATTTTCAATAATTATTTAATTTCCTCGATTAGATTATTTAGAAAAATAATTCAATATATCGCATCCTCATGCACCGCAGCAATTTGAAAAGTCGACTCAAAAATTTTCTTTACACTCTACGAACAAAAGCAAAATATCAAGTAGTACGAAGGAAATGTGGAGAAAGAAAATGAGCTGGTACAGAAAAAAAATAATATTCTGTTTTAATGCGGAAACTTTTTTGTGTATAATTAAATTAGGAAAATAATAATAAAATTAGATATAAATTGGAAAACAAAAATCATAAAAAAAATTATCATCGCTCATCGCTGTTGGATGGGTGTCTATGTGCTGTGTCACAGATGCACTACCGCCGCATCTGGAATCCGGACGTCCCATCTGGACCTCTGGGCATGCGCAAAACATTCTCGTTATACCGCATGTTTATCCCACCTACCATCATCGAGGAAGTGGGAGGAAAAAAATTTGCTCCGATGGCACCACCACCACCACCACCACCACCGCCGACGCCGACGCCAACTACGACCCCGGTTGGGGAAATGGAATTGTTCATAACCGTTGAAGGTGGTCGTGTACTTGGCAGCGATGTTCTACTATTCAACTGTATTACTGTAAGCGCCTGTGGTGATAGCTGTGAGCTAACAACGTTTGGAATATCCGCCGGCGACTTCGGATTCACTTTTGGTACTATTGAGGCAGCCGCAGCCGATGTCCTAGAAAAATCGAGAAATTTATTCATTAATACCTCAGCGGGTTGCTTGAAAACTCACTCCATTTCATCTTCGGGATTCTTTGCTGAACCTAATATCCTCAGTCTTGCTTCAGCGTACTCCTGTTCCCTCTGTTGGAGAGTTTTTATCGGCTGCTTCGGCCGTATACCGTTGTCTCTGTTCGAACCAGAATTCTGTTGTGCGGGCCTACGTAGAATTTTAACTGTCGGCATCGCTTGATTTGTATAGTTTGACGAGTTGTATTCATTCTCGGTCTGTTGCATTACCATCATCATTGGAATACTATTTTGGAAAGACATTGTTGTATCACTAATGTTCTGTTCCTGCTGTTCTTGCTGCTGGTGTTGTTCTAGCTGATTCTTGCTGGGCTCTTGCCGATCTCTCTTGAGTTTGTCCAATTTGCTGTCCAGCTGGAATAAGATAAGATATTTTTATAAACAAAAACTTTTCACAGACGAAGGAAGAATTTAAAAATTAATTAAAGAATGTGATTTTGAAGAACGGTGTCCAAATGAGCAAGTTTGTGTGGTGGAGTTGGAAGCGAGTAGAGTAAAAATTGAGTGACTTGTTGTGTTTGATCAATCTTTACACTACGCTATCAGAAGCTCCAATTTTTTTTTTTTTTTTAATTATTATTATATTACAATCTAGTCTTAGGACTAATGAGCAATTTGATAATCATAAGTTATAGAAAATTTAAATTTTAAAAAGGATATAAGATACTATAATATAACATATAATTTATATTTGCCTTTTTCTTTTTTCTCTTCGTGTAATCTTTTAGTAATAATTAATATAATAATAACTTTGAATTTTGCATATAAATATGAATACGTTAGTTAATAACATTAATAATACTCAAGGCATAAGTGGGATTTAGGCCACTCAAGGCGGTGGGGGTTTTATTCACTCCGAGCGCCCCTTGTCGCTCGTTGATGTCGCCTGTCGTATAATCTACGTATCATTTAAATTTACATGCCTTTATCTACCCAATTCAAGAGGTTTACGCCTTCTTAATCTTCTGACCGAGTAATTCTGGTTTGCAAATAGTAGGGCCTCAGGGTTTACGTGCTCTCGTAGCCATTTCTCGTGTCTTCTTGCTGCGTTTTTGATTTCATTTTGGACCAACTCCACATTAAGATCCCTGTGGAGGTCGCTGTTTCTTATATACCAGGGAGCGCCTACAATGTTTCTGAATATTTTGTTGTGGAATCGTTGAATGATGTCGATGTTACTTTGTTTGGTGCAACCCCATAGTTGCATCCCATAGCTCCATATTGGTTTTAACATTTGCTTATAAAGCAAGAGCTTATTGTATACTGATAGTTGGGAATGTCGCCCCATAAACCAATACATTTTTTTTTTTTATGTCGAATGTCTAGTTCTTCTCTTTTCTTTTTAACGTGGGCTTTCCATCTGAGCTTGGCGTCTAATGTCATGCCGAGGTACATCGCCATATTTCCATAAGGAACTTTTCTACCATTAATATTAACTGGCATATGATTTATATTTTTGTTTGTAAAGTCGACGTGCACTGACTTTAATTCATTTAATTTGATTCTCCAGGTTGTCGTCCATTCGCTTATTTTTAAGATTGCAGTTTGCAGTTTAGCGACTGAATCTGCATTCGTGTTTGCAACTGCCATTACGGCTGTGTCGTCGGCGAATGTTGCCATGATATTGCTGTCTAAATGTGGGATGTCTGAAGTATACAATAGGTATGAAACTGGTCCTAATACGCTGCCTTGAGGAACACCAGCTTGTATTTCTTTCAGTTCAGAATACGCGTTTTCATGTTTAATTCTGTAGTATCTATTAGAGATATACGAATCCATTATTATAGAATATTGCTTTGGCAGGCTTTTTTTAAGTTTGAATATCAGTCCATCATGCCAAACTTTATCAAATGCTTGAGGCACATCAAGAAAGAAAGTGGAACAAACTTTATTTTCTTCTAGTGTGTTTTCTATAGTGTTGACTATCCTATGGACCTGGTCAATCGTTGAATGTTTCTTCCGAAAACCAAATTGGTGTACCGGAATTAGATTTTTTCCTTCAATAATACTATTTAATCTTTTCACCAGTATTTTTTAAAATTGTTTTGATATAATACTCGTAGGCAGCAAGGATATCGGTCTATAAGAGGATGGCTCGTGTGGTGATTTCCCTGGCTTTGCTATCATTATAACTTCTGCAATTTTCCAGAGTTGTGGGACATACTTCAATCTAAAAGAAGCGTTTATTATGTTTCTTAGTTTAATGTAGACTTTTTGAGGAAGTTGTTTAAGAATTTCTCCAGTTATTAGATCGAACCCAGGAGCTTTTTTCGGTTTAATATTTTTTATTATGCTTTTTACCTCGGCTGTTGTAGTTGGCTCTATATCTTCATCTTCTTTTTCTAAGTCCATGTCCAGTACGTTAACATTTTCAACAGAGTTCGGTTTAAATATACCTTCAAGATATTCAGCAAATGTATTTGCCTTTTGTTCGCTATTCCTCGCCCATTTTCCATTTATCATTTTGATAGGGGGATTTGTGAAGTTGACTTTTCTATGTCCTTAGCTGCTTTTCAGAGGGAATAGTTAGAACTTTTGTCATTCGATAATCTCAATAGATAGGCGGACGTTCTTCCATCCTTAAACTCTTTTATCGTCCTTCTAAGCTTTTGTGTAAGCCTATTGAATATATTTTTGTCCTGAGGGGCTCTAGTATGTTGCCATCTTTTCCTTGCTTTCCGTTTTTCAGCAATCAGTTTTCTTACTTCTAGTGGATAATTATTTCCTCTCAGCCTTTCCTTATATTGTGGAGTGTTTTGCCAAGCAGAGTGTTGAATATCTTTTATGAATTGTTCGACATCATAATCTAAGTGTTGCGCACATCTCGTCAGTACTCTTAGTTTTATCCTTTCCTCAAGAATAGATTTAAGGGCATTCCATTTTGGTCGAGAGTTTGAAGTCTAGGGTTTACCTTTTTCGGAACGTTTTCACTCAAGGTACGTAAAATCGGTGAGTGGTCAGAACTCATTTCTTGACTTTTTTTTACTTTTAAGAAATCGCTGTTTATATTTTTAATTACGAAAAAGTCGATTAAGTCAGGTATATTACCAGGATTTGATGGCTAATAAGTTGGTTTCCCAGTGGATATAGCCCTGCAAGCCATATTTTTAATAGCGTTTAGCAGCTCTTTTCCTTTAGTAGTTGTTAATCTTGAGCCCCACAGAGTGTTTTTTGGCTTTAAAATCCCCACCATCAATGAATCGACTACCCATTTGTCTAAAAAATTGTTCATAAAGTTTCTGTTTGATGGCGTGTTTGGGTGGACTATAAATGCGTGTTGGCTTCTTTTTTTTGCTGACAGCCACTTCAACCTAACCTAACCTGTACTCCACTATAATGGAGAATCTCAAAAAAGTGGGTCTCGCAATTCTATCTGTCTGTCTGTATGTATGGTCTGCAGCCTAAAAAGCTGGACGTGTTTTCTTCAAACTCCATATCTGGGGTCGATATTGATTTTCTAGAAAACGGCTGTAACAAATTTGTTCAAATTTAATATTTGAGTTACGGTGAAAATATACCAAAAGATGGCGCACCAGGTTTTTTCCAAGAAATGTGTATAACGATACAAAATTTGCTATTTCTCGTTTATTGCTTTACAGATTTTGTTCGAAATCAATATTTGACATATGTATACAAGATTATGTACAAGATTATAGCATACAAAGTTTTGGAAAATTTCCAAAATGTTATTGTCGTTGCTTATGATTCACAGTATTTTTTTCCGTCGTCCTGATGTCATCATCACGATCAAGTTGCATTTTAGCCATATGACCACCCTACTGCCAGTGTTATGCCATCGCAGTAGAGTTGACATAAGCTTTTCGCAATTGATCGACTTTTTTTATTTATTTCATGCGAAATAAATAGATGATTCTTGACATCAGGATTCGAACCGTGAACCTGCAGCGGACAAGCAGTGATGTTACCACTACACCACGGCCACCCTTAATTATTTTTCGATAAGCGGTTCAGTTATTGCGAGAGTTGCAGTTTAGATATCAACACAAATCTTTGAGACAGAACCTACGCCAGCACACGATACGCTAACGATTTTTTCTCTGATACCTTAACAGTTTTATTAACTAATTCAACTTGTTCATGTTAATTTTGTAAATTTATATGCCTTCTCTTATATATTATTTGATTTGCTTTGTGAATTGTGTTAACCTCTTAAACATTATGCATTAAAATGTAAGGATAATATTAGGTGCGCAACTAAGTTCTAAGTGTCAATAGATGGCTCCAGCAGTAAGTGCTGGTCGATTTTGACATATCCAAAACGTCATGAACCGAGCTTAGACATATGGTAAACAAACTGTTTTGACACATTAGTGATTTTGTTTTGGCGTCATATACTTTTGGTTGTGTGAAAATATCTGATTTTGTGCCAAATAATCGTCATTTGCGGAAAGTGTTGATTTTCTTCTTTCATTCGAAGAAAACGGTTCCCTCGCTTCAAAGACGGTGATTTCGATGTTGTCGACCGTCCGCGTGACGGAAGGCCACAATCCTTCGACGACGCTGAATTGGAGGCATTACTCGATGAGGATCCGTGCCAAACGCAAGAACAGCTTGCTTCAGCACTAGGAGTTACCCGTCAAGCCATTTCCAAGCGATTACAAGCGTTTGGAATGATTCAAAAACAAGGACTTTGGGTTCGTTATGATTTGAAGCCAAGGGACGTTGAGCGTCGTTTTTTCGCCTGTGAACAACTGCTCCAGCGGCAAAAAAGGAAGGATTTTCTTCATTGCATCGTGACGGGTGATGAAAAATGGATGCATTACAACAAACTAAAGAAAAGAAAGTCATGGGGACTGCCCGGTCATGCCTATACGTCGTCGGCTAGGCCAAATATTCACGCTCCGAAGATTATGCTGTGTATTTGGTGGGACCAGGTCGGTGTCATTTTTTATGAACTGTTGAAACCCAAAGAAACCATCACTGGGGAACGGTATCGACTTCAATTGATGCGATTGAGCCGAGCACTACGCGAAAAACGGCCACAATACGAGCAGAGGCACGAAAAAGTGATTCTACAGCATAACAACGCTCGGTCTCACGTTGCCAAACCTACCTGGAAACGCTCAAATGGGAAGTCCTACCCCTCCCGCCATATTCCCCCGATATTACGCCATCCGATTATTACTTGTTTCGTTCGATGGCACATGGTCTGGCTGATCAGCAGTTCCTCTCATATGAAGAAATCAAAAAATGGCTTGATTCGTGGATAGCCTCAAAAGATGAACACTTTTACGGTAACGGTATTCGAGCTCTGCCAGAAAGATGGGAAAAAGTTATAGCTAGCGATGGGCAATACTTTGAATGATTCATTTGTAACCATTTTTTCACAATAAAGATGCATTTTCATCAAAAAAAAACATCGAGAACTTAGTTGCGGACCTACTACTTGTAAACCAATATAATAAGAGGAGAAATTTTACTGCACATATTGAATAATCCACAGTACAAAAACAATAACTTGCTTAACTTAGCTATGATATTCGATACTTAGCTTAACAAAGTACATATATTTTGTTTTAGGTACTACGAAAATTTCAGCTCAGAAATCGAGTATGGTTTGTTCAATAACTTCCCAAAATTCAAATTGCAAAATATACTCGACGTAAGAATACGTTGAATTTCGATTCGACGCTTGATGATGAACAGGCAGGCTTTTGAGCTGGATCTTCCTGCATCGACCACATCAACACCTCACCTTGCGGATTATAATTAAACAATGTGTCGAATGCAGATCTCCGCTACATTTGCTGTTCATTGATTTCCAGAAGTCCTTCGACAGCTTTAATCGAGATTCGTCGCTATTATAAAAGCTGCCTATGATGGCGGTAAATGTCATGTCTTACACAACGGTAAGGTGTCAGAGGAATTTGAAGTCCGCGGCGGAATACGACAAGGATGTAATCTTTCGCCATTGTTATACCTTGTAGTAACCAGTGATGTGATCCGGGCAGCCCTGTCTGGAGGAAACATGAGGCTGAGATGGACTATGACATCATATCTCAAACACCTTCATAATAAATACAGCAATAACAAAAGCTCTAAGCACTTCAATTTCTCAATAAAACACCAGCACCGCTCAACTCAACAGCAAGTCGAGAAAGTAAGCAGCTTTCTATATTTAGGAAAGATGGTGGTACCGAACTGGATGTGGACAGCAGAATTCCTAAAGGCTGCGTTCGGTATGCTGTTTAAAATCTGGAAAAGCAATGTTTTCAGCACAAAATCCAAGCTGAGACTGTTTCGATCAAACGTGGAAACAGTGTTACTTTATGGGTGTAGTACTTCGAAAGTGATCAACACCGTCACAAGGAAGCTGCAAACCTTCATAAATAGATGTCTTCGCAACGCCCTAAGGATCTTCTGGCCGAATCGTATATCGAATGACCAACTATACACGATAACGGGCCATGAGCCAATAGACATAAAAATACTGAGGAAAAAGTGGCATTAAGAAGTACGCCACAATGCCCAATCAGGTGAACGAGTGGGCCGCCATAGGCAGACATGGAGAAGGACAGTCGAGGAGGATCATTGGGGATGACTTGGAGGAAGCTTGAGCGTTACAGAACTCCGAACACGATGGCGCGCAGGCGTTGTTGACACCCTATGCCCAACGAGGGATCAGAGGATATAACTAACTAACTAACTAAGAATACAAGTCCCCACGCCTGTCTGCCCCTTAACAACTAATATTATCGGGTAAATAAAAAAGCATACAAGTAATTTAATAACAGAGTCCTTTAAAACAGTGTGTGGCTTGATTTTGTATCTCCGACTTCGAACAGTTCGAATTTTATTGCATGCATTCATTACCAAATAGAATTTGGCGATCAAATTAAAGCTTGAAAGTTAACTAGATCTCGTGTTAGTAAAGCAACTTTTATATATTTTCAGAAAATTGTTTTTTAGACGAGAAAAGAGGTTGTGTTTTTTAAAATATTGCATAGTGAATATTTAATTTGAAATTTTGTGTAGTGTTCTTGTAATAAGGTTAGAGAGTTGCCGCCAATTTAGCTGAAGGCTTGCAAACACATTTTCTCTGATTGCCTACTTAACAGGTTGTTTTCTTTCCAGTGTTTCACTTCATCCGGCTACCGTTGCCCTTACATGTTTTCTTAAATTGTCAAGAGTACTTTCGTTATCCCATTGTTTTTAATTTTTTGCTGTTTTTATTTTTATTTAATTTTTACGTAGTTATTCCATTGCATGTACTCTTTAATTTTTGTTGTTTTTACTTCCTCCTATAGGGCAAGTCTGGGGTCTGTGGGGTAATACCCAGAGTCGAGATTCGTAAATTTAAAAAAAAAAAATTCCTCGAAAGCGGCGACAATTTTGATAAAAATGCATATCTAGAGTAAAGTAAACGTTTATAGTAAGACTGCATACTCAGTTTAGCCCTAAAAATTCGAATAACAGTACTTTACTTTTTTTTCAAAATTGATATCTAAGTTAATTCTGACATATGTAGGCATTCAAATTGTTGACCTATGCACAAGTGTTTTAACTTTTTAACGCATTTTACGAAAAAAACATTTGGTTGCTTCTTACCGAGTTTTCGATTTACAAACGAAAAGCACACATGGAGCAAGTCCTTGCTTCCCACTCGTGAAGTAAAGCTTCATAATGAAAAAGGTATGTCGTCTTAATATGTTAACTATATATTGAAACAAGCAGAAAGCTAGAGGTTTAAGATTTTTCCTTTCCAAAAGGACCGTAGTTTGGTCTTCATCGCTAAACTGTGGTAGAAAAAGATATGAATGTTTTTCTTAGCAATAGTACAACTGCGACACTTGCCAGTGGTATTGTTACTACCTATGTATGTATATAAAAGACGTGGAAAGATTCGAATTTTATTCCGCATATTGTTCCCTTAGATACCCAGGTGTTCTGAAGAAGAACAACATCGTTTTTATAGCTTAGGATCTACTGGCGGAGTTTTGAGCTGCCTTGCTGTGAAGCAGGTTAAATTACAGTACATTCATGACTTAGTTGGTCTATTTACATCGTTGTCGGGGGCAAGGCTGTGCTACACCATCAGCCTTTCATTTACCAGTCTAATTTCCACTTTTAACCTTTAATTTGTATCTTTTAGCCTCTCTAAATAAATAAATAAAAAATAATAAATTGGCGCAACAGCTCTTTAGTGCCAGGGCCGAACTTCTCGCAACCACTCGTGTTGTGTGCGTTATATTTTTCACACGAATGGAAGGGACCTACAGTTTAGTGCCGTATCCGAACGGAAATTTGTTTTGAGAAGCTTTTTCGTGACAACAATACTCTCGGATGTTTGTCAGACGTTCGCGAGAGGTGGAATCGTGAAAAAACTTTTTGGTGTTTTTCTGGGATTCGAACTTGGAACCTCATGCGTAGTGATCCGACACACTAACCACTACGCCACGACGCTCACTTTTAGCCTCTCTAGTGTTTGATTATTCAGGAGACACTACGATCTCTTGGCCGTTGGTAGTTGGATCCTTTCGAGGAGGCTTTTTTCCGCGAATGACACAGTTTTCTCCGCGGATGACACAGTGTTTACCTTACAAGGCTAGTAGAACCACACGATACTTGGACAAAGCTGTGTTCAAACCGAAATGCGTTCAACATCCGGAGTTCTCTTTTTTGTAATTACTTTGGCCACAATTTGTTTGTATATACTATTTTAATAAGAAAATTAAACCCACCCACTACTTTATTTTTGTATTATGTTTGGAAAAATCATTCTTAAACAATTTGAGCATCAAATTAGCATACATCTAGATTTTACGTTCAAAAGAACTTCTTTATTTGTAAATTCCTGTGAGTTTGGATTGGATTGTACAAAGAAAACAAATGTTTCTTAATTACACTGCACTGTACGCAAGTTATATTAATACTCCAAATGGTCTAAAGAAACATTTTGTTTATTTACACAACCGTTGCATGCGAAGGTTCAAATCTTTCGAAGTTAGAGTAATCTGGCAATTCATGGATCTTATTTGTCAGAATAAAGTGTACACCATCCATAAGTTCTAGAAATACTTTACATAGATAAGATAGCCAAAAATCAACTTAAGTTCATTTCTAATCCGAAGCATGGTATATACATACAGTGCTGGTCAAAATAATAAGAGTGAAACCCTTTTGCTCGATTATTTCGATATAACAGCTATATTTTATTATGTATGATTCTGAAATGTATTCGTATTTTTTAAATAGAAGTTATTTCTGTAATTTAGACAAACTTTTATTTACAAAAATTATTGTTTAAAAAGTAAAATCTTGTAAAATATTTTTCATTGGTCTTTTCTGCTGGTCATAAATATAAGAGTGTTTCTTATAGCTCTTTAAAAAAAGAATAAAATAACAGTTAAGAGGCAATTTTATTAAGAGAATGATTAAAGGGTCACCTGACAGTCACAGTACTTTGTTGCGTGACCTTTGTTTTTGAGAACTGCTTCACATCTTCTTGGCATAGAGTCGATAAAATTTCGGCACGTTTCGACAGGTGTGGCATACTATAACTTTTCAATTTCTTTCCACAACGCCTGCTTATTAGATGTTTTTTTTTCTTTGACAGAAACCCTATTCTTTAAATCTCTCCATAGATTTGCGATAGGGTTTAAGTCTGGCGATTGTGATGGCCATGGCAAAACCGACACATTACGCTGCTCAAACCACCTAGTCACCACCTTGGCAGTGAGTTTGGGGTCATTATCTTGCTGGAATGTCCATATTAAAGCCATATCGTCCTTTGCATAAGGAAGCATTATGCTCTCCAAAATGTCGAAGTACAGTTCTTTGTTCATATTATCCTTTATCCAAAAGATAGGACCAACTCCATCATGGGAAAAACATCCCCAAATTTTGATGTTACCACAACCATGCTTAACTGTCTTCGTGGTGTTCCTAGGATTGAGCTCTTAATTTTTTCTTCTCCTAACATACGTTCTACCATCAGATCCAAATAAATTTATCTTAGTTTCTTCGCTGTATAAGATATTCCTCCAATTGCGTGTGTTCGCTGATGCTTGGTTTGCAGCTGCAAACTCAATCCGTTGCTTTATGTTCTTAGCACTTAGCAATAGAACCTTTCTTACGATTCTTCCGTGCAAATTCCTTTCCTGCAAACGTCTTCGAATCGTTTGAGAGCTGATATCCAAAGATAAATTCATTTTAATCGAGGTAGATGTTGTAAATGGATCTTTAAGTGCCTCTCTAACAATTCGCTTATCTAGCAAAGCTGTTGTTTTTTCAGACGCCCCCTTGTTTCGACCTGTTTTAGGGGTAGATTTCGCTCTTTCAATATTCGTGCTACAACACATGGAGAACGATGAAGAGCATCAGCGATAAATTGATACGATTTGAGTTGATCTCTAAGTTAGAGGATCAAACGCCGTTCTTCTTCCTCCGAACAATGCTTTCCGCGTTCCACAACTATTTAAAAATAATCTCCCAACACACTTAAATACAATTCTCTGTAATAAATTCAACTAAATAATTGAAGAACGAGGTGAAATATGCCCGAATTACAAGAGATCTACACAGCACTCTTAGTATTTTGTCCACAGTAAAAGCGAGTTTCATACATGAAAGTAACGATGCTTTGACAAATGCTCATGGAAATTTACCAGGGTCACTGGAAATGTGTTACAAGTAATGCAATGAAAGTTCGTACACTTAATTTGTTTCAGTAGAATAGATTACAAAGATGGGATTTATGAAGCTTCGAGAGCATCACAATCCACTCTTATTATTTTGACCACCACTGTATGTAGACAGTCCATCTCTGTTTTTTTTCCTGATATTATGCTTTTTTTTAAATAATTTGCGCGCCAAAGGGAATATGAATATCCTTATACTGTTACAGGGCACGGGCGTTTAGGAAAATGGGGAAGTGGAACAGAGGAGAAGCCTGTGCACGTTGGCTTTAAATGTTGTAGTGATGGGGAAATACAGAGCCTGGTAGATCATTCCACATTCGTGCTGTTCGGCTTATAAACGAAACCCTATTTTTGACAGTACGACCGAAGTTGGGCTTAAGGGTGAACTGATGTGCGTTCGAAGCATTCCGTGTATTGCGGGTGAAAGTATGAAGGGGAAGAATGCATGTGGCTATTTCGCTGGAGCATTTTTTTTATAAAAAAGGGATAAAATAGGGAGACACGAGACATTTGAACGATATTCAAGTAAATGTATGGAGTTTACAATGTCTCTATCACCTTCATATAAGTTTTAACGCGCGATTCTGTACCCTGTCTAGTATGTGCAAAACGGTCTTAAGTGCACCAGACCAGATATGGGCGTTATATTTAAGCTTTAGGCGGATGAATGCCTTATGAATTGAGGCCAGATCAGACGGGGTAAAATATTTCTTGCACCGCTTAAGAAATCCTAGACATTTTGCAGCATTTTTGGCGACCTCGAATATGTGATCATTCCATCGAAGATGGTTATTAATACACATACTGGGAATAGCAAGTCTTTCGGTTTCAAGTCTATCGGTTTCAGAACCATTCATTGATAATGGTTGAGGATTGATAACGCTTGAGAGACAGAAGACAGCATTGTGTTTTGGAAGCATTAAATTCCACTCTGTTAGTTGAACTCTATTTGATTATGCTGTCCAAGTTAGAATATGTGTATAAGATACGTTGCCGTTCCTCTTCTACGGCCGAAGAGCAAGGACGTGAGTTAGGGAACGAATATGAAAAACTGAGGGAATTGTTATCAGCTACCAGCCAGCCTTTTAACTTATAAACTTATTTATTGAGGGTAGAACAACTACGAACGTGGTTGTTAAGCCAATAGCCCAATCTATGATTTGGACAGTTAGTAGATTCCCCCAGGTCCCCAAGGGTATGTTAGTAGTACGAGTAACATAGTTTTCATTCCCGTAAAAAACAAACATTAAATAGTTTCCACTTGTGGCAAATTGATAATCCTCGCATAGTTCCATTTTGGGTTTTTAAATATTCATCCATATGCACTACACCTGCACAAATCTTTACTGTTTGTGAATGTATGTAAATCAAATCACTAACTGTAGTTTTAAAGAACAATAAACCTGCTTCAAACTCTGCTATATTTTATTCCATAAAGGGCATTCGACTTTCGCCAAACAATTTTCTAAAATTAGTCACTTAAGCTCTGCAATACTCCAAGTGAGGTTAAGATAATATTATTAACAAGTTTTCATCCAATACGTTTGTATAGTAACAGTACACACACCACCGAAAGGGGTGTTCCACGCTTCTAATTTCTTTTTTAGTTTATAATTAAGAAACAATTCCGCAGACGTAAACAAATTCCATGTGCTAGTGAAAAATTTGCAAATTTTGTTTGACCAATTCATTTGTCCACAAGGCGCAAACAAAAGCAGATGTCTCAAAAAAATGGAAGCAAGAGTTCGATAAGAAACACGCTGCACTTACCCCAGCCTCGTCGATTTCTTCCCAGTTGTCTAGCACATCGTCACCATTGGACATTATTTTTCCAAAAGTCCACTAACTGATTATCGTACGGCACAGAATTATTCATAAATATTCCATATGGCTCTGTGAATTTGCGTGCAGCTATAGTATTCCAGATTTTCTTGCAAATTGAACTCATGAACGAACCATTTGGGTGGACTTGCCTTTTGCTTTTTCCTTTCTTTTACTTTTTTTCTTTTTTTTTTTTTTTTTTTCGTTGCTGTTCTCTTGGAGAAGTTCCCCTCTGCCGAATGTATTTTGACAGCTTTACTAGCGAAAAGAGGAGAATGTATGAAGAGTAAGCGAGATAAACTTTTCGTTGATAAGGTTACTGACATCATGAGGGCGCTGGTGATGAGTGCTATAGAAAGTTAAGGTTGCTTTTACATTTATATCAAACGAATTTTTAATTTTATATACAAGCCTTTTATAATTCAAAGCAGTACAAATGTAAAAAAAAAATTGAAATCCGACCACAAACACCCCTATTTAAAAAAAAAAAATATTTTATTTTAATATTTTCAATGTTGGTATTCGGTACAATTCGTTCATACATTTGGGTTCGTTTTTGTCAAAAATCTCAATCAAATTTATTGTGAATATTTTAACAAATTTCTATTAAAATCTCTTAAAAATCGCAAAATATTATCTGAGTAAAAAGTTATCATTGCACTTGAATCAAAAAGTTCACAACGCTACGTTCATTTTATTATGGATGGGAGAAGATGAGAGATATATAGCATAACTCTCCTGTACATTTTACCACTTGCTAATTCAACCATGTAGCTGCATGTCTCGTTTAGGAGTAGTCCTTGATGCAGTGCCTCCATTTGTCCTGTGTATTTTAATTCTATGACTTTGTATGAGCCTGATTGATCTGTGTAAATTATTTTTTCCGTATTAATACATAGAGTTAATCATTACTTTGTTCAGTTTTTTGGAAACATTGTTCGAAATTGATTTATTTTCATACCTGGACATGCTAGTGTCTATTGGGAGGAAGCCGATCTTACGATCTATGAAGAGATAATTTATTTATGAACCGTGGTTAATTGTTCTCTTTTGCCTATTCTCAATGCAACTGCAACTGTACGATAGCATTCGTTTATAGCGGCATATATACTTTTGGTGTTTCTCTCTGTTGTCCACATATGTATATGTAAGCTGTTAAGCCCTGTGGTATATTAGTTTACCAAATAATGAGTTTTTACCGGTAGCAAATAATTTTTAGAGCATTGTTGCGTTGTTTTAGTCTATTATTCTCTGATAACAATCTGGTTTGCCGTGTATTGAAGCTTTCTAAATAAATGCTGTTGGGCCTGAAAACAAGTTGAACCAAGCTTATTTTCTCCTCTATAAACCAACTTATACGTCTTGCAATGATTTTTTCGAAAATCTTTGACAGAACAGGAAGAAGAGCCATAGGGATATTCATCTATTCTAAGTATGTTATTTTCAGTGGTAGAGGGGTCATTAATACTGAAATCAAGTTGGTTGAAATTATGGTAAGTATTGATTAATATCATACAAGGGAATGTGGACGCAGCCTCGAAGGAAATCTATAGACGGATAAATTGTATTTAGAAATTGATCCCACGATAAATACCATGCCCCTTTGCATGAATGGATTCTCTCTATATTTTCGAACATTTCGAAGTGCCTGACTAAACATATTGGTAATATTTATTGTGATGATTTTTAGTTACTTGTCTCACAATATTTTTTGTTATAATGTGAGTTTCTTGTAAAACGATAATGTTTTACTATTTATCTATCTAGGGCATATTTGTTACTAAAGAAACCTTGTAGATTCCATTGGATGATGAAAACATTTTTTTACGAATTCTGGTCCAACTCTATTTTCTTTATCCCAACAAAATTGTAAAATAGAGGGTAAATTATGTCATCTCAATGGAAAACTTACGAATTTTAGCCAACAAATTTCTGTGGGTAAACAGTCAAACCCCTCTCAAAACACTTATATGTCAAATTCAAATTGCTAATTAAGACATTTTGTGTTTATTTGGTGTATAATCCATTGAAACACGTGCATTATTAAATAGAAAACGAAAATAAACAGCCAATTTACCTCATCTTCGTACTCATCCCTTATAAAGAGAGCGTGGCGTTTTGAAACTGTAAATTCAAATTCTATGACAGGAGTATCTTTTTAATAATAAAACGCATCTTTTTTTTAATTTTTTATCAGAATGTCTCATTTTATGACTTTGATGGATTTTAATGAGATCTTGCAAATAACTCTTATCCATCACCGCAAGTAGCTTTAAAAAAGTAATATGAGGTTTTTGAAGAAAACGTCCCCGTATGGACGAGTTGTAGAGAATATAAGTGTCTATAAGTTTTATTAAGATCATTTTTTAAAGTGGGCGTGTCTGTGGGCGGAGTTTAAAAAATTGTTCACTTGTATTGCTTCGGGTTCTAAAAAGCTTATACACCAAATCTCATCTTCTAGATCAAAATTCAAGGCCCAAAAACTGGTGACATACGGACAGACCGATGAGAAGACGGACGGACGGTCATGGCTAGACCGACTTAGCTTTCTGTCGTTTTATTTTCTCTCTGTTACAAACTATTGAAATTAATATACTATATATAATATATTTATTCATAAAGATATATGAGTAATTTTAATGTTATGTGTGTGATTTCATTGTACAAAACTTTTCTTGGTAATAGTAATTTCACAATATAGTAGAATTCACTTTAAGCGTCAGTCAGATAGAGAGTTTTATGAAGTTTAAGTATCATACAAGTAATAAAATAATAGTCAAGGTCCTTATATATATGTATACAAATAGTTCAGTGATTTAAAATGTTGCTTTCAGGATTTGTAGGTAGTTTTCTGTAACTAATTAGTGCTGTCTAAACTTGATGACCGTTCAGTACACTAAAGATTTCATTTGTAGAATGGTTTTCACCTAGTGAACTATTCTTATTGTCTTTGTTACGTGAAAGATCATATGTGGTGTGGAGTGGAGAACATCATCTCTTGCCCGAAGATTCCATAGAATGCATTCCACATTCCACTCTGTTCTGTAGGGCATGTATTTTAGATGTAGGAACTCTCCTCTGTTATTAAATATAGGTTATAATTGCATCTAGACTATTTTGATTATTTTTTATTTTTTTTTTTTTTGTAATCTAGTACCTATAATTTTAATATCTCCTGTAGCACAAGAAAATTGATAAAATTGTGTAGAATAGTGTGAACGTGAATAATTGTGTTCCATGTAAATTCCAATGCACAAGCCATTTTCTATACAACAAGTTATACAAGATGCTAGGGCTAGATTTTATTTTACCGGAACGTATTTAAATATCTTCTTTTTTATCGTGTAGATTACCTTAGGAGGAGCATAAAAGTTAAAATTTTGGTGCTCGTTTATCGTTAATTAATTAGAGATTTTTTTTTACGTATGAGCTTTAGTGCTGTAAACTGTAATAAAAAAATAAGTTTAACTTTTCTTAACTTTATTTTAAGTTGCCATTTCAGAGCAAAATGTATGGCGTACAACAACATCAGATTAAGAAATTTTTTCATTTAGTGCGAATATACGAGTATAATATCATTGCAATAGATCTTGAGTGAGTCGCTGTCGCACTGAAATTACATTAGATTTAAAATGTTCTAATTAATTATCGGTAAGTCAGCGCCAAAATCGGTTTGCACTTTTGAGCGTCTTTTAAACTAGTCTACACGTTGCTGCCTCTAGATAGTATAGTGTAAAGTATTTTAACAGAAAGTCCATTCGTTGTAATTTAATGTTTTTTGGCTACTTCATTTCATAAAAATTATTTCCATCCATAACAATAGGTACCATTCAAATGTATTATACCCTCTTTCGAATAAATTCAAGACTTTCAAATTTTTCTATCAGTTTCATGTGCTTCCACCTTGAGTCATGGAACTGTCAGTGTACCGTTCCGTCATCACGAAAAATTCACGTCAACGGTGTAAATAATCGCAATCGATTTTCTTTAATTCTGCAATTCTTTTATCTATTTCAACGAAGTTTTTGAACGCACAAATAGCACTCACGCGTTGGCCTTATTACCCTAAAATTACCACTATTATCCTTAACTGCCCGCGCTCAATAAAATGGCATTCGTTGTGAACGACGTGAAGCTAAGCCCCGATCCAAAGGATCTCTTCTATAGCAAACACGTCGAGTACATCGCCAATCATGGCAACGACCAGAATGACTTCGAGTACTGTATGACGGAATTCCTTCGAATGTCCGGAATCTACTGGGGAGTCACCGCCCTGGATATCATGAACCAGCTACCCCGTCTGGACAGGCGGTCCATTATCGAATTCATCAAGAAATGTCAATGCCTCACGACTGGGGGAGTGGCGGCATGTGATGGCCATGATCCACATATCCTTTATACTTTATCTGCTGTTCAAATTCTTTGCATTTACGATTGTGTCAATGAGATTGACTGTGACGCCGTGGCGAAGTATGTGGTGAGTCTGCAGCAACCGGATGGCAGTTTCTTTGGCGACAAATGGGGTGAAGTCGATACGAGATTCTCGTTCTGTGCTGTGGCTATCCTTACCCTCATCAATCGCATGGATGCAATCGACGTGTCCAAAGCCGTTGACTTTGTGCTTTCCTGCTGCAATGCGGACGGTGGGTTTGGATCGAAACCAAGTGCTGAGTCCCACGCTGGGCTCATTTACTGCTGTGTGGGATTCCTGTCGATAACTCAGCAGTTGCATCGCTTGGACTGTGATAAGTTGTCTTGGTGGCTATGTGAAAGACAACTTCCGAGTGGTGGATTAAATGGAAGGCCAGAGAAGCTCCCAGATGTCTGCTACTCTTGGTGGGTGTTGGCGTCGCTGACGATTATGGGACGCTTGCACTGGATCAGTGCAGAGAAATTGAAGTACTTTATATTATCGTGCCAGGATTCGGAAACTGGTGGTTTTAGTGATCGCACGGGAAATTTGCCGGATATATTCCACACACTGTTTGGACTGGGAGCGCTGTCGTTGCTGGGCTATCCAAACTTGCAGAAGATTAATCCAACATTTTGTATGCCGCAGCATGTTTTAGATCGCTTAGGCGTAAGGGCACAGATCTTGTGCCCATGAGAGGTTTGCTGGTTAAAGATTACCGACAGATTGTTAATGTTGCAAAATCTATTGTGATTCTGCTAAGCACGTTGAAGCAAAGTTTGAAACTTATCTTAAAGTAGCGCAAATATATATTTATTCTAAAAGACCGATGTTATATTGTGTTGTTTATTTATTTAATGGGTCAATGTCTATAGACTAATTGAATTTTTCTACCGAAAACGTGTGACTAATTGTTTTAAACATATTTAGTTTCGGATATATGTAGGACTGGTCTGGCTTATCGTAGCCTCTCGTGCTGACTGTTATAATTTGTTCACACATATAATTCAAAGGTACAATTGAACAGCTTTTTCACTTGGTGTGCCTTGCATATGCATATTTTGAATGAAATCGGCTGAATGGTAGCCGAAAAATAGTCTATTTGTATATATCAGCATACCTAACGCTATACGGACTTTTTGCTAAAAAAATTGGCTTGCTATCTCAGTATATGTATGTTTGTTGATCGTAGCTCAAATATTAAAATTTGATCAAAATCATTGGCGACATTTTCGAGAATAACAATTTTTCAAAATGCCCCGTTAATAGAGTAGCGTTAACTTTAGGGTTAGAATGAAAATTCCGATTCCGCCTCGAACTCTGAATCCACCAATTCCAGATATAAAGTTTGAAGATAATCCGACTAGCCGTAGTGGCTTGCCTGTTTATTTAGTCGTTTGTCAGGAATTCTGTCAAAGACTAATATCGCAGTTTCTGTCTGCTTGCAACCTCCCACCTAAATAAGATGGAATCGTGACCGTAATGTGCTGAATATCACATTCCCACTGCCTTCAGCTTGAGTTTTATTTTACTTTCTCTGTTATTGCGGTTTAAATAGTACGAATATTTGATAGTATTTCTCCTATGGGCTTTCCATCAAACCGTCGAGGCATGATGTACATACATACACTCCATTTCATAACTATATCACCATCCCTGTATTTGTATTTTTTAATATTAAAATAATTTGTTTTGCAAGTAAATGTTTTTACTCGAAAGAGTAATAAAAACGCAAACAATTTTATGAAAAGTCGAAAAGTTCCGTTATCCTTTTTAAGAGAAAAGACAAGAAAACATTTTTCATAGTTTCATAGTCGCGAGTTTGAGTTAAAGTTTTTCTTCAGATCTGTTTACCGGTTAAAATAAGAAGTTCTTATATTTTTTTTCAACAAAATGTCGCGCGGAAAATATTTATCGGAAGAAGAAAAAGGTAAAATTATTGCTTGTCACGATCAAGGGCTGTCTTTACGTAAAAGTGGTAGAAAAATCGCACGTGATAACGTAACGCTTTCAAATTTTTTGAAAAAATCAAAACTTATGGTTTTAAGAAAACTGGTAGTCCAAAAAAAATGTTATCCTTAAGATAAGAGCGTTGCACTGTTAGGATGGTAAGCAATTCAGCAAAGAGCTTAGATCAGTTGAAGAATGAACTTAATTTAAATGTGTCGTGGTCAACCGTACCGAGTTATCAAGAACTTTAGACACCTGAAGAACCAAAAAATGAATGCTATACCGTGGCTGACAATGCGTCATAAGGCTGCTCGCCGAGAATTCGCTCGAAAAAAATGAACCGTGTCTGGAGCAAGGTAGTGAAAAACGTGTTCCCTTTCTAACCTACATATGCTTATTATTGCTGCTTTTTTAGGTAAAGGTATTTTTTTCAGACGAAAAGAAATTCAACCTTGACGGTCAAGATGGTTTCCAATACTACTGGAGAGATCTGCGGAAGATCCGGTGTACTTTTCAAGAAGAAATTTTGGCGGTAGAAGTCTGATGGTGTGGGCGGTTTTCCTTAGCGGACACATTACCATTAGCCTTCCCAACCACTAGGATGAATAGTGACGAATACATTGGTGTCCTTGAAACACAACTGTTGCCATTTTTGGTAAACAATCAAGGCACGAAATGGGTTTTCCACCAGGACAACGCCTCTATTCACACCACCAGGCAACCAAATCGTGGTTTGATCGAGATGAGATCAATGTTCTTGAATGGCCTGGTCGCTCACCAGACCAAAACCCGATTGAGAATCCTTGGGATATACTGGTGTGAAAGGTTTACGCCAATAACAGGCAGTTTTAAAGCAGCAATGAATACTTCTTGGGCCATAATCCCGCAGAATATGTTCCAAAACTTAATCGACAGTATGCCAACTATGATATTCGCTTTAATGGAAAACAAAGGAGGTCCCACCAATTACTGATCATTTAAGAATTATGTGTTTTCAAAGTGTAATAAATTTGTATCCAATTAAAACTGAAGTGGTGATATAGTTATGAAAAATGCGAAAAAATATTTTCTTATCTTTTCTCTTAGAAAGGATAACGAAACTTTTCGACTTTTTATAAAATTGTTTGCATTTTTATTACTCTTTCGGTTAAAAACAGTTATTTGCAAAAAAAAAAAGATTTTAATTTTAAAAAATTGTGTATATGCATGTACAGCTATGGCCAAAATAATAGCAACACTTACTACTTTTCTTTAGTATTGTACGTAACGGTACTCTTTCGTTGCATTTTAGGAAAGCAACGTACTAAAATGTTACGGTAAACCTATTGTCAGCACATTATTGTGTAAAAGCATACAAGAAAGAAGAAAATACACGATCAGTAGCAATTATTCTGTGACAAGGTGCTGTATTAACTGGTCAAAAAAATAGCAACACGCAGAATTAAATTTAAAAGGAACCGCTTTTGAACTAAAACTAGGAAGTAAATTGTTAGGATTTATCGCAAAATCACTCGGTTGTTCGTGAATAATGGTTTTTAATGCTTTAATGCCAGAAAACTTTTCAACAAAGACAAAACAGCGCTAATAAGGAAAGCCAAAGCGAATCCTTTCATGTCGTTCAGAGAATTAAAACGCGAAGCAGGACTTGAAGTGAGTGCTAGGGCAATTCCCCGAATGTGAAGTTATACGCTCGAGCTCCGAGGAAAGTGCCACTGCTGAAAAAAATACACATCCAGAAATGCATTGCCTTTGCCAAACTCTACCACGTGCCACACGATCCCCTTCAGGCAGCGAAGCAGTGGAGAAAACTGCTTTGGAGCGATCTAACTAAGATTAACCCCTTTGGAATGGATGGTAAGCACTTTGTTCGCCGCCCAGCAGGTGAAGAATGCAATCCAATGTACACAAAACCCACTGTGAAGCATGCAGGTGGTAGTGTAATGATATGGGGTTGTTTTTCTTGGTGGGGCGTAGTTCCGGGTTACCTCATCGAACGCATAATGGCCAAAGAAAAGTATGTAGACATACTATAGAATGTCATGCTTCCATGGACCGAAGAAAATATACCACTAAAATGGCGCTTTCAGCAAGACAACGACCCCAAGCATTCGGTAAAGCTTACAAAACTCTGGTTTGAGAAAAATAGTGTTGATGTTTTGCAGTGGCTTTCTCAATCTCCGGACTTAAATCCGATTGAGAACCTCTGGAGCGAGCTGAAGATTGAAGTTAATAAACACCACTCCTCAAACAAGCAAGAACTTTGGAGAATCTTCCAGGAAGTTTGGGCTTCAATGCCTTTGGATAAATGTCGCAAATTAGTCGATTCTGTGAAGAACAAAGTCCATGCTGTTATTAAAACTAAGGGTTTTGTGACTAAATACTAATTTTCTTTTAAAAATATACCAAGCAAAATACAGTATCTAAACGTTTTTCTCTGTTATTATTTGGTGTTGCTATTTGTTTATCCAGCCAAATATCTGAAGCACAATAGTTAAGACAGTTAAAATATACTTCCAATTATACAACTAATTGTAAATAGGATATGTTGGAAGCATCTTTGTCACTATGTTGAAACAAAAAAAGTTTCAAAAATCCCAATGAAATAGGAGTTAACTTTACCACTGTACGTATGTATATATACCGTAGTGGACAAATAAAAATCACCACATCAGAGTTTTAATCAAACTTCGATGGGCCTCTGGATTCGAATGGTTATAAATTTAGAGAGTGGTAGTGACAGTAAATATTTCCAGTAATTGTTAGCAAATAATCTGAGACTAAAATTTTCTAATTTGGGAAGTCTTTGCATTTATTGCTTGTGTTCAAAAGAAGAAGTTCGAAACAGTAATGGGATGAAAACTGAGCTGAAGAGATTTTCATTTTAAACAGATGTAATTAAATAAAATAAAAATAATAATAATTGAATTTGACAGAATATTTTATATTTCACTTCATTTCATTAGCACTGTTTAATTAGAGTATAATAAATGAGATTAGTATTTTGTGCGAGGCATAGAAGCTATTTGCAGTATTCTATTGTGACATAATTTCCCCAAGCTTCCCAAGCTTTCAATGCAGCTGTCTCCATTCATTGAACCAGTGCAAAACACTAATTCCCCTTGACCAAAACATTAAATGCAGCCCCATAGCATAAAACTAGCGGGAAATTTGTTTCTGGTTAAAACACACTCCTTGTTTAAATCTTCTCCGGTTCTCCGTCGGAGGGACTGGATACCATCTGATGAATTGAGGTTGCATTTGGTTTCGCCAGTGAAGATTACAGGCTTTCAATCATTTTCAGTTCAATTCTGATGAGCTCTGGCAAAGTTCAACCTTGCAGCTCTCATTTTAGAAGTCAAAGGTGGTTTTTTTCTTGGTCTTCTGGCTAACAATCTGAACGAATTTAGTCTTTTGCTGACCGTTCTGTTACTAATTTTTCAGATGTTTCTTTGAAAAACTCTAAATTTGCTTGTTTTGCTGTCTTTTTGTCGATTTCCACGTGATATTCTTTTTAAAATTCGGTCCTCCTTGCAGGTTGTCTTCTTGTTTAATTTACAGGTACCAGTTTTGCGTTTTGTGGTACCAAACACCTTAATTTTTTTTAACAATTTTATTATTGTCACGTGGCTGCATCCAATTTTTTTATCAATAGCCCTTGCTGACAAATGTTCTTTATTTAAAAACTTTACAAGCGTTTTTAACTCACTGGTAAGCTGTTTACCCATTTTAACTACTCTGAAGCAGAAACGAAACTGAGCTTCAAATCATACAAGAGACAATCAAAATGTAAAAAAATAACAGTATTTAACCGTTATACAATTTTCCATAGCAAACGTAGTTCACTTCCAGGACAAATTACAGCTTCAACTTTAGTTTTTTTGTGAAATAATATGGTGGTAACTTTTATTTATCCATTACGATATATATGTATATATTTTTTTTAAAAAAAGGAAATCAAATCCCTGATGACTCAGACTCGATTTTGGTCCATTGTACAATCATTGTGGTGCATCATTCCGGTCACTAACAAAGACACTAGCCACTACATCGTGGCCACTCTCCAGTCGTTTGTTATAATCCTTCGCATAGTCACCGTGTATAACCACAGTTAGTTAGCTGCAGGCTTTTTAATATCTAATTATCCTTTGCCATTTTCAGATCAACTTCCCCGGTTCTTTTAGATTTAAACATAGAAATTGATCTTTTATTAGTGAAAAGCATTTTAATGAATGCACGAACGACATGTATTATATAGCGGACTCTTCAAAAAAAATCTTTTCGAAGTCTCGTCAATTCTTTGCAAATCGCTCATCGTATTTTCATAAAAAAAGCCATCCAGGGGGCACTGCTATGATGTGATGATGCGTTTCTACCCGCTTGAATTTATATGGAGTGTATCGAGATTTAAGGTTTATTTGTGTCCAATGACATCTTGCAGACGTTGATATTCATCTTTTTGCTATTTGATGAGAATTTAAATTATTTTCAATTATTTTGGACTGAAAGCAAAGATTTTTTCTTCTTAAAAATTTACAAACACAAATTTTAACAAAAAGAAAACAAGGTTTTCTAATTTTATTCCCTCTAAAAAAAGATCTCATACAATTTTGCTAGTTTTGGACAAATTAAAATACAATTAACTTACAACTACTAGAACGCATTATTCACTGAATGCGCGCCTAAAACCATTTCTTCTTACACTAACAGACAACATTTATAAAAAGAAAGGAAAATTAATTGACCAAGGGATACCAACACATAATACATTTAGTTTGTCATTTTATAAAAGCTTTCCTAAAAAGCCAATCACTTTACAATTAATTTAGAAATAAAATGGAATTCTTACAGTTAAACTGGAACAATGCCTCAATTGTTCACAACTGGAAATAAGTCAATGTGTGTTTGATATGAGGAAGTACAAAAAAAAAAAAAAAAATACGAATGGAAGGTGCTTGTGCTTCGTTGTTTCACCAAAAATGTAAGTGTGGGTGACTTAACTCTTGTTGTTGATGTGTGTACTGGACGAACAACTCTAAATCCAATTTCAATTCAATAAGGCACCAATCGTATCGCTATTTTTTTTTTACGGACGTGCAATGTGGGACACGGAAATCACTGCGTTCTCTGAGTTCTTAGGCTTGGAAACGCTCATCGTTGGTCAGTACATTGTAGGCGCAGCCAAGTGCCCATGAAATTTCGTGGTTGTCAATTTTTTTATACAACTGTAAAGTGACAAAACGACAATATGTTAAGGAAACAAACTCAATATGCATTTCTAAACTCCTACCTTAATCCTCTTTGTGTCTGAAAGCCCAAATCCTTCTCGTAACAACACAGAGATGAAAGTCAAGTCAAAGCACATGAAAGCTTGATCGTCATTAGGAATGGCGCATACTTCTCGCGCCTTCTTACGGTAGTCCTCCACAGTAATTTCGCCACCAGCGAATGGATCGATTAAACCAGATTCAATGGCCCGTTCAAAGTAGTAACTGAAAGCGGCAATGGTGTGTTGCTTAAGCGTAAATGGCTTTGGTTTAACCAAAGGCATCACTTGACTTTTCAATAATTCCAAGCAAGTTTCGAAATCGACAACTGGGTTTTCTAACGTTGATTTTGAGTTATCTTTGCCACTGTAAAGAAAAAAAAGAAACAAATTGGTTAACAATGAACATTTGAGAAGAAATAATTCTGATGTTTCTTGAGGAACATCATCTTGCAATTATCAAGCGCTTAACTAAATACTTTTCCGAGAAAAAAATTATATTTCAAGATTATTTACAAACACCCCTATCGTAGGTCTGATCTGATATTCTCTTCACGTGTTCGATTAACTTTCATTTTGGATTACTATCGTAGAATCCGGCGGGGAAGCTTCCTTATCGACTAGGAAATGCCCTTGTGGCGTAGCGGTATTGTGATAAGGTAATACCAGAAATACAATTTTATTTACTATCTACAACTGTCGCTTTATCATAAAACAATTGTGTCGCGAGGGCACTCCTTAGTCGATAATAATGAAGTGAAACTCAAGAAAAAATCACTTGGACATACCTGTCGTTTGTTATACCTAGTCAAGTCATAAATAATGGTACACTCATTTTTCTGTAAAACAATAGATTACTTACGAAAAAATATTTAATCAACTTGTTCGAAATAGCCACCATTTTCATTTATGCAGGTCTTGGATTCGCACTGATCACTCATCCATTGGAAAATTGTTCACTGCGCAGATAAGTGCACGCTTCAAGGACACGATATTTGGTTGTCGAGTAGAACAAGCCATCGCCTAGACAGCTTATAATCCAAACGATTGAGGTCTGAACTGCCTGACGGCCAATCGTTTGTTGCTATGAAGTCCAGCACATTGTTTAGGAGCCACTCTTATGTTGTTTCTGCCTTTTTTATAATTAGCGCGCGTCAAAGGGGATATGAATACCTTTATATTTTTTCAGGACACGGGTGTTGAAAAATTAGCTGTTGCGTCCCACTCGCGGAATGTGTTGTGATGATTCCCTGGATGACCGGGCATAGACTCTGCTATTTGTGCTTAATGAACGATTACTCAATAGTAAATATTTTTTCATCCGTGAACATTTTCCTGTGACCACTTTGCGCGTACCGGCTGCGTAGAGCTTTCGATCTTTCATTCCGTTTTTGCTTTAATTGGGCTGTGAGTAAGCGGCCAGTGTCGCTTTTATATGCGTTGAGGCCTAAATCTTGTTTGATTGACAAGATTTTCTGCTTTCGCAGCGGTTTTCAATTTCTGACAGTACGAGCGCGTCCGGATCTTTGACGGTCAATTACTCCACCAGTGTCCTCCAACAATTTAACAATTCGATACACAAAATTGCGGGTGATTCCAAGCGGTCGCAAGGGAAATATCACATCTTTCGATATTACACTTGTGAAGGTCAATTACACTCCACTCAATATTTACAAACGAATTTTGTGGAAATCTTTTTTTTATTTTAAAAATCATAACCAGAATGTTTATCTTCAGCCGTTGGACAACACTTAGCCATTTCAAGGATTGTAGCATATCTGTTATTGCTGTTGGTCTCAATGCGTAATATAGTCCTCATCGCCCTGTTTTGGGAAACCTGCACTTGGTTTCAGTTTTGGAGAGTACAAATGCATAGAACTGAGGAAGCATGATAGTATTTTACTTAGGTAAACCACAAACCATTCATATATTCTTCCTGATTTTTCGAAAGAAACCAATCTTTTTTGATATTTTAGCACACAATTGTTTTAAAAGAAAATTAAACTTTAGCTTAATATCAATGTACACACCCAGGTATTTTATTTCTTTAACACATTCAATGACTCGTGTTTATTGAAATATTCACACTTAAATCATCTTAACACACATATGTATATTTAGTCTTTTGAGTTTAATTTTACACAACCAATTATTCATCGTATCAATTTCCCATTAAGGACAACGCCAATATCATTCCCACTAAGATATACATACGAGGGTGGGTCAATTAGTCCCTGAAAATTAACACAAATTGTGTCATCACCTTAAATTTAATTTTTGTCAAGAATCATCTTTCATAAGAACGCACCCAAATTATCAGACAGATCTGTCAAATAGTTTTGTTGTGGCAGCCATTTTATATAGGCGCCTACTAGCATTTTCGTTAAAATGGAAAAAAGTGAATTTCGAGTGCGCATTAAACACTATTTTTTGCGAGAAAAAACTATTACGCAAACCAAACAAAAGCTTGACAAATATTATGGGGACCACTGGTTTACTCAATTTCGGTGCGGTCGTCCAAGCACAAGTGACGCCGAACGTTCTGGTCGCCCAATTGAGGTCACCACACCAGAAATGGTCGACAAAATCCATGGTTTGATAATGGACGATCGGCGAGTGAAAGTGCGCGAGCTTGAATTATCACATGGCTCAGTGATTTCGATTTTACATAAATATTTGGACATGGAAAAACTTTCCGCAAGATGGGTGCCGCGTTTGCTCACAATCGACAACAAACGCATACGTTTGACAACTTCAAAGGTGTGTTTGGCGATGTTCCAGAAAAATTCGGCTGAGTTTTTGCGCCGTTTCGTAACACACCAGAAACCCAGGAACAGTCAAAACAATGTACTTCTCCTGGTGAATCGAAGCCGAAGAAGGCCAAGGCGGGTTTGTCAGCAAACAAGGTCATGGCGATAGTGTTTTGGGATGCGCGCGGTGTTATTCACATCGATTACCTTGAAAAGCGTAAAACGATCACCGGCGCATATTACGCAGAGCTGCTGGATCGATTCCAAGCCGATTTGAAGCAAAAACGGCCGCATTTGGGGAAGAAAAAGGTTATTTTTCACCAGAACAACGCACCGGCGCACAAGTCCGCAGTCGCAATGGCAAAATTGCATGAGTTAGGCTACGAACTCCTCCCTCATCCAGCATATTCCCCAGATTTAGCCCCCTGCGACCATTTCTTGTTTCCAAACATGAAGAAATGGCTCGGAGGTAAGAGATTTGGGTCGAATGAAGAGGCCATCGCTGAAACAAACGCTTATTTTGAGGGGCTCGAGAAATCGTATTATTTGGAGGTCGTCAAAAAATTGGAGAAACGTTGGATGAAGTGTATAGAGCTAAAAGCAGACTATGTTGAAAAATAAAATGTTTTTATATCGAAAAGAGTGTTCCATATTTAATTTTTCAGGGACTTATTGACCCACCCTCGTACGTATAAGCATATCATCTGCTCGACAGCATACAGAGACGACCAGTTCGTTTAATATCCTGCACTAATTTCCAATCTCCAACCGTTAGCTCATCGAGGATTGGTAACAGACCTATGGCTATACTATAGATACAAACATGGCAGATGTTTCGAAGACTCAATGGAATGATACCTAGATATGGGACCTTTGAGGGTTCTAAAGGGTGTCCCAAAATTCACGCAAGTAATTAGGTATTTATTTAAAAATTGTAAATGTTTTATTGATTCATAAAGAATACAGTATAAGGTTATGTATGGAATAGCATATCGGATAAATGGCCTCCACGGCTCTGCTGGTACATACGCACTCTTTTATCGAAAATTTCCATGATCGTTTTGCATAAATGTGTCTGAATTTCATTGATACAGCGCTCAATTTGCGTGGGGTGGTCGGGGGCTTGTTGGCATAAACCTTAGACTTCAAAAAACCCCAAAGAAAAATGTCCAACGACGTTAAATCGCATGAACTGGGCGGCCAATTCTGATCACCAAAACGGGAAATTACACGACCAGGAAATGACTCATGCAGTAATTGAATTGTTTCTAAGGCTGTACGGCATGTGGCACCGTACGAGTATTGTTGAAACCACATGACGTCCACATCCATATCTTGCAATTTAGGCACAAAAAACTGGATTATCATGTCGCGATAGTGACTGACATTAACTGTTATTGCCTCCAGTCCAAAATCCGCACCAAACAGTGACACGTTGTGGATGCATTTGTTTCTCAACAATCACTCGTGGATTTTCTGAACCCCAAATTCGACAATTTTGACGATTAACAAAGCCATCATGATGAAAATGAGCCTCATCGCTGCAGATGATTTTGATTGAAAAATCAGCATCCACTTATTGTTGTTTCACAATCCATCCAAAACGGGTTGATCTGTCGTATAGCACTCCATTTCTAATAACCCTGAACTGTCAGCTGTCACGGTGTCTTTTTTTTTCGTTGGCAACACTACCTGGCGCAAACACTAAATGACGCAAAATTCAGATCTTGCGTGAATTTTGGGACACCCTTTACAAGGCAAGACACCAGGGCCCATCATATCTATGTCCAAACCGGCGGGAATAAAAATAGGCTAAGGCGTAACCCAGATGTGTCCGATTTTCAGAAGTCTCTTAATAAGTAAAGTATCGTTATTCGACTTTTTTACAACTGGCTTTAAAACCATTCCACATTTATTAATTGAAGTTTTACCATTAAAAAGTTGAAGTACTTTAAAGAAAAATTAAGAAAAAAATACTTTTAGTTCGATAACATGGAATAGGGGAAGGTATACATACCCCTTCCCTAACTTTTTGTTACCTTCATAAGGTCTACCATCTCTCAAAGTTTGATTGCCTTAAGGGCATTGACCGGCATAAGAAGACAACTTTTAATTTCGTGCATTTCTGTAAAATTCGACGACTTCTCCTAGCTTTAACTCGAAAACGATTTATTTTACGAAGAATATATTTTTTTTTGTGGAAAATTTCCTGAGAAATAAAGGTCTTAACATTTTTGTTGTTTAGCGAGATATTCACGAAAACGCACATCTTGAAAATTGATGTTGTTCACGGACTTAAAATGAAGCGATTGAGACCATATCCAGAATTATGGAAATTATTTACGAATCGGGTCTTTTTTTAGTCTCTGACGACTGGCTTATAAGGGCAAGTATTGGTTTCCTGAAAATGTTCGATCTCGAGATTTTCATCAAACTTGGCATTACTATAGTAGAGGAACTCAAAGAGTGGATCTCTAAATTATGTGAGGCTGTCTGTCTGGCTGCTTGTCTGTCTCAAGCTTCATATCTGTGGTCTGTGCGATCACAATTCAAATTGGCCGTCAATCTAGACATTCTGTCCAACGTTATTGATCTCCAGGCTACTTGAAGGATCTCCCAAATTTTGTCTTTCGATGTTGGACACTGTCTTCGTACCTCTCTGTCAAGTTCGTCCCAAAGCAGCTCTATTGGGTTGAGGTCGGGTGATTGAGCAGTCCATTTCATATTTTTCAGTGTTCCTTCTTGGTCTACGTATCGTCAGCAAAGCTTGGAAGAATGTTTCGGAACATTATCTTGCATTAATGTTAATACAGGGCCTATTAATCTCAGACCCGATGGTAAGGAGCGTTCTTTTAATAGTCTGCACTTCTCCTTATTCATGATTCCCCAGACTATTATTGAACCACCGCCATGCTTGATTTTTGGAACCACACAGCTAGGGAGCATCTTTACTTCAGCAAATCGCCGAACGTAAACTCTCCTTTTTTGTCCAAAAACTTTAAATTTGGACTCGTCCGTCCATAAGACCAGTCGGTTGATGTCCAATCTTGGAGCTCTCTTCCCCAATTTAGCCGCTTCAATTTTAAGGCCTGTTGCAGCTAAACGTCTTTTTGTCGTTGTTACTGATATCTGAACAGATTTCTGGAGATTTAAATCGCTCGATGTAGTTTGTTTATTAATTTTATAGTCTGATCCTAATATTTTGATGTTAATTTAGGCCTTCAGCTCCTCTTCCGGGTCTTAGGAGTCGATGATTTTTTAAAGCGACATATGGTATTGTGCCCTGTCGACTTCGATATTTTACGCTTATCTGCAATAGAACGCACTGTAAGCCTTTCTTTATGCAAGGTTATTATGCTAAAACGTTCAAATTATTTTGTTCTTCCTTATATCTTCCCATTCGAGGTTTTTTTTTTACTCTTAATCGGTTAACTTTAAATATTGAAGATACAAAACTAACTGGCGCCGGAAGAGTAGGTTACGCATTCTTCCGGCGTTAGAAAACAAACCTAGATTTCCTAAAATATACCTGAATTGTTTTTTTTTTGGGAACATTTTGTACAAAAAAACAAATTATTTCCATTTTATGGTGGGTTTTATGATAAGTTAATGAAACAGTTTTGTTTTATTACTCCATACATCGGTTTATGCCTTAATTCTGCTCCTTTTTTTTCAAACGCTTTACCTGTTTTGAAGTCTACTATCGACCCTAACAGGTTTTGAAAGAACTTTGTTCATTTAAGTCCAGCACAGATAGATAACGTATAATTGTGGAAACAGTGTATGTATACCTCCTGGAAGTGAATTTCAAAGTTTACTTGTCCTGGGGCTCTATTCTATATTCTGTTTCTGATTTAATAACTATTCGAAAGTGCTTTTCGATTCTAATTTGATTTGACACTCTCTAACTCTTTCGAAACGAATGCAGTATATTGCTAAACATCTTCCCACAACTTTCGGATTTTGTTGCGAGTCTCGCGTTCTGAAATGGCAGTGACCAACGTCATCGTAGATGAGGAGGATGTGCTGCATATTTGTTATAAATGTTTTTGATTTACGTTGCTTTTAGCAATATTATGATAACTTATTATTATATTATTACGACAGAATAATCACAATATTTGATTTCAGTGGAAAAATATGAAAAGGCAGGCAATGAATTCGTATCAAGTCGATCTTGTCCGATAGATGTTGAAACAGCCTGGCCGGTGCACCAATCTCAATCCACTCTTGCATTCGTGTATACTCGTATAGCTCTACTAGCTAACTCGCTCAGTTTTGGTCGGATGCATAATTTAATAATTTCTTCAAACGCCCGTGCCCTGAAATAATTTAATGGTATTCATATCCCATTTGGCGCGCGCAAATTATAAAAAAAAAAAAAAATATATGTTTTGCTACACTTTTTTTGGCTTCGTACGTCCCGCACAAATAAACACATTCCGTTCTGCTTGCAGTTGAAATTGAATTATTCCCGTCGGAGGATTATACAGGCTTTGCATATTCCGTAAAAATGAATGCAATGGACCTATGTACATACCTACGAGTATAACCATCGGATGATTTGTAAATCTTCGCATGTCATCAACCTCTTTCTACATATTGATGAAGCGATCTCTTATGGGTGGCGCTAAAACAACGAGGATTTAGAAAAACCTATGTGCGCATGATCATGGACATGTATGAGGAAGCAAGGACAAGAGTAAAATGTCCCGCAGGAGTCACCGAAGAGCTCCGAATCAATGTAGGTGTACACCAGGTAAGCGTCCTCAGTCCTTTGCTTTTTATTGCAGTCCTTGATTATCTGCTTGATGGAAAAGTGACGGACCCCAAAGTGCATCAGTTATTCTTTGCGGCCGATGAAGCTATCACAAGTGAAGATCAAACGTCCCTGCAACGAGTACTTGATGTAAGGATGGATGTTTTAGAGGGAAATTGGTACCGTATTACTTAAAAAAAGACAGAGTATCTGTGCTGCACGTTCTCTGATCTACACCGGAGTATTCCAGACATTTACTTGAATGGAAAATTGCTTTCCAAGTGCGAACAGTTCAAATATCTCGGATCTATGATCAATAGCGAAGCAACTTGTGATGATGACAACAATCATCGCGTAAGCGTAGGGTGGTTGAAGTGGCGGGAAAACTCTGCTATCTTTTATGGTCGAAAAATGTCCCCTAAGCTGAATGTCTCCACACCGCAGTTGTACGTCCGGTGCTCACATACGGTTCACAATGCTGGACAATGTACAAAAGTATGAGGGCAAATTAACGGCAGCTGAGATGAAGATGCTTCGCATGACAGCAGGAGTAACAAAGCTTGATAGAAAAAGAAGTTCGAAGATTCGAGGAAGCCTTCATGTAAAAGAAAAGAACCCATCAGAAGCAAGATAGAGTTGGTATTGTCATGTTCAAAGAAGAGATCCTCCGAACCCCGTCAAAAAGGCAATATCAATCAACGTTCCTACAAAATCGCGCAAAAAAGGCAGACCAAAAAACGACTGGATCACACAAATACAAAAACACCAGCATTTGATTGGCCTCAGTGACGAAGTGATCCGAAACCGGGAAGCTTGCCGGTACTTCCTGAGGTCAACCCGGCAAACACCACAGGCGGACCAGTAGGGATGCAGTAAAGTGGGAGGGTTGTGATCCTTCTACTCCGGATCATAACCTCGCCGTAAGGAAACGAAATAGAAAAAGGTTCATCACAATGTGTGAGGCCAACAAAAAAGAAAAACGTCCCCTCGTCTCCTGTGCTGAGTACACACAACCGCATTAATAACACTGATGCACCCCGTGGGGCGATGGTATCCGTTAATAGAAAACTGGGGTCGAATTACGACATCAGTTAACGAGTGATTGAAATCCATACGCTATCGAGTGATCGGATAACTACATTGGGATGATCACATAAGAATGGTCACGTATCGAGTACACTTTGAAAATTGTACTAGTACAATTCTACTACATTGAATTGAGATGGCTGACAAATGTCAAACCTATTTATTTTTGTGTGAGGAAAAGTTTTGTATTTATCGTCTTCAATTAAAAATTGAATATTTACTTAATTTTTATCTTCTAATTCAGAGGATGATCGCTAAGAGTATATTGAACGAGGACGTTTAAGAGATAAAAGCGATCCCTTTCCTTTACAAGACTGTACTTACGTATACAAAACTATAATTTTCTGAAAATATCTTTCACAACATACACTTTTGATTACAGTTCTATCAAAATAGTCAGGGCAAATAAGAGCGTATTTTTATTTATAATGGAGAAGATAAATTTTAGAGGATGCACCTAAACCGCTGTCCCAGCTCATAATATTTACCAAAATCTCCTTCTGCAGAGGGTTAATTTTATTTAGACTCAACGTGAAATAAATTTCAAACAATAAATTTAACCAAACGCAAAAATAACAATAAACAAAGATATTCTCACATATTTTCTCCCCAATGCATCTCAGCTCGTCAGCAGAAACCATATCGAATAAATAAATACACGATCACTGATGAGAGAATGCCAAATTTCGATACTCGATCTCTTAAGCGGTCATGTCAAATCAACATTTATCAGTCACGTGTTGCTCGATAACTGATGCGGTAATTCGACCCCTGATGATTTTAATTTCATGAAGAGATCGTCATTATTTTACGTTAATCAACTTTTGGACAACGTAGGTAGATGTTTTATATGTAGCTCATAGTGATCCGAGTTTAGTGATCTAAAAACTAATTAAATTGTATTCAAATCAGATAAGCTATTTTCAGAATAGGCCAGTGTAAAGGAAACCCAAGTATTTTTTAGGGATTTCAACCCTCTTTTTCACCCCTTACACTTGGTATTTCACAAAACCCCGCTTAAAAGTAATCACCATGCAAAATTTCAAGTTTCTAGACCCAGTGATTTCGGAGATACGGTGATAGTGAGTCAGCCAGTGGGTTTTTGCTTTTATATTATTTATAAATGGAATTTTCTCGTTTAAGATCAGCCAATTCTTTCTTGTTCATTGCACAAATGCAATCGAAGGGCATTCTACATTGAATTTTAAGATTAGTATGGCTCAAGGAAGCATAATAGAAAACCACAAATGAAACCTTTTTCTTTTCTTACATTCCCACAGTTAAGCAAATAATTAGCACATGCGATGTTCTTGTAATGATGGGACTTCTAGAACAATGTCAAATTCAATTTTATAAATCCCGCTGTGGTCAATATAAAAAGTAATACGAGTACAAGGGTCAAGGTTAGGTTAAGTTGGGCGTTACTTCCCACGGTGATGATCCTCTGCAGTATTTAATTTTTCATAAAAAAAAAAAAACAATTTGGCAGTTAAACTCTGGTTGAAGTAAATTTATCGAGTACCTGTCAAGATTCACTAAAAACATAAGCTTTTCACCGGTATTGATTTCCACGGATCATTGAGTAGGTCTTGCAAGCCGTACAGGTTTCGATAACTAGCGAAACGTTATGCAGGTAGGTGCGGAGAAAAATGAAGTAAAACTCTAAATGTAAAACCAAATGTTCATTACTGCCAGAAACAATCACCATGCTACTCATAGCATGTGAAAGCTGGAACATTTGTTTTCAATGCGTTACTCGTTATGATATTTGCTGCATTATTGCTTACAACCTGTTTACCGTTCCCACTTAAATGAACACAAAATAAAAATCAATAATCCCCTTCCACTTACCTTAATTTGTACTCCACATTTGCATATGTCCACGTCCGATTGTGTATAATCGGATTCAAGCATGAACTTTCCAAAACCGTATCACCCTTCTTGTAGTCGCGGGTGAACACAGCATGCCTTATTGCCATCAGCCCCAGGCCCAAGTAACTGTGTGTAAACACGTTAATCTGTTTATTGAGTGTTTGCACGGGATGAATATATTTTTCATAAATTGGAACTTGTTCTGGATCCGCTGGAGAAAATGTAACCTGTGTACTGCCTCCACCCAAGTCCAGGGCGGCGGCTTGATTCGATTTCGACAAACGACCCAGCAGGAAATTCACTGTAAACCATGAGAAGATACCCTCGTCGGTACCGTCCATAATTTCAACCGCATGCTGATCCACATTAAATTCCGATTTCGCAAACAAATCCCGAACTGCATTGAGAAGATTCTCTGCCTTTACTTGAGGCAGCAGTCTTAAGCCAGCTGTGGCTTTCAACACTAGAGGGGTATCAGACCACTTCTCTTTGGGAATAAAGGTTTTTGCTTCGTCCAGGAGGAGTTTGATTGTGTGGGCTCCTTTAAATGCATTGTCCGCAAACGATGAGAGGCCAGGTTTTCGCTCCTTGAAGATTTCTTCATCTAAAATTAGTTTATTGTCTGCAAAGAAGAATAAATTTAGTCATTCGACTGTTTTAATATTTGCCATCTCTTACCTATAAGACTTCTGTGGAACCTGTATGCCAGTACCCGACTTCCGGTTGATCCAGCGTCAATTACCACAGCATATTGGGCTTTATCATATCCGAACTTGGATGCAATTTTCTCAAAGATCGGACTCATTGAGTCCATGTAGAAACCTACACAGAAGACAACATCAATTCCACGTCATACACAAACGTAGCAAGAGCTCTTACCAAGGACAAACAATATCAGAACAACTGACGCTATAAGGCATAAAAACGAAAGTTTCAGGCCGCTTGTTGCTCCGCCAGAATGTGTCTGTGACTTCCGTCTGTTCGACGACGGTCGCTCGGATTCCTCCGACTGGTTAAGCTAAAAATACACACAATTTTGTCATAACAATAAGAGTTACACAATACACTCTCCTCGGATAGACTAACCAATTTGTATTCGACCTTCATGACTAGATGCAATGCAATTCTTCTAAATATTTGGTTATTCCACTCTTTACACTAATTTGCTTGTTTACTTAATGTCTTAATTACATTTTAACGACGACTTGTTTAAACATCGACGTAAAGTCGCGAAAACCACATAATTCTTTTTATGATGGAGAAATGTCAAAACAATTTATGCATGTCCCCACAATTACAGATGCAGAGAGCGAGTGAGTGTGGTGTTCTCTTGAGTGAAACACGTTTCATTCCATTCGTTCACGGCAATCTCAAGCAAACAGATTTGAAGACGAGAATTAATAAAAAAAAAAAAAATATGCCCAAATGTCAAATGCCAAGCCAACCCATATTTTGAGAGAACAGGATTACCGGCCGGCTACATCGGCTGCGTAGAAAAATTTCAACTATGCATGTTGATGTTCCTACTAGTGCTTCCATTCACAAGTTCTCTGTGAGAAATTTGTTTGTACACAAAACATAAAATAAACATTGCTATGCGTACTTGTTACCGTCAAAGTTTTCATGTAATATCAATACAATCCATCTATTATGTCAATCTCATAAATATCCACATAAGAAAAATTTGAAGAAATTCGTATGAGTGGCAGTTAATGAAAAGAAAACTTGTTTATCCAAATCACATTTCTCGCACGAGCGATTAATCAAGCCATACCAAGCCATACTTGTACGAATATATTGAGTTAACCAATCAATACCAGTGCTGCTACTAAAAAAATGCGTCCGTAGCAAAATAACGTAGCAAAATAGCATAGCAAACACAACCAGCGTGGCAAAAACTAAATTCTTTATGAAACATACAGGGTTTGAAGCCTTATGTAGGTACCAGTGGCGTGGGGTGAAATTTCAAGAGAGGGAAGTCGAAAAAATGTTAAGTAAAATGTTTTACTCAAGACTTACCATTTTGGTGCTTATTCAAAACAAAGACTTAAGATATGCAATCTAAGCCACCTTTATTATACTTTAAGTCATTGGAATTTACGTAGACAATGAGCTCATCGAATAAAACAAGTGGCTTCGAAAGAAGCAGTTCTGGGCAGAATAATCTATATAAGTTATTGATAACTCTGAGCGTTGTTAAATATAAAAAATTTAGCAATTACAATTATGTACTACCTATTTGTACTCTAAAGCTACCCTACGATTCTTTTTTACGAATTCAGCTAAAACTCTTTCATAAAAATTTGAGTTATTTTTAATTTCTAAAAGAAGGTGCTTTTCGATAGATAAAAGTGCCGGGTCTGAGAGTCTTTCTTTTTTGTGGGAAGTTTTTAAGTGTGGACTATTTTTAAAGTCGAAAAAGATCTTTCGACAGAGGCCACAGTCAAAGGCAGGGTTAAAAAGATTTCACACAATGTTAGAGCTTGAGAAAAAGTATCTCTAAGCATTTCCGTATTAAAATGCTTATAAAGTTGAAAAACCTCAAGCTTTTTAAGTGAAGGGGTAGTGTATAAAACTTTGCGTTCCTTTTTTTGAAGTAGTAAAATTAAAAATTCCATGAAATAGGGTAATTAAAGAAAATAATTAGAAAAATAAAAAAAATCAAATATAATAAATCAAAGAAAATATATGAACTAAATGAACTATACCTATTCTTAATATAATATATATACCTATTCTTAATATAATATAATTAAATATAATTGCTACAAAAATTCGGCTATAATTTGTATTTGAATCAATATTAAGTAGTCGGCGTTTGCGTGGAGGTTCTGAGCAGTTACTTACACTCTCATAGATTGAGTCAAATGAGTTTAAAAATTCAGAATGCTTCGCAAGCTCTATGTGTTCTCTGCAATTGAATAAGACGTTCACTATACGCGAATGATATTGCCATCGAGTCTCTGATACAACGGAATGCCAGCTCTTGCTTTTCTAGAAGAACTACAGTGTCTATGAAACGCTTCATTAAATCGCGATTGCGATCAACTTTTCTATTATTAGCCTCGTAAGAATTCCCTAAAGAAGTCTCTATGCGATATTCGTCAAATTCACGCAAATGCAAGCAGCTGCGTATATGCTTTTCCGTTTGAATTTGTTTTTTGGAAGAATTAATAAAATTGTTTATATCAAAGAAACCTGTGTGACTCCAAACACTAGGAGAATTAGAAAAAAAGAAGACAAGGAAAACAAAACATTCTATTTAATTTGCAACTGCCAGTCAGCCATGGATTCTTTTTGTAAAAAGACTCATGAAGATGTTTCTGATACCCATCCTTTGGCGTATAATCAATTTTCATTGATGATGTCGAGCGACCTAGTTTTTTTTTACAAAAAAGAAAGCTTACTGAACTCGTGGGTTTCTTTTAGAAGAAAATCAGTTAAACAACACTCAAAATTAACTAGAGACATCTTGTCTAAGAATAATAAGAATGTTCAATGGGGCACCTCTTGAGTAGATTTATAATTATTTACTTGGTATATAGCTAATAACTATTCACTTAGCTCACAAACTATTTTATAATAATTTAATAATTTAAAACACTAACTTAACTACCAATATGTAATTGCTAAATTTTTTAAATTTTCTAATAATTAGCAGTCACAAAAATCACAAAAAATTGCATCCGAATTTTCAATAAATCACGCACAATTACACAACCGATTTGCAACTGTCATTTCAAATTTGCAAAAAAAAAAAATACCCAACAAGTAAGAAAAACCTCAAACGCCGTTCGAACCATACATCAGCCAATAACTCGATTTCCGTCGGCTTATTTTGTTGCCTACAATAAAAAAAATCCCTCGAACTAAAACCTTTCTCCTACACCAACGTTCATCTACAAAAACCGAGAAATCCCGGATTATTTTCCTCATAAGCGAATGTATGTTAGATAAAGAAATCGCAAATAAACTTCTACTATATGCCAGAAAGGAATAGAGTTGAAAGTTCGTACTGTGAAGAAATGAATGCATAAGCCGGAAAATGAACGGCTTCTCAAAAAAATTCATTGCACGCTGTGTGCGAGTTTGTGTATGAGTAAAAATGAATAAACAACCGAAGTGGTCGCAGCATTTCATCTTCGAGCGTGTATAAAGTTATGAAAAATGGTTTGATGAACAAATAATTAAATGTGATGGTTGGCAAGTGGCAAAATAAAAATTTTTGATATTTGAAAAGGGAAGCCGGAAGGAATCGGCTTGTATGGACGCCACGCCACTGGTAGGTACATATACATACTCGTATGTAACCAAAATTTTCTGATCAAGACAAGCAAAATAGGCTTAGTATGCTTTGGTCACATTTTTTAACATACTTTAAATTATATGTTTCCATTTTCAAGTTCGCAAAGTTCCCAAAAATCCTTACAGAATTATGTGGGGGTCTACAATAATAGTTCACTTATCGCTTATCCTACATCTTAAGGGGATGTGAATAATCCACTAACGAGATATTTTGTGCAATATAGCCATTAGTTCCATATTGGATGGCTTGGAATAGATGACTTCCACCGGTAACCGTGCAAGTGTCAGACGAAATTGTTGTTTGGTGAAAACAAATTTAAACATGCTGCCTTAAGGTTGACTAGGTTCCGAAAGATTTTCAAAAAGTGTTTGCTGATTTTCCTTTCCAAAGGTTGGGAAAATTAGTTGCATTACCTATAATGGCCACCAGAGTCTTCCTTTCTGTTGAAGACTCTGACAAGTTTAATAAACAACCATTTTTGTCACAGATGCGATTGGAGGCAACTGGTTATGCATCTGTATGCATTCATTAAAGGCAGACTATTCTCCTTTATTGTAGAGTAGTGTGCACAACAAAAAGGTGGTTACAGCATAAAACCAAGATCCTGGTGTTCACAAGAATGATTCTCATCATTTAACCCTCTAGAAATTAGTAGGCTTATATTTTAAATTTCGGAGACAAGTCGATATATTTTTGTATTAATTTATCGTCTCCTCACAAAAAGTGGCATTGCTACGGCTCTGCATTAAACCTTCAGCATACATGTATCAAACAGGACAGGGCATCTTTTGTTAACTTGATTGGCTGAAATCTGAGTCTCAGAAGTCTAACAACAGTTCCTCAGAAGGAGGACGTGCGCGGAAAAATTCACTCGATGTAATCAACGGTGGCGTCAACGGTCAGTTTAGCGATTACCTTATATGTATGAGCTACTTCGACATATTTGAAGCTCAGATCAATAAAGATCAATAAGACTTCGTCAGGGTATCGATAAAAAGATGGTGGCGGATGAACCCTTAATGTGCCAACGGCAGTGCTCATATCATCGTAGTGGGTTACTGGCATCAGAATATCCGGCCCTTTGACTTGGGAGTTTTAACGAAGGATCTGGCCCTCCCGGTTGGGGGTTCTGCGTCGGGGTCACTGCCTAACCACGGGAAAAGCTTCTAGCTACGAAGCAACAATAAGCCTCGGATAAGAATGATTTTACTCTTGACAAACCTCGCAAACGAAATAAATAAAACGACCTTCGGATCTGCACATGGAATGCTCGGACCCTTAACAGGCCATGTGCAGATGAGCAATTAGCGGAGGCCCAATAATGCTATAAAGCACATACGACCGCTATCCAAGAAGTGCGGTGGGATGGGCCGGGCAAAAAGCGTATGACTACTAAAGGGAGCAGAACCAGCGGTTATTTAGATGCGTATTTGTCGTCAGAGGCAAACTTAGTCAAGAAGTCTTGAGATTTAGGCCTGGTGACAATCCGCATTAAAGCTGAAACACCAGTCTAATATGCACTCACGCCCCCACAAAGGATAAGGATAAAACATTGCTTTTAGGAGCTCCTCGACAGGACTTACGACCAATGTCCACGTCATGATGTTAAAATCGAGCAGGTAACTGACTCGGATCACTACCTTATTGCTGCCAAGTTACGTATGTGGATATCCCAAACACTACAACACCAAAGAAGTGCTGTGAGGAAATTTAACATCCAACGACAACAAACGGAAGAGACTGCCAGAGCCTTCGTCGATCGAGTGTCCCTGAATCTCTCAAGAAGGCCAATGCTGCCAACGTTAAGCGCTGATGAGCAATGGCATCAGTGTCAGCAAGCTATCAAGAATGCCGCCACTGATGAGCTGGATTTCCCGCATCCACTACAAAAGAAACCCCTGCCTGGATGAAGAGTGCCGCCAAGCGCACGCAGCAAAGTAAGAGGCTTATAAAGCGACGCTGCACTAGAGGAGCTTACGACATCTACAAGCAGAAAAACAGAAAAAAAGGGAAGAGCACCAGCTTCTAAGAAAGAAGAAGAAAGAAGAGGTGTTTTACAAGAAGGTAAAAAGGGCATGCCAAGACTAATAAAGCCCGTACAGAAGCTTGTAGGGATGAAAAAGGAAGCCTAGTAGTAGTCACAGTCGGTGCAGAGATTTTGGGAAGACCACATCTGCAGACTGTTAAACGGTGGAGACGATTAATACTGCGCTGTCAGAGAGAATGCACCATTCAAACCGGACGATGACAGTCAATAATTCCGTCCACCCAACCAAAATGAAAAGAAGATATTAATATCTAAGCTTAAATCCAACAATGTTGGTTTCATTGCAAATACAAAGGATGTGTATTGTGTGACCATAATAGCTTTTTGCTCCGATTCGTTAAGTTTTCGTTCACTTTTGTTCACTTACGAAAGAGCGAATGGATTCACTCTTTCGTAAGTGTACGTATGAAAATTTGACAAGCGGTCCCCCATCTGATTTCGGTGATCGGACGAGAACTTTTGCTTCCGAACACATACGGCTATTACGGGCTACTTGAGCAATTGACAGTATTGAAGGAAACTTAACGTAGAATTATGACATTAGCTTCTGATTGCTTCAGACTATTACGAGTATAGTTCAGCCTTCAAAATTAGAGGTGAGTAGACGCGTCCTTAGCCATTTTATCACCAGAGTAGGTCCATTGTGATACCATAGGATCAGGGGATTTCTCCCGTCCTACCTTAGAACCAATTAGATATCTAATGAAGCGATGGAGGTTCTTAACATTCGAGTTAGCCAATTCACAGAGGCTGTCGTAGAAGTAAGATCCCAAGTGAAACCTAAGAGAGAGCCGGACGAGTGCAGAGGAGATGGAGAGTTGTCTCCTCCTCTTCCTCGTCCCTACAGCTTCTACAAAATGCATTAGAGAAGAGACCAAGCCTTTTCGTGTGCCTTCCTGCTAAGGAAGAGCGTTTCTAATCCAGCTGAGGTTAATCTCTCCAGTGACATGACACTTAATGCCAGTCTCCCATCTGAAGTTGGTCTCCATGATAGCATTTAGCGAGAGACACGCCAAGATTCTTCTTTTCCTCTTGCCTGGCAAGATCAAAAGCCCTACAGTTCCCTGAAATATTCCTATCCCCCAGCAGCCAGCACAGATGAATGTTGAATTGCTCTGCCATCTCGATAAAAGACGAGCGGCAATCTAGAGCGATCTTTAATGTGGAAGAGATCGATTTCAGAGATTTTATAGCGCTTGACTGTCAGTGAAGATGCTAATATCCCTAGCAGATATTACCTTCAATTTCAGCCAAAATAGATTTTCTTTGATTGCCATTATCATCGCCTGGACAACGCTACAGTGATCTGGGAGGCGGAAAGAGATGCTAACGTTTACGGATTCTTTCTCCTGGGTCACGTCTCGCTCCCAGTCTAGTCTAGATGGGATAGTGGCCTGGAAGTTTTTTTTTTTTGAAAGAGAACATGGGGAGGGTGTAGTCGTTGTTTCCTGGAATGAATTCTAGGTTCTGAAGAATTGCGGACTGGCCTGTGGATACGAGTATGCTGGGCCCTGTGATTTGGCATTGAGTCGACCAAAGAGGTCTAATGGTATCAGATGGAACAGAATATCTAGTGCATCTGCAGAAGTGATTCTGAGTACACCACTAATGCACATACAAGCTGATTCTTTGAATCCATCCCGGAGAATCGAAGAGGTAATGGAGGACCTCACTTAAGGTGGCACAAACAAGTGGCAAGGGACCTCAACGAGCTTCGAGTGCATAACTGGGGGCGGTTAGCTCAAGATCGAGCTGACTTGAGGAGGGTGATTAAGGTCCAGGTATAGGCCCAGGTTTTAGGCCATCTAAAGTAAAAGTAAGTGCGGCCTCTAAGGACACAACGTATATTTTACACACCTACACCTTCACCAGGTGGTAAAGGACTATGAAAATCGAGGCTAGATCGTTTAAACACACAGAGAAGTAGACATATGTACATACGTATTGAAATTTTCTTTTAAAAAGGTGAATTTTGAACAACTTAGTATATTTTAGTATAGTTTTGTACTTATGTACCTGCACATGGAGCAGTTCTCCAGAATTATGGGAAGTTCATTAATAAGCAATAACCTCTAGTGATTTGAAGCCTGCGAAAAGTCACTACCTTTACTATTACGTTATGAGACTCTACTATTGGATACCGTAGGCGAAGGAAGCCAGTAACATTTGCCTGAAAAAGAAGTGGTTTAGCGTTCCGGGTCCCATTGTCGAAAAGAGGGGAACAATCAAAACTCGATGCTTCGGTATTCTCTATCATACCTATAGCTTTTCTTCCACTGTAAAGCTATTAGCCCAACGAACAACTGATTTAACGGCCAAAGATCTGAAGCTCTTTATCTTTAGATACGCAGCAACAATTGACATTGCACAAATTAATGACAGAAGTTCAAGGAAATCTAGAAAACATTGATACGAGGGCAAGGTGAAAAGTTCTCTGCCTGACGCAGAGATGCCGTTCCAATCAGCAAAAATTTATGTTTCCTGACTGGGTGCACTTCTCATTAGTTCGTATGACAAGTTTCAACTTGTTCTCTCAAGTAGTTTCTTTACACGAATTTTTGCAGTAGACGTCTTGCGTGTTTTTCGTTAAAATGGTTAAACTTGAATATCGTGCTGTTATAATTTTCTTCGTTTTGGATGGGTTAACCCCTAAGGAAACTCATCCAAAGTTGACAAAAGTTTACGGGGACTCTGCTCCTTCTGTGTCAACCGTTAAAAAGTGGCCAGCTGAATTTAAACGTGGTCGCACGTCCCTCGAAGATGACCCACGTGAAGGACGGCCAAAAACAGTAACCACACCCGAAACCATCGAAAAAGTGCATGGTATCGTGTTGGACGATAGGCGAGTGAAGGTGAGTGAGCTGAGGCTGTGTGTATATCGGAAGAGAGGGTGCGAAACATCCTGCACAAAAACTTAGAGATGCGAAAGCTCTGCGTAAGATGGGTGCCGCATTTGCTGAATGCCGATCAAAAGCAAATGCTCAAACTATTTTCGCGGCAATCTTTGGACCGATTCAATAGGGATCCGACCGATTTTGTGCAGCGATTTGTCACCATGGATGAGACATGGGTCCACCACTACACGCCAGAAATGAAACAGCAGTCGAAGCAGTGGGTGGAAGCCGGGGGTTCAGCGCCAAATAAAGCGAAGTCGACCGCATTTGCCGGAAAGGTCATGGCCAATGTGTTTCGGGTTGCGAAAGGGATCCTGTTAATTGATTACCTTGAGAAAGGCAGAACAATTACAGGCGAATATTATTCCAACCTTCTTGACCAGCTGGATGCCAAAATTCGCGAGAAGAGTCCTGGCTTGAAGAAGAAAAAAATCATCTTTCACCATGACAATGCACCTGTACACAAGTGTGCGTTGGCGATAGGAGAACTGCGGGATTTGGGGTACGATTTGCTCGGCCATCCCCCCTATTCACCTGATTTGGCACCCTCAGACTTCCATCTGTTCCCAAACTTGAAGAAATTTGTTTCTGGGAAGCGCTTCCCATCCAATACAGAGGTTGAGAGGGCCGTAGATGAATATTTTCACAGCTTTCCAGACTCTCACTTCCGAGAAGGAATACTGATGTTGGAGAAACGCTGGACCAAGTGTGTTGAAGTCAAGGGAGATTATGTAGAAAAATAAAATCATTTTTTAACTGAAGATCGCAGTCTTTCATTGTCAGGCCGAGAACTTTTCACCTTGCCCTCGTATGTATACAGTAACAATATCAATGACCTAAGAGTATACTGACTGGAAAACTTCGACAAAAAACATCGCGTTTTTATCACATACCAACTGGTTCCGACGATGCGTTGCGAAATCCCATGCCAAAAACAGCGAGTAACAATATAATGACGAATATATACTAACTTGCCCTGCCAACAGATTTAAATAGAGAAAATAATGAGTGAATATAATGTCACCTTGAAAACGCACATGTAACGAACTATGTTACCTTGGTATGGGAAAACCAGATGATACCTAACTGATTGGAAATTTATTTACTTTATACGATAGAAATCTACCGCACAAGGTTTCTTGTTTGCAATATCGCAGAACTCGAAACTCGAAACTTGTTATGCTAACAGCAACCACCAGTGGTGAAATATTATTTTACAATATGTCAAATCATTTCATTAGAACAATGACTACGCAAATAATCTTATCGGTGCGAAAAGCACCCATCTACCAATTCTCTTAAGTCCATTTTCTAATATAAACAGAAACATGCGCCGGCCGGCAATCTTATCGAAGCATGTAGTGATGATCGATCAACTTCTGCCTTACAACTTGAAAGACAACGAGCTATCAAGAACGCCGCCACTGATGAGCTGGATTTCCCGCATCCACCACAAAACAAACCCCTGCCTGGATGAAGAGTGCCGCCAAGCGCACGCAGCAAAGCAAGAGGCTTATAAAGCGACGCTGCACTAGAGGAGCTTACGACATCTACAAGCAGAAAAAAAGGGAAGAGCACCAGCTTCTAAGAAAGAAGAAGAGAGAAGAGGTGTTTTACCAGAAGGTAAAAAAGAGCATGCCAAGACTACAAAGCCCGTACAGAAGCTTGTAGGGATGAAAAAGGAAGCCTAGTAGTAGAGTCACAGTCGGTGCAGAGAATTTGGGAACACCACATCTGCAGACTGTTAAACGGTGGAGACGATTAATACTGCGCTGTCAGAGAGAATGCACCATTCAAACCGGACGATGACAGTCAATAATTCCGTCCACCCAGCCAAAATGAAAAGAAGATATTAATATCTAAGCTTAAATCCAACAATGTTGGTTTCATTGCAAATACAAAGGATGTGTATTGTGTGACCATAATAGCTTTTTGCTCCGATTCGTTAAGTTTTCGTTCACTTTTGTTCACTTACGAAAGAGCGAATGGATTCACTCTTTCGTAAGTGTACGTATGAAAATTTGACAAGCGGTCCCCCATCTGATTTCGGTGATCGGACGAGAACTTTTGCTTCCGAACACATACGGCTATTACGGGCTACTTGAGCAATTGACAGTATTGAAGGAAACTTAACGTAGAATTATGACATTAGCTTCTGATTGCTTCAGACTATTACGAGTATAGTTCAGCCTTCAAAATTAGAGGTGAGTAGAAGCGTCCTTAGCCATTTTATCACCAGAGTAGGTCCATTGTGATACCACAGGATCAGGGGATTTCTCCCGTCCTACCTTAGAACCAATTAGATATCTAATGAAGCGATGGAGGTTCTTAACATTCGAGTTAGCCAATTCACAGAGGCTGTCGTAGAAGTAAGATCCCAAGTGAAACCTAAGAGAGAGCCGGACGAGTGCAGAGGAGATGGAGAGTTGTCTCCTCCTCTTCCTCGTCCCTACAGCTTCTACAAAATTCATTAGAGAAGAGACCAAGCCTTTTCGTGTGCCTTCCTGCTAAGGAAGAGCGTTTCTAATCCAGCTGAGGTTAATCTCTCCAGTGACATGACACTTAATGCCAGTCTCCCATCTGAAGTTGGTCTCCATGATAGCATTTAGCGAGAGACACGCCAAGATTCTTCGTTTCCTCTTGCCTGGCAAGATCAAAAGCCCTACAGTTCCCTGAAATATTCCTATCCCCCAGCAGCCAGCCCAGATGAATGTTGAATTGCTCTGCCATCTCGATAAAAGACGAGCGGCAATCTAGAGCGATCTTTAATGTGGAAGAGATCGATTTCAGAGATTTTATAGCGCTTGACTGTCAGTGAAGATGCTAATATCCCTAGCAGATATTACCTTCAATTTCAGCCAAAATAGATTTTCTTTGATTGCCATTATCATCGCCTGGACAACGCTACAGTGATCTGGGAGGCGGAAAGAGATGCTAACGTTTACGGATTCTTTCTCCTGGGTCACGTCTCGCTCCCAGTCTAGTCTAGATGGGATAGTGGCCTGGAAGTTTTTTTTTTTTGAAAGAGAACATGGGGAGGGTGTAGTCGTTGTTTCCTGGAATGAATTCTAGGTTCTGAAGAATTGCGGACTGGCCTGTGGATACGAGTATGCTGGGCCCTGTGATTTGGCATTGAGTCGACCAAAGAGGTCTAATGGTATCAGATGGAACAGAATATCTAGTGCATCTGCAGAAGTGATTCTGAGTACACCACTAATGCACATACAAGCTGATTCTTTGAATCCATCCCGGAGAATCGAAGAGGTAATGGAGGACCTCACTTAAGGTGGCACAAACAAGTGGCAAGGGACCTCAACGAGCTTCGAGTGCATAACTGGGGGCGGTTAGCTCAAGATCGAGCTGACTTGAGGAGGGTGATTAAGGTCCAGGTATAGGCCCAGGTTTTAGGCCATCTAAAGTAAAAGTAAGTGCGGCCTCTAAGGACACAACGTATATTTTACACACCTACACCTTCACCAGGTGGTAAAGGACTATGAAAATCGAGGCTAGATCGTTTAAACACACAGAGAAGTAGACATATGTACATACGTATTGAAATTTTCTTTTAAAAAGGTGAATTTTGAACAACTTAGTATATTTTAGTATAGTTTTGTACTTATGTACCTGCACATGGAGCAGTTCTCCAGAATTATGGGAAGTTCATTAATAAGCAATAACCTCTAGTGATTTGAAGCCTGCGAAAAGTCACTACCTTTACTATTACGTTATGAGACTCTACTATTGGATACCGTAGGCGAAGGAAGCCAGTAACATTTGCCTGAAAAAGAAGTGGTTTAGCGTTCCGGGTCCCATTGTCGAAAAGAGGGGAACAATCAAAACTCGATGCTTCGGTATTCTCTATCATACCTATAGCTTTTCTTCCACTGTAAAGCTATTAGCCCAACGAACAACTGATTTAACGGCCAAAGATCTGAAGCTCTTTATCTTTAGATACGCAGCAACAATTGACATTGCACAAATTAATGACAGAAGTTCAAGGAAATCTAGAAAACATTGATACGAGGGCAAGGTGAAAAGTTCTCTGCCTGACGCAGAGATGCCGTTCCAATCAGCAAAAATTTATGTTTCCTGACTGGGTGCACTTCTCATTAGTTCGTATGACAAGTTTCAACTTGTTCTCTCAAGTAGTTTCTTTACACGAATTTTTGCAGTAGACGTCTTGCGTGTTTTTCGTTAAAATGGTTAAACTTGAATATCGTGCTGTTATAATTTTCTTCGTTTTGGATGGGTTAACCCCTAAGGAAACTCATCCAAAGTTGACAAAAGTTTACGGGGACTCTGCTCCTTCTGTGTCAACCGTTAAAAAGTGGCCAGCTGAATTTAAACGTGGTCGCACGTCCCTCGAAGATGACCCACGTGAAGGACGGCCAAAAACAGTAACCACACCCGAAACCATCGAAAAAGTGCATGGTATCGTGTTGGACGATAGGCGAGTGAAGGTGAGTGAGCTGAGGCTGTGTGTATATCGGAAGAGAGGGTGCGAAACATCCTGCACAAAAACTTAGAGATGCGAAAGCTCTGCGTAAGATGGGTGCCGCATTTGCTGAATGCCGATCAAAAGCAAATGCTCAAACTATTTTCGCGGCAATCTTTGGACCGATTCAATAGGGATCCGACCGATTTTGTGCAGCGATTTGTCACCATGGATGAGACATGGGTCCACCACTACACGCCAGAAATGAAACAGCAGTCGAAGCAGTGGGTGGAAGCCGGGGGTTCAGCGCCAAATAAAGCGAAGTCGACCGCATTTGCCGGAAAGGTCATGGCCAATGTGTTTCGGGTTGTGAAAGGGATCCTGTTAATTGATTACCTTGAGAAAGGCAGAACAATTACAGGCGAATATTATTCCAACCTTCTTGACCAGCTGGATGCCAAAATTCGCGAGAAGAGTCCTGGCTTGAAGAAGAAAAAAATCATCTTTCACCATGACAATGCACCTGTACACAAGTGTGCGTTGGCGATAGGAGAACTGCGGGATTTGGGGTACGATTTGCTCGGCCATCCCCCCTATTCACCTGATTTGGCACCCTCAGACTTCCATCTGTTCCCAAACTTGAAGAAATTTGTTTCTGGGAAGCGCTTCCCATCCAATACAGAGGTTGAGAGGGCCGTAGATGAATATTTTCACAGCTTTCCAGACTCTCACTTCCGAGAAGGAATACTGATGTTGGAGAAACGCTGGACCAAGTGTGTTGAAGTCAAGGGAGATTATGTAGAAAAATAAAATCATTTTTTAACTGAAGATCGCAGTCTTTCATTGTCAGGCCGAGAACTTTTCACCTTGCCCTCGTATGTATACAGTAACAATATCAATGACCTAAGAGTATACTGACTGGAAAACTTCGACAAAAAACATCGCGTTTTTATCACATACCAACTGGTTCCGACGATGCGTTGCGAAATCCCATGCCAAAAACAGCGAGTAACAATATAATGACGAATATATACTAACTTGCCCTGCCAACAGATTTAAATAGAGAAAATAATGAGTGAATATAATGTCACCTTGAAAACGCACATGTAACGAACTATGTTACCTTGGTATGGGAAAACCAGATGATACCTAACTGATTGGAAATTTATTTACTTTATACGATAGAAATCTACCGCACAAGGTTTCTTGTTTGCAATATCGCAGAACTCGAAACTCGAAACTTGTTATGCTAACAGCAACCACCAGTGGTGAAATATTATTTTACAATATGTCAAATCATTTCATTAGAACAATGACTACGCAAATAATCTTATCGGTGCGAAAAGCACCCATCTACCAATTCTCTTAAGTCCATTTTCTAATATAAACAGAAACATGCGCCGGCCGGCAATCTTATCGAAGCATGTAGTGATGATCGATCAACTTCTGCCTTACAACTTGAAAGACAACGAGCTATCAAGAACGCCGCCACTGATGAGCTGGATTTCCCGCATCCACCACAAAACAAACCCCTGCCTGGATGAAGAGTGCCGCCAAGCGCACGCAGCAAAGCAAGAGGCTTATAAAGCGACGCTGCACTAGAGGAGCTTACGACATCTACAAGCAGAAAAAAAGGGAAGAGCACCAGCTTCTAAGAAAGAAGAAGAGAGAAGAGGTGTTTTACCAGAAGGTAAAAAAGAGCATGCCAAGACTACAAAGCCCGTACAGAAGCTTGTAGGGATGAAAAAGGAAGCCTAGTAGTAGAGTCACAGTCGGTGCAGAGAATTTGGGAACACCACATCTGCAGACTGTTAAACGGTGGAGACGATTAATACTGCGCTGTCAGAGAGAATGCACCATTCAAACCGGACGATGACAGTCAATAATTCCGTCCACCCAACCAAAATGAAAAGAAGATATTAATATCTAAGCTTAAATCCAACAATGTTGGTTTCATTGCAAATACAAAGGATGTGTATTGTGTGACCATAATAGCTTTTTGCTCCGATTCGTTAAGTTTTCGTTCACTTTTGTTCACTTACGAAAGAGCGAATGGATTCACTCTTTCGTAAGTGTACGTATGAAAATTTGACAAGCGGTCCCCCATCTGATTTCGGTGATCGGACGAGAACTTTTGCTTCCGAACACATACGGCTATTACGGGCTACTTGAGCAATTGACAGTATTGAAGGAAACTTAACGTAGAATTATGACATTAGCTTCTGATTGCTTCAGACTATTACGAGTATAGTTCAGCCTTCAAAATTAGAGGTGAGTAGAAGCGTCCTTAGCCATTTTATCACCAGAGTAGGTCCATTGTGATACCATAGGATCAGGGGATTTCTCCCGTCCTACCTTAGAACCAATTAGATATCTAATGAAGCGATGGAGGTTCTTAATATTCGAGTTAGCCAATTCACAGAGGCTGTCGTAGAAGTAAGATCCCAAGTGAAACCTAAGAGAGAGCCGGACGAGTGCAGAGGAGATGGAGAGTTGTCTCCTCCTCTTCCTCGTCCCTACAGCTTCTACAAAATGCATTAGAGAAGAGACCAAGCCTTTTCGTGTGCCTTCCTGCTAAGGAAGAGCGTTTCTAATCCAGCTGCGGTTAATCTCTCCAGTGACATGACACTTAATGCCAGTCTCCCATCTGAAGTTGGTCTCCATGATAGCATTTAGCGAGAGACACGCCAAGATTCTTCTTTTCCTCTTGCCTGGCAAGATCAAAAGCCCTACAGTTCCCTGAAATATTCCTATCCCCCAGCAGCCAGCACAGATGAATGTTGAATTGCTCTGCCATCTCGATAAAAGACGAGCGGCAATCTAGAGCGATCTTTAATGTGGAAGAGATCGATTTCAGAGATTTTATAGCGCTTGACTGTCAGTGAAGATGCTAATATCCCTAGCAGATATTACCTTCAATTTCAGCCAAAATAGATTTTCTTTGATTGCCATTATCATAGCCTGGACAACGCTACAGTGATCTGGGAGGCGGAATACTGATGTTGGAGAAACGCTGGACCAAGTGTGTTGAAGTCAAGGGAGATTATGTAGAAAAATAAAATCATTTTCTAACTGAAAATCGCAGTCTTTCATTGTCAGGCCGAGAACTTTTCACCTTGCCCTCGTATGTATACAGTAACAATATCAATGACCTAAGAGTATATTGACTCGAAAACTTTGACAAAAAACATCGCGTTTTTATCACATACCAACTGGTTCCGACGATGCGTTGCGAAATCCCATGCCAAAAACAGCGAGTAACAATATAATGACGAATATATACTAACTTGCCCTGCCAACAGATTTAAATAGAGAAAATAATGAGTGAATATAATGTCACCTTGAAAACGCACATGTAACGAACTATGTTACCTTGGTATGGGAAAACCAGATGATACCTAACTGATTGGAAATTTATTTACTTTATACGATAGAAATCTACCGCACAAGGTTTCTTGTTTGCAATATCGCAGAACTCGAAACTCGAAACTTGTTATGCTAACAGCAACCACCAGTGGTGAAATATTATTTTACAATATGTCAAATCATTTCATTAGAACAATGACTACGCAAATAATCTTATCGGTGCGAAAAGCACCCATCTACCAATTCTCTTAAGTCCATTTTCTAATATAAACAGAAACATGCGCCGGCCGGCAATCTTATCGAAGCATGTAGTGATGATCGATCAACTTCTGCCTTACAACTTGAAAGACAACGAGCTATCAAGAACGCCGCCACTGATGAGCTGGATTTCCCGCATCCACCACAAAACAAACCCCTGCCTGGATGAAGAGTGCCGCCAAGCGCACGCAGCAAAGCAAGAGGCTTATAAAGCGACGCTGCACTAGAGGAGCTTACGACATCTACAAGCAGAAAAAAAGGGAAGAGCACCAGCTTCTAAGAAAGAAGAAGAGAGAAGAGGTGTTTTACCAGAAGGTAAAAAAGAGCATGCCAAGACTACAAAGCCCGTACAGAAGCTTGTAGGGATGAAAAAGGAAGCCTAGTAGTAGAGTCACAGTCGGTGCAGAGAATTTGGGAACACCACATCTGCAGACTGTTAAACGGTGGAGACGATTAATACTGCGCTGTCAGAGAGAATGCACCATTCAAACCGGACGATGACAGTCAATAATTCCGTCCACCCAACCAAAATGAAAAGAAGATATTAATATCTAAGCTTAAATCCAACAATGTTGGTTTCATTGCAAATACAAAGGATGTGTATTGTGTGACCATAATAGCTTTTTGCTCCGATTCGTTAAGTTTTCGTTCACTTTTGTTCACTTACGAAAGAGCGAATGGATTCACTCTTTCGTAAGTGTACGTATGAAAATTTGACAAGCGGTCCCCCATCTGATTTCGGTGATCGGACGAGAACTTTTGCTTCCGAACACATACGGCTATTACGGGCTACTTGAGCAATTGACAGTATTGAAGGAAACTTAACGTAGAATTATGACATTAGCTTCTGATTGCTTCAGACTATTACGAGTATAGTTCAGCCTTCAAAATTAGAGGTGAGTAGAAGCGTCCTTAGCCATTTTATCACCAGAGTAGGTCCATTGTGATACCATAGGATCAGGGGATTTCTCCCGTCCTACCTTAGAACCAAATAGATATCTAATGAAGCGATGGAGGTTCTTAACATTCGAGTTAGCCAATTCACAGAGGCTGTCGTAGAAGTAAGATCCCAAGTGAAACCTAAGAGAGAGCCGGACGAGTGCAGAGGAGATGGAGAGTTGTCTCCTCCTCTTCCTCGTCCCTACAGCTTCTACAAAATGCATTAGAGAAGAGACCAAGCCTTTTCGTGTGCCTTCCTGCTAAGGAAGAGCGTTTCTAATGCAGCTGAGGTTAATCTCTCCAGTGACATGACACTTAATGCCAGTCTCCCATCTGAAGTTGGTCTCCATGATAGCATTTAGCGAGAGACACGCCAAGATTCTTCTTTTCCTCTTGCCTGGCAAGATCAAAAGCCCTACAGTTCCCTGAAATATTCCTATCCCCCAGCAGCCAGCACAGATGAATGTTGAATTGCTCTGCCATCTCGATAAAAGACGAGCGGCAATCTAGAGCGATCTTTAATGTGGAAGAGATCGATTTCAGAGATTTTATAGCGCTTGACTGTCAGTGAAGATGCTAATATCCCTAGCAGATATTACCTTCAATTTCAGCCAAAATAGATTTTCTTTGATTGCCATTATCATAGCCTGGACAACGCTACAGTGATCTGGGAGGCGGAATACTGATGTTGGAGAAACGCTGGACCAAGTGTGTTGAAGTCAAGGGAGATTATGTAGAAAAATAAAATCATTTTCTAACTGAAAATCGCAGTCTTTCATTGTCAGGCCGAGAACTTTTCACCTTGCCCTCGTATGTATACAGTAACAATATCAATGACCTAAGAGTATATTGACTCGAAAACTTTGACAAAAAACATCGCGTTTTTATCACATACCAACTGGTTCCGACGATGCGTTGCGAAATCCCATGCCAAAAACAGCGAGTAACAATATAATGACGAATATATACTAACTTGCCCTGCCAACAGATTTAAATAGAGAAAATAATGAGTGAATATAATGTCACCTTGAAAACGCACATGTAACGAACTATGTTACCTTGGTATGGGAAAACCAGATGATACCTAACTGATTGGAAATTTATTTACTTTATACGATAGAAATCGACCGCACAAGGTTTCTTGTTTGCAATATCGCAGAACTCGAAACTCGAAACTTGTTATGCTAACAGCAACCACCAGTGGTGAAATATTATTTTACAATATGTCAAATCGTTTCATTAGAACAATGACTACGCAAATAATCTTATCGGTGCGAAAAGCACCCATCTACCAATTCTCTTAAGTCCATTTTCTAATATAAACAGAAACATGCGCCGGCCGGCAATCTTATCGAAGCATGTAGTGATGATCAATCAACTTCTGGCTTACAACTTGAAAGACAACGAATCTCCAGTTGGAAACAACAGATAGTTTGGCCTAAATTAATATTTGCAGTCGTTACTATGCCTTGAATCAACTGAATTATAATAATCGTTTTAGTTACATACTCTCTTTATCAAAGTTCATTGAGAAGTACATATGTATGTACCTAAGCGCAGCGCAGCACCGCCATTACTTAATCCTCTCTTACTCTCTACCTAAATCTATTCATAGTGGAAAAAGTTGGCAAACCACTAGCGAATAAAAAGTAAAAATCAGACAATCGCCAGGAATGTGAGAGTAGATTTCTAGCAATATAATTGTATGTCAATGGCCCACTAGTTAAGTATTTATACTACAATTGCGCTTCCTGCATTTGAAAATAATCATGTTTTTATTTATTTATAGAGCGAGTAAGTTTGTTTACATGTTTTGCTTTTTTTATTTCATTAATCTTTGTGCGAAAATTTACTTACTTTTCTTTTTCGAACATCTGGCGACGTCATTATTATATAAAAGTAAATTAACTTGGTGCAAGAAAATCGAACAGAAAATCAATATTGAACTAAACGATTTGAAATTGTAATTAATTATTTACAATGAAACTTTATACATTTTAGATTAGTTTTCAACATGAAATTTCCCTCCCAATAACAGAAAGCACTATAGAAGATACACAACCGTGATGAAAAAAGTTGAATTAAGAACTGACAGCAGTTTTTTGAAAATTCAGTAGAAGTTGAGAAATGAGTGGAATTTGAGTGAATATTTCTATAGAACGATGTGGAATTTTGGGTGACAACATTTTCTCTTTTGATAAGAATTGTCAAATTATAAGAGAGACGGGATAAACAAAATGGTAAAAATGCATTTTAAAGTAGAGGCTACAATTAATTTAACAGCGCACACGTGAGCTATGGTAATGGGTAAATTATGTAAATTGATGTCTTCTTGATAAGACTGTCTGATAAAATTGCTTGATAAGACAATTGTTGTTGATTGCTGGGTAAGTCAGATTCTTTAGAGCTGGGAGATAAAGTAGGTATGTAACTTTATTTATATTATGTAGGCTACGAGCTTTATATTATTTACTAGCGGCCAAGCGAAGAATTTTAATTGGTATGTGAAATTTGAAAGCTATGTAAATTTATATGACCAATCCCTTCACAAGCAAGAGAAAAAACGGAAATTAAATCATAGAATGACAAAAACTGAAAAAAAAATAAATAAATTTAAATTAGCATTCTGGCTTAATGATCAAATGCTTGGATCAGTGATCGTGAAACTCAGGTTCAAGTTTCAAATAGCAAACAATTTGTTCACAGTCCTAGCTCATGCCAACGTGTAATAATGACAATCATTCGAGAATAATGCTGTGGGTAATCTCGACGCTTTCGACGCACATCAAACCTAATGTTCCTTTAATTTCCTTTCAGGTGTTTATGCACTCTGCAGGCTTTGTTAGATAATTTTTATATATCATAGTCGAATTTTATTATTTTTTTATTATGAAATATTTAGTTTAAGATTTTCCCTCAACGAAACAAACAGCTGTACGACACAGATATTTGAATGCGTTAAAAATTTAAATTGAACCAAGATTACAACGTCGTGCGCGTAGCGGGCGTATTATTTTTATTTTAATATAACATTTTTTTGACAGCTTGATGCGTAATCCGTCGTGAGCGTAACGTCTTAAACGTTGAGATTGCCTCCGGGATAAGAAACTGCCAAAAAGCTAATTAAATGTGAAGCAAGCAGTAATTCCATGGTACAAGAAGAATCGGATATGTTTGACTTGAAAATTTTGGCAGTTTTTGATTAATTGTTTATTCCCCGTAGGCCAAACGAAGAAAAATCTCTAATGTATTTTATTATTTTTAAGTATTAAAACGAGTGACAGCTATAATTTGCCGCATTAAATTAGGAACATACATATATTTAAATAAGGGAAAATCATCACAACGCATTTTTATTTATGTGTTATGTGTTGTTATCGATTTAGTGAAAATACTCTTTCAATAAATAATTCGTATTTCCGTATCAGTCACTTGCTTGACAATCATTTTCTTTTGATCATATCCAATTATGTTTGTTGAAGTTCTTTCGCCAATTTTTTACACTTTAAGATCCTTTGTGGAACCAATGGAAACCTGAAAAACTCGTGGAAAAGTTTTCCAAACAAAACATTTCTGGTATTTTCACAAATCCGTTATTTATTACGGGAAAGTATTTCACGATCATTGTCTTATTCATTTTCATTGAAAAAAGATACATATTAAATACCATACAACAAAAGTATTCACAGCCTCTCAGTTGAAACGAATATACATTGCATGGCTCTATGACGAAAAATTCGGTGTTTTACCATCCAGCCAGGGTCAGCCAAGCAATCTTCCAGTTATGGGGATATTTATCGTGAACAGTTGCAAAATATCCTTCTCTCAGTGTGGATAATTAATTTGCTAACCAGCGAATCCAGACAGGCTGAAAACATCAAAAAAATATATTTAGCAACATTACTTTTGACAACTGGAATTTGGAGGGAAACAGAAAGGTGGAAATGCATTTTAAATCGGTGCAAATAAGAAGAAAATGTCCTAACTTATTTTTCACATGCATTTTTCTTTCCTGACAGAACTAATAAAGAAAATTCCATTCCTGTATTTTGATTTGAAATTCAAAATGAGACTGATATCTGCCAATTACCAACACATAAAAATGAGATATTGCACATTACAGCACAAACACTTTAATAGTTTAGATTTCTATTAAATCTTGTCCAATAGAGAACAAAAATTGGATATTCGACACTTAAGCACTGAGAGCCGTGCAAAATTAGGGGATATTATACAAAACGTCAAGGGCTCCGAAAAGTAAGCAGATATCAGAATGCTGACAACATCACCTGAAAGAGCGTACTCGAAAACACGAGTCTACATATTATGTATCGTTTTTGTTAGCTTGTGGGCAGAACTTGCTATTGGATTTCGCCACTCTCCTCTTAAAAGCAAATCGTCGCCTCAGAATTGTCTTGTCGTATACGTATATCTTTCATCCGTTTTTGCCTACATTTCTCTGAGATACCATACGCTAATTTTTGGCAGATACGTCATACCAATATTTAATGAGTATTATTTCGTATTGAATGCCGTATATGTAATTTTTTGACGTAGGTGTATGAGCAAGAAAAGAAAAAAGTTTTTTTTTTAGTAGCGTATAAATCAAAGTCATTTTGGAGAAAATTCTAAATAATTTAAAACCTAAAGAGGACAGGGGATTTCTAATAAAATAAAATAGGCTGAAAGAAGATTTTCAATTAAATTAAAACTTAAAATGTGATTTCCTAAAATAGTAAAAATTGTTTTGTCGTCAAAACAATTCTCGCACGACGAAATGTTAGAAATATTTTCTATTGGAAAATAGTACGCATGTACGAAAATAGTGAGTACGAATCGCCTTTAGTACTTATTTGGACAGCCTTGGTTTCTAACAAAAAAACGTCACTGTGACATATTAAACACACAAATAAAACAAAATTGTGCAACCTGCCCATTCTAGCATGTTTAACTCCTTCGTCTCGGCCACGACAGAGTACCATATATTTAGTACGGCAGATGAAAAGAGAACGCACTACGAACGAACCGAATAGGAACGGAATGGTAATCGGAAAAGTGGCGTGACATTCCCCGAGAGTCCAATCGAACGCGTTCGCCGGCCTAATTGTGTTGTCGTCATTTTTTCATACAATCAGTTCAATTGCTCCATTTGTGTTGTTGTTGTTTTTGCCCGCCCCCATGCTCCCGCTCTTCAAGAACATATTTGTGAACCTCTAGTTCGTGACTGGGTTGGACGTTTATTATTGTTTTTTGGGTCGTCCGGTGGTGGTATTGATAAGAACTTAACGTCTTGATTTTTTTTTTGCGCGGTTATGCTCTCTTTTTTTCCTTCTCTTTACTCCCACTTGACGCATTCTACTGTAAAAATGAGCTAGAAAATCATAGTAGACGAAAGGGAAGAAAAAACGTGTATTTTTAAATAAAAAACTCAATTCAGGAGTCATTTAATATTCATTAGTGAATTTGTTGTCTCGGTGGTTGGTCACACGAGTGAGTTTCTCCACAGAGTAATATAAGAAGTTCTAGTGACGATATTTTAGGAAAATTTTTGATTTCTATTTGCAAAGATAAAATAAATTTTATTTAATTTTTATTGTGTGTGCTGTGAAGATAGTTGATTAAGCAGAAATGAGTGCAAATAATCTTACCAATGGCAATGGGAAGAATGAAATCCGCGTCTGGTGCGATGGATGGTAAGTACAATGGAAATATTTTTCATTCTGTTTTTTTTTTTTTTTATAATAAAAATAGATAAATATAGCTGACGAAAAATCAATAAATAACATCAAGGTAGGGACAGTAGTGTTGGATAGTGCCCTAGAGTGAAGTCTTTCCTTAGTAGGATGAGTGATTTCAAAACAGTGTTGCCAGTCATTTTTCAATGTTCAATAAAATAATTTCTAAGTGACGTTTAAATAAATGCTTATCAAAATATATGATATATAAGCAGGTAACTGCATAGCAGTGGTGGCTCGTGACATGCTATAGGGGGCTCACACTCAGAAATAAAAAGAGCTTCAAACTCATTGTAGTTCGACTCTGATACGGAAAAAAAATGTCATTCGAAAAGCCGGAAATAAAGGAACACAAAATGATTTTTAAATGTCATATGTTTATTTTAAACGTAAAAAATCACGATCCTGCGAAAAGAATAACGATTGAAAATGTAGGTTTTATGATGTCAGATTTTTCAAAATTTTCATAAATTGGAGGTACGTATCCAAGAGGTTCGCATAATAAGAAAAATAATTTCCATTATCTTCGGGGTATAGTCGGACATCTTGTATGCATACTGAATACTACAGAAGATGCAGGGACGAGCAGGAGGAGGAAACGATTCTCTATTTCCTTTGTACCTGTCTAGTCCTATCCAAAAGAAGACTGCTCCATTTAGGGCCTCCATTTTTCGACGACCTCGGCTACCTGGAGAATATTGACGTCAGAAGCATTCTCCGCTTCATAAGAAGATCGGACTGGTTCAAATATGTACCCATGAGATAGTTAGAATAGCCAATAGACCCCGTGGTATCACAATGGACTTCCTTTGGGCTAAGTGTGTCTGTACACAGGTACAGACAGCCACCCTAACCTAACTTGCATGCATACCAACAATGTATGAACATTTCGAAAAATTCGGCTGTTAGTAGTATTTTTTGCAGGACACCGCTTTCTATAGGTAGATAGGTACTCGCACTCAAAACCCATTTTCATTAACTTCGGGGTGAAGTCGAACATCTTGAATGCCTACCTCCAATTTTTGGAAATTTTGAAACGTTCGGCATCGTCCATAGATAAATTAATAAAAAAAAATTATAAAAAAAACTACTCAGATAAGTGGCGCCTCGTGACGTATAGTTTCGGGAGTTTAAATTACAAAAAAAAAAAACCTTTTCGGGATATTTGCACTCAAGAGCAGGTATCAAGTATCAAGTATATACAAAATAGTAATGGACGATAGTTGTAATAAACGATTGAGTTCAATGAATGCAAATGCATAGTAGTGAACGTAAATGTTCAATGAGTCTTAAATATCTAAGTATCACTTATACACCTAAGTAATACTTAACGGGTTGCATGAAGTAAGTCTTAAATATCAAAAACAAAAGTGCGTCTTTGCTAAGATGCACTTAAATATTTTCCAGCAACTGGAAATAAGCTATGATGATTTTTAGGTTTAAGTTCAACACTAAGTATTACATAGATAAGACACAATTTCATGACTAGTATCAGCAAATGGGCCTAATTTGAATAATTATTGAATGAATGAATATATAAGTAGTTCATACACTTAACAACTGATTTATGGCGGCCACATCATTTATATGTACATATGTATGTATGTTCAGTAAATATAAAATTTATTATTTTCTCGACGCAACTGAAATGTAGTGCGAAACTCATAAAACCGGGTAATAGTTAAATTGTTCCTGTGGTCGCATTTGATGCAAAAGGTTGTGTTGAATTTCACATTCTACAATGATAAGTAAATTTTCCTTAAAGCCGGATTTTCATTCCGCGGTCCAATAAAGAACGACAAAAGGTGCGAACTAATACCGAACGAAAATCAAATTCGTTTAATATTACACAGTACATTATTGATCCAACAACGATGGTGTAAAAACAGCTTTAATAACCGACCTCTTTCAGATTTTTCCTTTCTTTTATAATTTGACGCAAAATTAAGGGACATTATACACTCTGGACTATGAGTAAGAAACTGCGACTTGATTTTATATAGATTTCTCGACTTGTACAGATGAAACGTTCCCATTTTTATTTCATACATTCACTGTCAAATCGAATTCAGAACGTTCTAAAGAAGTCCAAGAAATTGCTCAAGTGCGAGTCGGGCTTCTCTTTTGCCTTGGTTTTTCAGTTTTTTTTTATTCAACTACCTTTATCAACAAAAAAATAAATATTTGTTGCACGTTCACTTCAGGCGTCTGACTTTAATTGGGGTGGAAATTAGTTTGTTTTTCTTGGGGTACATTAAAAGCTCGGAAGAGAGCCCCTCAAAAAATATTTTTTAAAATTTGTCTTCCTAATTATTTTTGGTTCACTGCGTACTATTTTTTTTCCAAAATTTCAGCTCTTTAGTTCTAACGGATCAAAAGTTGCAAGCATATGACATACTGACGGGCGAAAAGACACCTTGTTGAATCCATTAGTGTCCCGTTATATACCAGGTTTATTGTTCGCCAAATTCAAGATACATACCTATATTCACATGTCTGCTTAATAGACAACAAGCTTACCTTAATAGGTTTAACTGTAATGGAATAAACTTCCAATTTAGATTGTCATTGCAATGTAGTGCAAAATTTCAGTGAACGCGTTTTACTTGACCATCTGGCACTTGTTTTGAAATCGTGAAAGCCGCAACACTTCCGCATGTTGTAGTGCTTTTTCGGCAACCGGATGAGCGAAACCGCTATGTATGAAACAGGTGGTAGTAACTTCAGATTTTTCTATGTTTAAAATCGAATGACTAATGTTAGGTCATGTGTACTACTCGTAAACTACTCCGCACACACCAAAGTTTTAGCGCTCAGTATTGACAGTGAATCGAGTTGATATTTGAGAGATGAGTCATTTCATATTTTATGTACTCCTATTTGATGAATAGTTGGACTAGCAAACTACAGATTGCAGGTCCTTATTGAATCGATATTTTTGATTCATTTAATCTATATATTGGTGGCGTACACATCTTTTTTTCTTTGGAATGAATTCAATATAAATTTAATGGCGTTCTGCTTTTCTTCTTATTTTTAACAATCAATGCTATAGGTAATAAAACTGGCCAAATCAATGCTTTATATATAAGCATTGTCTGTCGAGTTAGGGGTTTTGTACCTAATACATACATTCATACATATAAATGTCTACATGTATGTAGCTGCTTTGATTTTTTTTTAGAGTCAATAATTATTGGATGAAGATAACGTTGACTCTAAGATGAACCTGATTACTTTTTCAAATTCAATTTTACTCCAAGCAGGATACAGTGCATGTTTTTTTTTTTCTGTAGTTGTTCTAAGCATACATACTTACTTACATATTTTAAATATGTAAATTAATAGATTAACTGTTGCAATTACTGAACTGTAGATATTTCAAAAGTTCGATTTGTCTTGCAAGTGCTTACTTAGTTATTCTCGACCTGTTTGAGGAACTACATTTCCTTGAGTTATTTGGCCTTTCCATTGGCTCATACTCGAATAACCTCTTAGTTGCAGCGTTGTTGTTCTGTCTCGATTTCTACAAATGACGATTTAAGAAATGCTTGCGCTGCCATTCCGGTAAAGTTAAATGAATGTCCTACAAATATTATACCGAAAACAAAATTTCATTGAAAAGATAGTGTTGGACTATGAACTGTAATTATCTCTGCGACGCATAATTCATTCATTCATTTCAATGAAATTCCATTACATTTTTCATCGTAGGAAACAGAAACTTATATAGCAAAGTTTGAACTTTAAAATTTCATTAGTATTGATTATAACGGAACCTTTGAAAGTAAATTGCTTTGTAACTAGTTATTAGAAAGCTTTAGTTGTGTATGATGCAAGTACGAACTATGTCAACATTTATTCGAGAACAAGGTCCCATGCTTTGTATTTTTAGTTTTGTGTTATAGTTCCTAAAGCGAAATTAGTCGGTTGAAGGTGCCTTAATAATCGACGTAGTAACTTTTGCGTATTAAAATTCCTAATCTATTGCATCCAGAGATTTTCAAATTTCTTTTCAATTTTATTTCACCCATGTAGCTTCGACTGGCTTTAGACTTTGATCTATTTAATCCTCATCTTGTATTACCATTTAATTAACATTAACTTATGACCTAGTTTGTTCCCTTTGAGTTAGATTGTTAGTTACAGAACCCGAGATTATCTTTAATCAGTGGTTATTATATATACATAATTCAAAATTGTTTGTTGAGTCATTTTGTGACACGGGTTCAGGGTTCATAAAAGTGTGTTTTAGAAATTAATTTGTTTAAGCGATTTTAACCCAAGATGTGTTTCTAGTTAGGAAACAGACCCTTAACACCGTTGTTGCAGTCAGAGAAGAAATGCTTTAAGTTCTCTTGGTTCTATTCTTGGCAGGCAATTTACAAGGTTTTTTTTTTAATCCGAGATCTTAGGCTATCAATGAATTTGACCCAGGATTCAATTTTAACCCGAAGTGGACAAACGAAATACAATTCTTATAAATAGTAAATGAAGTGATACCTACCAATTCTGGCAAAGAGTTCTTCCTAATTCGGCAAACCGCTGTAGATAGTAAACAAACAATTTGAAAGAAAAAAGTGAATTGGGAACATTGTGGTACCGTAACTCAATTATGCCCTAGATACGAATTACACTTCATGGTAGGAATGTTTACAATAAAGATGAACTTAAAGTAAGAAATGCTTTCGTAAGTTGAACGCAAGTTGAACTTAACATTCAGTTAAGTGTGCGATGGAAATGATTTTGAAGATTTTTGCAGCTTCACCCCAGATATCTTACCCACCAGATCAAACCAAATTTAAAAAAAAAATTATTAAGTCGTTCTTGGGTTAGCCGCGTCACAATGACCATTTTTGAACCATATATTACCACCACTTTGTTAAATGTTTATGATTTCCAGATAGAAGCACCAGCATGCTTGGTCAAGCTAACAAGCCAAATGTTAACAAATTTCTTTAAGTGGTTCTTGAGCTAGGCGTTTGACAAGGAATAAATTAACAATCACAGTATTTGATGATTTTTAGCACTCGAACGAAACTATGTAGATTTCGTTAAAATCTATTTCGTGGTTCTTGAATTAGTTGTGTGAGATGAGCGAACGGGACAGATAGACTAACAAGCAGACATGAAACATAAAATGTTTGTTTTCATTTGAACAGGAAAGGTTAATTGAAAAAAATTGAATCCCACGTTCTCTAAATAGCGAAGAAGCAGTAAATATTCAAATACAATGTTTATTCGATAAGTTGTAAGAAGTCTATGAACGAAAGAGAATGCGATCGTGTGATCGTGTTCATACTGTTTTAAATTTATCTCGACTTGCGGCATACATAAGTCGATCAAATTTATTGTAACTATCTTACAGCGTAGTATACACTCGGAAGTTTTCTATAAGTTATTTACGTTAGTACAACTTAGTTTTGTATCGGAGGTCTAGTTAACTAAAACTACTATGTCTTCTGGCCACAGAATTACCTATCTAATCTCATGTGTTTAACATAGGTTCAAATGCGGCAATTAGCAACTACTGACCGGTGTCATAATGTTACGGCATTTTAAGACTGTCTCAAAACGAATAAATCTGATACATAAAAGATTTGTGTTTGCAAAATTAAGCATCTGGCAACGCTTCTAACTAATAGAAACTCATTGAATGTCGGCCACGTCAGGCGGTACGACTGCACGAGTTGTGAATTTTCATCATTTACTCTCATTAAATCGGTTTTACTCTGGGGTCAATCACAGTGCGGATGATGCCACTCCCGGATGTTTTTTTTTTTTTTTTTTTTTTTCTCTCATATGGCTTCATGCATCATTTTGAGTGACCTTGACTTTGAATGCAATGTGTAGGCAGTTTGCCTTATTTTATAGACGTCATTTCCACGTTGAATTTTCTCACGGAAATAACTTGTTCACTTCCACAAAGTAATGATTCTACCTACATTATATATTAGTATGTAATGTATTCCTTTTTTGGAACACGTAATGTAATGATTGATGACGAAATATAGAAAATGTACTTTGTTTTGGGCGGGGTCATGCTCTTTTTGGTCAGGACCACTTTCCTTTATAATATCTCTTCATCGACACCGGCTCCCGCACTTTACTCTTTAGTCAGCATCAGTATCATTTGAGTTCAAGTACACTTCCTGCTCCAATCGACTCATTCACTCGTTTACTGTAGGACTATTTATTTGCCGTGGGTCAGCGGAGTGAAAATAAATGATTTCGGCGGAATGATGTTTCAGGCATCAGCTGTTCCTCATTTATTTGGTTGTATCTCTTTTGTTCTCTTCTTTATGTTGTTGCCGGACAATACTGTCAGCAGTTTACTTGCTTAATGATGTTATGTCACAGATGAAGGTCGTTTTTATTTTTCTTGTTACCTTTTTTTTTTTTTTATTATTATTATAATGAGCGAAGGGCGATCACCTTTTTGTGTGTGTGGGATGTACGGTAAAAAATGTATTAGTGTAGGTAGTCACTTCACAGTTTCTACGTGTAGAACGTTTTTGTGTAACAAAGGTAAAATCTAAATATAAATTGCTTTAAAAATATATCTGAGGTAACTTGAGTTAATTGGGTACATTATGTGCTATTCAAATACAAAAGGGTAAATTTCTTGTTTAAAAATATGCGGTACTAAATAGAATTCGGTTCGGTAGGTACGAGTATTCCTATTTTTGAACATGTAAATTTAGATTTAGATTGTCAAGCATAATTTATTACGGTGACTAACTGTTCCGTATTTTAATTGACAGTCTCGAAAAAGAAATGGAAAGAGGAATATGGACTGAAAGATAAAAATATTTACATTTTACACTCTAGTTAAATTGACCTAGACCCTCCATCCCTTAATGGAACAAGCTTAACCTTCTCCAACGAAGCAAAATATTTGGGTCTTATTTCGGATAGAAAACTAAGCTGGATACCTAACATACAAGAAAGCCACTGTCGCATTCTTCTCTTGCAAAAAAGCCATTGGGAACAAATGGGGCTAGCAATTCAGATTAACTCACTGGCTCTATATCTCGGTGATCAGACCGATCCTTATGTACGGGGTAGTTGTCTGGTGGATTGCCTTGGATAAGGCGATAAACCAGAAGAAATTAAGCAAAGTCAAACGATCAGCTTGTCTCTGTATTAGCGGAGCACTACGAATGACACCTTCTTCAGCAATGGACACCCCTCGATGTTTTTGGTATGCAAATGGCAACTAACTCAGCTATTCGCCTTAAAGCTACTTTGCAGTGGTCCAGAAAAATATATGACTACGCCTCCATTTTAAACAATTTTAAAATGTTCCCTGAAAACATTGACTACACCATAAAAAAAAAAAAAAAAAATTTGGCGCAACAGCTCTTTAAGTGCCAGGGCCTAGCTTCTCGTAACAACTCGTGTTGTGTGCGTTATATTTTTTCACACGAATGGAAGGGACCTACAGTTTAGTGCCGCATCCGAACGGCAATTTGTTTTGAGAAGCTTTTTCGTGACAACAATACTCTCGAATGTTTGTCAGACGTTCGCGAGAGGTGAGATCGTGAAAAAACTTTTTGGTGTTTTCGGAACCTCTTGCGTAGTGATCCGACACACTAACCACTACGCCACGACGCCCACGTACACCATACCCAAGTTAAATTTTTACAAAAATTTCCAAGTCACCATCCCTTCCAGAGCATTCTGGGAAGAAGATGCTTTTACGGAAGATAACTCGTTACATTTTTATGTGGTGATGTCTTCTCTGATAGGCTTGATCTAAACCTCTCTTTTCGTCTCCCAAACCACTGTAGCATGTTCCAGGCGGAGATAATGGCAATAAGGGAAGTCTTGTCTTGCCTAAAGAAGAAAAACGTGATATCAGCCGCTGATATCCGCATCTTTAAAGGGAATTTTAAGGCTGACGAACTTGCCAGACATGTAACAACAACACCCATCCTTCCAGACAAAAGTTCACTGGGTATGCCGATCGCTACATGCAAACTTAAATTAAAGCTGGATGCTATTAAAAGGACAAATTCTAGGTGGACAAGTGGTACAACCTGTCTAGCGACAAAACAGATTTGGCCTAAGCTGGGTCTGAAACGGTCTATGAATTTGATTTTTCACAATAGATTGCATATCAGCGCTGTAATTAGTGTCATTACTGGACACTGTCTAAAAGGCAAGCATGCAACAAGACCTGGCGTATTTTCAAATGATTTCTGCAGAAACTGCATGGACGAGAAGGAGGAAGAGACGATTGTTCATCTTCTTTGCACCTGCCCAGCTCTCTCCCAAAGAATGAGACTCCACTTAGGAGCTCCAAATGGTTTAATGAGTAGGCTGGAGACCGCTTTCCAAATCCACGTGGTATCACAATGGACCTATTATTGGTCTAAGTGTGTTGGCTTTTAGCTGACAGCTACTTTAACCTAACCTAACCTAACTTCATAGTGTTGTTAGACGGTTGCAGCATTCTACACCAGTGTTCGGCACGGTGCAGACGCTCACATTTTTTGATAGATCAGTTTAAAGAAATAATGCGCCCAAAAGGCTGAAAAAACATTTTTTTCTTTCAGTTTTCAAACGCAAAAATGTCAGTTTGAAATTTTAACGCGTTTCTTCAATCATTTATAAATTCTGTTTGAATTTCATCACAATGTTCATTCTCTGTATGAGTATGTCAAAGTGGGCGCAATTTTGTGCTCAGTTATGACGTTATTCAATCATTTGGAATAAAAGATTATTCGTCTATACCGTGTTTTAAAGTTTGTATTTGAGAACTGCTGTCAGGGTGACAATTCCTTAAATGAGCAAAATAGTGGAAATCCGCATGTACATACATACATATGGGTTGTCCTTTCAGAGAGACCATAATTTGATGTGCACAACGAAGGTTTTTTACTTCGAATGGAGCAATTGGCAACTAAATAAAATTTTGAAAAGTGGAAAAAACAAAAATGTTTCGGAAGTTAGAATAAAAGTGAAGAATATTTTGTTTTCTATAAATATAATATGGATACCAAATTGACGATGAGATGTTTTGATATCTTGTTTTTATTATTTTTTATTAGTAATTAAATAATAATAATAAAATGACATTAGACGCACGTGACGTCACTCTCTTGCATATGAATTAATGTCCCTAATAAACTACAACCCGTGTAACAAATAACACCTTTAAATAAACTTTTCGTGAAGATGGCGAATTGTGAGGTTGCAGAATTGATGGGAGAAGAAGACACCCAGGGATAGCTCAGTTGGTAAAACGTTGGTGCCTAAGACCACATCTATCGCAGGGTCGTTCCCTGCCTTGGGTCAGATGTTTTCTTCTTTGTGCAGTTTTCCAACAACACTGTATTCTTTACGTTGACTTGAATCTCTTTATTAAGATTAATTTTAAGGAAATGCTTAATCTCTAATTTGTTGCTCGGTAGGTAATATTGGGAGATTTTCCATTGAATGCTTGTCTTTTTAGGGAACGAGTCCTTTGGAATCGGATATTTGCTGCTTTGTTTTTGTGTCTGAATACTTTTTGAGTACACTACCTATACTCGATTTGGAATTTGATATAGTATCCTCTCATTTCCTGCTTGGTTTTGTATCTGAAAACTTTTTAAGTATCTATGTATATTCGATTCTTTTGGAATCAGATATGTTGTGAAATGCTATACATCTGTATTCTATTATTTGTTGCTTGGTTGGTGTGCTGGAATAATTTTTGGTACTGGATTCTTTTAGAAGATTTGAATTGTATCTATGTTTGAATTCTCCTGTTTGTTGCTTGGGTGGTGTGTGTTTGAATACTGTTTTTTTATACGCGATTACTTTATGGGTAACGAATGCTATATACTATAATTGCCCCGGAACCTTCGGCACATGAAGCAATTTCTTGCGTGACCGTGTTTATTTTTTTTATTTTTAGCACTAGCAACATAATCCCTTTCTCAAACTCGTGTTGCCATAACCAGGAAGAATTATGGTTACATTAAGAGCTCTACATGTAACGCGACAGGTATGTAGGTAGCAATTTATGCGTATCATACATGGGCATTATTTTTTATTTTGTTTTTGAGTCGTATGTTGGGCTAAAGCTAGGAAAAAATTGCACTGGATGTGGGATAGTGTGTTTGCTTGTGACTCGAACTGTGCAGGCTTGAGTCCCAGCGGGGAACAACAACGACAGCCACACAAGCATAAAAGAGAAATGAATAAAATCCAAGTTTCTCCAACTACTACACCAAAAAGGGGTTTCTGCCTGGTAGTGCAACGGACCGAAAATCGGCTCTGAGTGTCCTTCTGAGACCTGAACCTTTTTGCACTTTCTAATCAGTTTCTTCCGGTTGTCATATTTAATGTACGTGAGTATGTATGATACAAAAAGCTTAAGCCTTCAGAACGAGGATAGCAAAGAAATAGTTTTAGGGTTTCGTGTAAAATATCGGGGTGGGTGGTTGGAAATGATTTCTGAAACAAAATACAAAATATAAGAACATAAAACAGTAAAGAGTTGTATAAATAATTAAACTTTTTAGTTTATGCACTATGTCATATGTTCATTATTTTTTTAAATTATTGTTAACATAATTCCCATTTCTGAGAAATGAGCTAAAAACGGCGCAATTAAGCTTTCACATAGTGAATCATAATAACTGACCGTTCCCTGTAACCAAAAAAAAAAAAAATATCCAATAAATTAGGAAGACATCAAATATATCATTTCACCTAGTACAAGGTGGGGCAAAAGTAATGTCATAATGTAAATGTGCCATAATTTTTGCAAGTGGCGTCAAATGTCATTGTGCTTTGACATTTATGTATGTTGTAGACAGATAGCGAATTAGTTGACAACAAGCAATGGAGCGATACACACCTGAAGACCGCGGAATTATTGTTACTGCTTATTTGACCAATTTCCGGTCTGTTGTTTTAACGCAGCGTGAATTTCGTCTTCGTCCTGCACAATGTGCGCGAACAATTAAGCTTTTGGCTGGGCGTCTCGTGCAAATTGGGTCCACTAGAGATGTCGCAAGAAATGGTCGGCCCCGTATTGCTCGTTCGGGCGAGAATATCACTGCTTTGCCCGAGGACGCCCGAGAGAGTCCACAAACATCGACGAGACAACGATGCACTACAACGATGCGCTACAGACAGATGTTAAACGGGTTCTTTTTGCTGTAAGTTGCTGAATTGGGTCTCGAGCAATGTTGGTTTCAGCAGGACGGAGCAACCGCTCACACAGCTCAGGCAACGATGGAGATTTTGAATTACCAATTTCTGGGCCGTGTGATCTCTCGTTTTAGCGATTTGAACCGGCCGGCCAGATCGCCAGATTTGACGGCGCCAAATTTCGTCCTTTGGGACGAAATTTTTGAAATCTCGCGTTTACCACAACAAACCAACCACAAATCTTGCAAGTCTTGAAAGCCAACATTGAAGAAGAAATAACCAATTTGGAGCCAGATGTTTTGCGAGCAACAATTCATTCATTCTCCTGAAGAGGTGGTGCATCTCCTGAAGAGGTGGTCATTTGACCGATATCATTTCAACTTAATGTCATCAATTTTACATCTTCAAATAAACTTTCCGTGGAAACAGAGCCTACTCGTAATTGTTTTCATTTCTAATAAAATGGCAGCCAATTCACATTTTGACATTACTTTTGCCCCACCTTGTATAAGATGGTATCAATGGATTACAGATACTGAGTTTTAAAATGTTGGTTAATTTCCGGTTTATTAGGGACCTATAGCTTCATTACCGAATTCGAACGGCGAATTGAGACGTTCTCTCATGACAATTATATACTCTTGGAGGTTTGTCAGATACTATATTCGTGAGAGGTGAAGCTGTGAAAATACCTTTTGGTGTTTCTGGGACTCGAACCTAAGTCTTTTGTCCATTGGTGTAAATAAGGGTAAAATAAACACAAATAAATTTCACCGTATTTACGGATATGTAGCCCTTTCTCACACAATCTTGCACAATGAACATGTAGAAGTGTCAAAAAAAAAAAAAAAAATACAAAATAAAAAATAAAATACCGATTAGATTGTAAAAGAACGGAACTGCATCATGTTATGATATCATATCACTTTACACAATTTTTTTTTTTATTTTGTTATCGGTATTGTCATTCCTCAGAGAAAAATATTTTATCAATACAAACCTCGAAGGAGGTTGCAACTGTCATTAGCAAATTAATTAAAATAGTGGAAATTACTTGTGGAGTTAAAAGACGAGTTATGAATAAAATCACAACCATAATAGATTTAAGGCATCTTAAGCTACTGTTACAATTGAACGAAAACCCCACTTAACTTCTGACAATTGCTTATGTTACCCGCAATAAATTTAAATGCTCAGTATTTCCAATTGCATTTTTCTCGGAATCGAAATACATATTAATCAAAATTACTATTAGGTGCGCAACTAAGTTCTCGCTGTTTTTTTTTTTTTTTTTATGAAAATGCAACTTTGTTGTGAAAAAAATGGTTACAAATGAATCATTCAAAGTATTGCCCATCGCTAGCTATACCTTTTTCCCATCTTTCTGGCAGAGCTTGAATACCGTTGCGGTAAAAGTATTCATCTTTTGAGGCTATCCACGAATCAAGCCATTTTTTGATGTCTTCATATGAGCGGAATTACTGATCAGCCAGACAGTGTGCCATCGAACGGAACAAGTAATAATCGGATGGCGCAATATCTGGGGAATATGCCGGGTGGGGTAGGACTTCCCATTTGAGCGTTTCCAGGTAGGTTTTAACGGGTTTGGCAATGTGAGGCCGAGCGTTGTCATGCTGTGGAATCACTTTTATTGTGGCCGTTTTTCGCGCAGTGCTCGGCTCAATCGCATCAATTGAAGTCGATACCGTTCCCCAGTGATGGTTTCGTTGGGTTTCAACAGTTCATAATAAATGACACCGACTTGGTCCCACCAAATACACAGCATAATCTTCGGAGCGTGAATATTTGGCCCAGCCGACTACGTAGAAGCATGACCGGGCAGTCCCCATGACTTTCTTTTCTTTGGGTTACTGTAATGAATCCATTTTTCAACACCCGTCACGATGCGATGAAGAAAACCCTTCCTTTTTTGCCGCTGGAGTAGTTTTTCACAGACGAAAAAACGACGGTCCCTTGGCTTCAAATCATAAGGAACTCAAGTTCCTTGTTTTTGAATCATTCCAAACGCATGCAATCGCTTGGAAATGACTTGACGGGTAACTCCTAATGCTGAAGCAAGCTGTTCTTGGGTTTGGCACGGATCCTCATCGAGCAATGCCTCCAATCCAGCGTCTTCGACGGATTGTGACCTTCCATCACGCGGACGGTCGTCAACATCGAAATCACCGTCTTTGAAGCGAGGGAACCAATCACGGCACGTTGTTTCACTTAGAGCAGCATCTACGTAAACTTTTTGGAGCTCTCGATGCGCTTCAGCTGCCGTTTTCTTCGAATGAAAGAAGAAAATCAACACTTCCCGCAAATGACGATTATTTGGCACAAAATCAGACATTTTCATACAACCAAAAGTATATGACACGAAAACAAAATCACTAATGAGTCAAAACAGTTTTGTTTACCATATGTCTAAGGTCGGTTCATGACGTTTTGGATATGTCAAAATCGACCAGCACTTACTGCTGGAACCATCTATTGACAAACAGGGAAAACTTAGTTGCGCACCTAATACTTTTCCAAGATATTGTAGCATAATAATAACTACGCTCCTATGTCTATGCAGCAAATTCCGAAGTGACTTTCCATTCTGGCAGAATTTTGGTTCGAACTGTCCTTTCATTCGAGGTTTGTGTCTGGGACGAAGTCTCCACAGCTCATGTCAACGAAAGAGACGAATAATATCAGGGATAAAAGGGAATTATAACTGCAAGAATTATTTCTCTTGTTCCAGTGGTCGAAGAATTTGCTAGAAGTTTCTGGCTATCAGAAACTTCTGCTATATAAGGACAGATGGCGATCAAAAAAGACAGTTGGTTTAGAACCGTGGCGAAGAGATTGGAAAAGTGATAATGGGCGAAGTTGTAATTTGGTGATAAATTGAAAGTGGAGAGTAAACAAGAAAAAGTAATTAGTTTGGATTTGTGAATTAAGTAATTGAAAGGAGATAAAGTGATTTGAGAGGAAAGAGACCTTGTAAGAAAAGAATTTGCGAAGAATAGTATAGTGTGAACTTGAATTGTTCTATAGACTAGAAAATATAGAAATAATTTTCACAGAATATCGTTTTATCTACTCGAGCCGTAGCTTGCATATTACATTGGTGTCAGAAGCGGGATAAAACTTATTCTGTGAATAACTATTTCCGTGGTGTGAAATTGCACAAGCAAAAAAAAAAAAAAAAACGATTTCTGTGTTGAGTTAATTAGTTGCGCAAAATGGGTCGCAAATTGGGAAAACTAACTATAACTCAACTAAAGGCAGAACTCAGTAAGCGGAACCTCGACACAACTGGGGGAAAAGATGCCCTACTGATTCGTCTGGAAGAAGCAGTAACGCAGGAAGGTGAAAATCCGCACGACGTAGAGTTTGACGTGGAAGAGGAACCAGCAAGTACAGCAGCCGACCCGGGTATAACAAGTCTGCTCCTGCAATTTAAGTTAGTCATGGACGAACAAAAGAAAGCAATACAAGATCAAAGGAATTCTCTAGAACTTAAGCTGGACGAACAAAAGAAAGCGATGGACGAACAAAAGAAAGCGATGGACGAACAAAAGAAAGCAATGGGCGACCAAAGGAATTCTCTAGAACTTAAGCTGGACGAACAAAAGAAAGCGATGGACGAACAAAAGAAAGCGATGGACGAACAAAAGAAAGCAATGGGCGACCAAAGGAATTCTCTAGAACTTAAGCTGGACGAACAAAAGAAAGCAATGGACGAACAAAAGAATTCTCTAGATGCTCTGGAAAGTAAACTTGATGAGCAAAACAAGAACTTGGAATCCAAATTCGAAGTGATCGAAGAGAAAATCGAGAAGGTCGAGACGCAACTCGAAAAAGTCGAAACTAGATTCGATGAAAATTTTGAGAAACATGAAACTCAGTTCGGGAAGATAGAGACTCAGTTTGAAAAAGTGGATACGCAATTCGAGATAGTAGGAAAGCAAGTCGAAAATCTTGCTAAGGAGCTCAGCAACGTGAAGAGACAGAAAGCACGGGAATATTCCACTGACGGACTGAGAAGAAAGGAGATGCAGCCTCCTATCTTCGATGGTCAAACATCATGGCCAATTTATAAGAGGCAATTCGAAGCGGCCGCAATGACCAATAGCTGGGACGATGAAGAAAAGTCTATTGCACTCACGCTTGCACTGAGGGGTCCAGCTGCGGAGCTCTTGCAGACCATCCCGGAAGATAAACAGCAGAACTACGACTCTCTGGTTCAGGCTATCGAGATGCGGTTTGGGGATGAACACATGCAGCAGGTGTACAGGGTTCAGCTGCGTAGTCGAGTCCAGAAAAGGGGGGAAACGCTCCAACAGTTGCAAGCGGATATAGAGCGACTAGCCCATCTTTCATACCCTAAAGCCGGTGAGGAGCTTATCAACGAAATGGCGGTGGAAGCTTTTATTCAGGCCATAGAGGACAGACAACTGCAAATGGCTGTAAGGATGGCTGAAAAGCGAACACTCCCCGAGGCATTGGCATTCGCTTTGTCAATGAAGGCTGCGGACCAAGCATACCAGGGAATACACCGTGTCAGGGAAATGTCCGTCGTGGAATGCTCATGCCAGAGAACAGCCGTCAAAGCTCGCGGAAGTCAAATCCGTTGCTGGAATTGCAACCAAACCGGACACCTACAACGGCAGTGCAGAAGTGCACCTAGACGAGGAAATTGTCCACATTGCGGAAGTAGGAGAAGTAGAGAGGAAGCATCCTGTCGGTCAGACTTCCCAAAACCAGCAGTCGGGAGATGCGTAAGGACCAACTTCGCGGGGCAGAAGTTGGTTACTGGAATCGAGGCCCCCAGGACCACCATTCAAGTTTCGCAAACCAAACGGGGTAACAAGAGCCTGACAGTGGAGGCACTAATCAACGAGAAGAAGTGCGTAACCACCATCGACACAGGTGCCACTGCCTCCATTGTAAGAAGAGATATCGTCAAAAGCTCCTGGCTGCACAACACCAACAGCTACTGCCTGAAGACTGCAACAGGGGAAATGGCGAAGGTATTTGGAGAAGTTCGTCTTACGATTACTCTGGCAGGACTGACGTTCTCCCATGCGTTTCTGGTGGCAGATATATGCGACGAGTGCATCATCGGAGTAGACTTCATGAAAGCAAATGAAGTAATCTTGGACATCGGGATGCAAGTACTGAGGTATCGAAATGTGGAGATTCCGATGGTGTATGGAAATGAGAATGCCGTAACTCTCAGGACAGTCATCAGCAAAGACGAAGTTTTGCCGCCGTCTTCAGAGACAATCATTTGGACGAAGCTGGAAGGTGATCTTGGGAGCCACCGATTCTACATAGTAGAACCAGACCCAGAGAAGAATTCTCAAGACTACATCGTGGGAAAGACGTTAGTCGAACCAAAGAACACCATGGTTCCAGTGAGGGTTTTGAACGCAAGACCACACACTGTCAAACTAAGGCGAGGGGAGGTGACTGGAAAATGCACGCCGATTACCGCCGTCGCAACAATATCTGAACGTGATGCTCCAAAACCTCTCCCATCACCTTGGACAGCGGAAACGAGAGAGACGATTCTCCAGTCCAGTGAGCTGAATCAGGAGCAGCGAACTATGGCAGAGAATCTTATCAATGAGTACGCTGATGTATTTGCCTCACAGGACGGAGAATACGGCCGAACACACCTGGTACAACATCGAATAGACACTGGTGATACTAGACCAATTCGTCAGCCTGCTAGGCGCCTTCCATTGGCAAAGCAGACAGAAGTTGCAGAGATGGTGTCGGCAATGGAGAAAGAAGGTCTGATTGAAAGTTCCAAAAGTCCGTGGGCATCTCCGGTTGTACTGGTTAAGAAGAAAGATGGCAGCACGCGGTTCTGCGTGGACTATCGGCAGCTCAATTACGTCACCAAGAAAGACAGCTATCCTCTGCCACGGATTGACGACACGCTAGACACACTATCAGGAGCCCGATGGTTTTCCACTCTCGACTTGAAGAGTGGCTACTGGCAGGTACAGATCCATCCAGAAGACCGGGAGAAAACCGCCTTCACCGCAGGAAATGGGCTATGGCAATTCACGGTAATGTCATTCGGGCTGTGCAATGCTCCGGCGACTTTCGAGCGATTGATGGAATGTGTCCTGCAAGGGTTAACATGGAAAACCTGTTTGGTATACTTGGATGATGTCATCGTCGTAGGAAAAACGTTTGCGCAACACCGAGACAATCTAAGGGATGTGTTTCAAAGGCTTCGAAGTGCCCACCTGAAGCTCAACCCCAAGAAGTGCGCCCTGTTTAGAGCGGAAGTCAAGTACCTGGGACACATAATTTCAGCGAAAGGAGTGAGAACCGATCCGGAGAAGGTAGAAGCGGTGAAAAACTGGCCAGTACCCAAACACCAACACTAAGGAGCTTCCTGGGCCTAGCCACCTACTACAGACGGTTCGTGAAGGATTTTGCCGGGATCGCAAAGAACCTGCACCAGTTGACGGAAAAGGGAAAACAATTCAAATGGTCAATTGAGTGCGAGAAGAGCTTCAAGGCACTTAAACAACGGCTATGCGATGCCCCGATACTGGCTTACCCCACTCCCGGGGAAACGTTCGTTGTGGATGCAGATGCTAGTAATGTCGGGGTAGGAGCCGTACTCTCCCAGGTGCATGACGGCCAAGAGAAGGTGGTTGCGTACTTCAGCAAGGTGCTCTCTAAGCCAGAAAGGAACTACTGCGTGACAAGGCGGGAACTTCTAGCTTTGATCTTGGCTACGAAGCATTTTCACAAATACCTCTACGGGAGGAAGTTCGTTCTTCGCACAGACCATGCAGCCTTAAAATGGCTATTACAGTTCAAGAGTCCTGAGGGTCAGGTCGCAAGATGGATCGAAAGGCTGCAAATCTACGACTACGAAATACAGCATCGTAAAGGAAAACTCCACTCTAATGCGGATGCACTGTCCCGGAGACCATGCAGAACGGATTGTAAACATTGTGCGCGTCAGGAAGAACGGGAGCTGGTTTCCATCCAAAGAATGAGAGCCGAACCTATCGCCGGCTGGAGCGTAGATGAGATCCGGAACGCTCAGAAGGAAGACCCGGATATCGAGCCGATTCTGGCCTGGAAGGAGAACATGGAGAAACCGGATCATCAGGACATCTCTCACAGAAGCCCGACCTTAAAGGCATATTTTGCGCAGTGGGACTCCCTCCATGTCCAAGAAGGTGTTCTGAGAAGAAAATGGGAATCCTCCGACGGAAAGTCGTTTGTAATGCAGCTTGTCGTACCGCGGACGAGGGTCAAGGAGGTGTTACAGGAAATGCATGGCGGGGCGACCGGAGGCCACTTGGGAGTGAATAAGACGCTAGAAAAGGTACGAGAACGTTTTTATTGGTTAAAAGCGAAGGAAGATATCGAAGACTGGTGCAGAAAATGCGACGTGTGTGCAGCTAGCAAGGGTCCGAGAATCAAAACTCGAGGTAAGATGCACCAATACAACGTGGGAGCACCTTTCGAACGAATCGCCATTGACATCGCAGGTCCCTTTCCGGAAACCGACAATGGTAATCGGTATATACTCGTAGTGATGGACTACTTCAGTAAGTGGCCGGAAGCGTTTCCGATCCCTAACCAGGAAGCCAGAACCGTGGCGGAGCAGATCGTCTACAATTGGGTTAGCAGATTCGGTGTGCCCTTGGAATTGCATTCTGACCAAGGGCGGAACTTCGAGTCAAGAATCTTCCAAGAGATGTGTCAACTACTCGGAATCAAAAAGACAAGGACAACCCCGCTTCATCCACAGTCGGACGGTATGGTGGAGCGTTTCAATAGGACTTTGGACGAACATCTCTCGAAGGTCGTAGGTGACTACCAACGGGATTGGGACCGGCAGATTCCCTTGTTTTTGATGGCCTATAGAAGTGCCGTGCATAGCACTACTCGACATACGCCGTTCGAAATCTTATTTGGTGGAATAGCTCGTTTACCCAGTGAGGTGAAATTTGGATCTCCTACCAATGAGCCCAGAAATGAAGAAGAGTACGTGGCGGACCTTAGGGAAAGGCTTAGGGACATACACCAAAGGACCAGAAGCCAGATTAAGATGACGAGCGACCGCATGAAGACCAGGTATGATGCCAAGGCAACAACGTCAGGATTCCAGGAAGGAGATCTGGTGTGGCTGTATAATCCCCATCGCCAAAAGGGGAAATCACCTAAATTACAGCGGAACTGGGAAGGTCCCTACAGAATAGTAACCCGCATCAACGATGTTGTCTACCGCATCCAGCGAGGACCAAGGGCCAAAATGAAAGTGGTTCATGTGGACCGACTGAGACGATACAATGGCCGAAATGAGGATGCACTTGTTCGGGACGAACACGTCTAAGAGGGGGGCAGTGTAGCATAATAATAACTACGCTCCTATGTCTATGCAGCAAATTCCGAAGTGACTTTCCATTCTGGCAGAATTTTGGTTCAAACTGTCCTTTCATTCGAGGTTCGTGTCTGGGACGAAGTCTCCACAGCTCATGTCAACGAAAGAGACGAATAATATCAGGGATAAAAGGGAATTAAAACTGCAAGAATTATTTCTCTTGTTCCAGTGGTCGAAGAATTTGCTAGAAGTTTCTGGCTATCAGAAACTTCTGCTATATAAGGACAGATGGCGATCAAAAAAGAGACAGTTGGTTTTAGAACCGTGGCGAAGAGATTGGAAAAGTGATAATGGGCGAAGTTGTAATTTGGTGATAAATTGAAAGTTGAGAGTGAACAAGAAAAAGTAATTAGTTTGGATTTGTGAATTAAGTAATTGAAAGGAGATAAAGTGATTTGAGAGGAAAGAGACCTTGTAAGAAAAGAATTTGCGAAGAATAGTATAGTGTGAACTTGAATTGTTCTATAGACTAGAAAATATAGAAATAATTTTCACAGAATATCGTTTTATCTACTCGAGCCGTAGCTTGCATATTACAATATTTAAACAACTTTGCTTAAAATTGATAAAATGTACAGCTGAGTTCAAAATAATAAACTCGTATTTTACAAAATGAAAAAAGGCGATTTTTGTCAATTTTTGTACTATTTTTTCATTTATTTTTTTTGAAAACGAAATACATTATATTCAACAAAACTTACTACAAAAGCCATTAACGTACATAACTTTGAAAAAAAAAAGAATTAAAAAGAAGGTATATGTACTTCAAGTTATTAATTAGGTTGTTCAAAATAATAGGGGTGTTCATTAAAAACATAAATTTTCTAGAAAATAATAATAATACTTTTAAATTCGGTTAATAATTAAATTCAGTTCTCTCAATACTTTGTTGAAAAGCCCTTTATTTTTCAACACTGCCTCACACCGACGTGGCATAGAGTCCACAAGAATCTGACAACGAGTGGGAGTTATTTTTCGCCAGGGTTCTTTAACGACCCTCCAAAGGATTTATTTCAGGGGACTGGAAGTGGTGGCTACTCTATAATCTGAATACTTTTCACCCGAAACCAGATTTTTGCCTTTTTACTGGTGTGCTTCGGGTCGTTATCCTGTTGAAAGACCTATTTAAGCGGCATTTCGTACTCGGCATATGGGAGCATAACTTCTTCTAGGATTTTAACGTAAACGTTTTGATCCATGATACCATTCATGGTACTCCGTGGTATGAAAGCATGCCCAAACGATGACCTTTGCACTACCCTGTTTAATCGTTTTTACTGTATACTCGAGCAAATATTCTGTATTGGACTGACGACGAACACATTGTCGGGAACAGTACCAGCAAATACGTAGGGACTAATAAAAGTTCGCTTAGTTGATTGAATAATAAAACACAAAAATAACTTTAACTTTAGATATTTAATCTTCATCTTTTTTTTTAATTTCTCCACATATTTCCCTTTTATTTCAATACCTTTCATTGAAGCAGCTTGAGTCTCCATTTTCAAACTTATCCAGGAAATATTGAGCAAAACGAACACGAGCCACTTTTTGCTCTCCATTCAAAATTTTTGGAACCTATCGAGCTGACTTCTTCGAATATTTCAGGTGATAATTTATAATTCATGACACAGCCATGGCAGTCAAGCCCAGTTCCCTGGCATCAGCAATTTTGGCCTTCACCAGGGCCACATTTGTATCGTCGGTCGAGGATTTGGGCCGACCTTCACGAGATTCGTCCTCCACAGAAAAATGGCCAGTCTGGAATCTTCGAAACCACTTTGAAATAGTAACAAGAGATGGTGCATTTATTCCGTATGCATTTTGGCATTCGTGCAGAATTTTGACTGGCGTGAGTTGACGTCGAAATCCGAAGAGAATAGCAAAACTTCCTGTGTTGGCGGTGGAACTTTAACCGAGCTTACGTCACTAATTTTTCTCTTTCTCTTCTCCATTTTTACCTATTGTTCTGATATTTGGAAATAAATATTGTTAGATTATAGGCTACAGAAATGCATCTTTTTTTTTTTTTTCAAAAACTAATAAATTGACACCAACTAAGCGAACTTTTGTTAGTCCCTACATAGTACAATTTTACTTTTCTCCGTCCAAAGTATATTGGGTCATTTCATCGCAGGCCAATCGGCATGACTTTTGGCGAATTTAATACGAGCTTGGAGATGTTTCTTTGCCAGTGAGTGGGCTTCGACCGAGTTTATTTTCCAGAAGCCTTCGGCGAATGATGACATCACTGATTTGAAGTTGAAGTCCATCTCGTATGATCTTGGAAGATGCTCCTAGGTTGTTTTTTTGAATAACGTACTATTACAGGACACGGGCGTTTGTGAAGGAGAGAGAGAGAAAGAAAGATTTAGTGTAGTGGTTTGAAACTTGGATGGTAGTAAGTTTTTGTAAACTCCAAGGGTAGCGTCCAGATAACTGGGGAGCTTGTTTGTTTTGCTTTTGTCGTTGCTCATGATTCACAGTATTTTTTTTTCCTCCTGATGTCATCACGATCAAGTTGCATTTTTAGCCATATGACCGCTCTACTGCCAGTGCTATACCTTCGCAGTAGAGTTGACTTAGCTTTCTCAATTGATAGTCTTTTTTATTTACTTCAAACGAAATAAATAGATGATTACCGTGAACCAAGAGCGTGACAAGCGTTGGTGTTACCACTACACCACGGCCACCCACCTGAAATATCCACTATCAACCTGTTATCAGTTTTGCAGGTTTTGCACTTACGTCCCCGTGTTTTTGGCTTTTCAGTATATTTAAGTGCATTTACTATAGCTAAAACACCACATCCAAGAGTTTCTTGTATTTCTTTATACGATTTTCCAGTCTCGCGCAGTTTGCAAATGAGTTTGCGATCGCAGTTACTTTCAGGAATGAAATCTTCGAACATCGATTTTACTGAATTTGATAGTCAAGTACCGTTAGAATATTTACCCATTCGATCATTACAGCCTGTGCCAAAAGTTTTTGCAAGAAAAGGACTTAATTTTGAATACAACTGTATAAATTGAGAATTTTTCAAATCTCGAATCAATTCTTAGATATAGTAATATAATATAACAATAATATGTATAATATGAAATAATACAATCATATCCAACCAACCATTTTTAAAAACTTTTTCATTACAATTTTATTGTTTTTATACCTAATCCGCAGTAAAATTTAACGACTCTATCGCATTCATTAATGGTATTATGTGTAGACTTTTCTGTATAATTACCCATTAATGTGAGCAATTGAACATAATATTTTTATTTTATTATGTATTATTGCTTGTACCGTTCGTATACATTAAAAGTAAATTCAACCTGGAAATGAATATCTTTATTTTGATTATCAGGTCATGTATTGCTCATATTGTCGACATGCCTGGCCAGATTAAACGTATCACACTAACTGCAATAAGTGGTAGTAAGCAATTAGGTCAGAACTTGACCCTATGCCATTAGGCTTAGAAATCATGCATGCATCATAAATATTTAAATTGCAAGTGCATTAAAATTACGCACTGTGCACCATATAAATCACGCACTATAAATCAATGTAATGCCACTAATTCTGATACGCATTTTGACTAGGGTTTGATGACGTATCATCGCATGGAAGTCTGTTATGTTTAACGCGAGTTTGACATACTTTATAAAATCAGTCGTAATCGTAAAAATTGCGGTCTACACTAGAAATTGTGTGTGGATGATGTTTGTAAGGAAAAAAAGAGAAACCATTGTCAGCGAATAAAAGCCGCCTTGATCGCATGTTGGGTTTGCTTTGGAGTGATTTTTCACTTTATATCTGAAATATCCATTGTAATTCTACTGGTAGTGACGCGGGTGATTCCTTGCACCTGCTTCTAGAACACATTCATGCCTCAAACCGGTTGGTCTTTATAACGAGACGGATATTAGTGCATAAGCTATAAGCGGATCTATTGTGCCGCTTTTCTGGTGTTAGCCAAGGCTGTTTTTGAACTATACTCGTAGCACCTCGTTCAGTTTAGCTTAAGAACCTGGATCATATCTAGAGATGGAAGGTCTCCCTCCAGACCTGCCCCTACCATCACATTTAAATTTTGCATGGTTTCTACAAAAAAAAAAAAAAAATTAATATCTATAAGAAGTAAAGCAACGAAACTTCATCATGTTATCATTTCCCGTTATACAATTTCTTTGTCAAACATATGCTCGATTTTTATCTCAGAAACATGTGCGATGTTAACAGTTTTCCCATTAATCGGAGAAGTAATTACTTACTTACTCTGCGCCATATAGTAGGTTTAGGATGTCTCCTTACTCAATCTACAGAGGGTGTGTGTCCTGCCTTGTTGACAGCTTGTGACCTTCTTATAATCCTTTCAAGTAAGATTTTAAAGAAGTCCCAGGATATCGCATCGCCTTGCCTTAAGCCGTTCCTGATATCAACCCGTTCGAATAGAACTTTCAGCATGCATTCTCCATCGTCATCTTACTTAGAGGGACGAGCTTAGCAAGATTGCCTAAACTAGATATATATAGCTCTCTATATCTTGCCTCTGTATACCCTGTCATAAGTGGTGGTATCCACCTTAAATTCTTGGGTATTCTTCAAGATTTGCGGTAGTGTGAATATTTGGTCGATGGTAGACTTTCCTGACTTAAAACCGCACTGATAAGGACCAATCAGATTATTGACGAAAGGTTTTACAGCTACAGGTTCTTACAGTGCAGCAGACAAGATCTTGTAGGGAATGTTTAGGAGACTGATGCCACTGTAATTTTCGCTTTCAGAGTATTTCCTTTTTTGTGGATCGGGCATGCTTAGCTTCATCTGACCAGATTTTACAAATGCTGTTCACCAAATAATCGTCAGCAGCCTTGTTTCATTTGAGATTAGAAATTGCAATGCAATCCTCAACTCACGTTGTTTGTCGTCAATTTCGTTTAACAATTAGCAGAAATGTTCTTTCCAGTTTCTTCGTTCGTCTCTGCAGGCACCTGTTCCGGCTTCATGGCCTTGGCATGATCTTTTTACTTTTTGGTGAAATTTTCGAACATCGCCTCAGTCGTAGTAAAACTTTTCCATTGACTCGACCGCACGCTTCTCATTCTTCGGTCGTAGATCTTGTAAGTATCTCTCGTCTTAATCTGCAGCCCCACTTTTCCTCGTTCGTCTCTGCAGGCATCTGTTCATGGCCTTGGCATGATCTTTTTTACTTTTTGGTGAAATTTTCGAACATCGCCTCAGTCGCAGTAAAACTTTTCTATTGACTCGACCGCACGCTTCTCATTCTTCGGTCGTAGATCTTGTAAGTATCCCTCGTCTTAATCTGCAGCCCCACTTTGACCGCCTCTTGCTTTACGACATATACTTGCCAGCGCACGGTTACGTTGCGGAGGCCGAGTGAATCCCAGAATGTCAGAGCCGGCATTTCTGATGGCTTGTTGGCAGTGCTGCCACTAGCCTTCTGTACTTGTGGCCAATGTGTTGGCTTGGAAGTTTCTCTACATAATATAAAATTGAAAATGTTTCTCTGACTGTCTATCTGTGTGACCGCTTATAAGTCAAGAAGCATTGGAACATTTTCTGAGTACTTACAAGGCTATATGTCAATTCCGTCCGGTATCAACACGATGAGCCATGAAGCTGTATATGCACCGAAGTCGGGTAAAAATCATCAGTGCGGTGTATTAAATTCTATATGACGGCTAAAGTGTAAACAGTTTGTGAAAACAGCATATGAGAGACTTTTAGAGTTCATAAAGGTCTACAAAAAGTCCGCGAGAGCATATATCGAAGATCACTAGATAGCTAACAATAAGCACTTTAGATCTTTTCAGTGTTTTAACGTTCAGTTTGCTTTCGTATAACATAAGAATTTCCCACAGAAGTGAGCTTGGTGGTTTTTTGGGACGGGCGAAGCCGGACGGGTTTGCTAGTCTTATTATATTTTCCAGTAAACTACATACATACGAGTTTACAGATGCTATATGACGGGGATTCGACTTGATTGAAACCTCTGGTAGAAATGAAGCTGAGTGTCTCGGTTTTGTCCTTTCCGACCTTAACGGAGCTTAGTAGGAATTTCAAAACTAATCATTGCCCTATCTAGCCTTGAAATCTACGATCTAGCGCAATGTGAAAAATATTCAATTTCAAAAAATTGTCGACAAAAACTATTTAAAGACTGCTAATCGCAAATTCGTAGCACCAGACGCAATCACAAGTTAAATGCGGTAAAGTGTGTAGTTTAAACATTTTTCGTATTCAATGCAATAAAAAATGAAGTACTCGACTAGATCGCTCGTACTACACGTACATGCTGTTCATTTGGAAATTACCCTGATTTTAAATTTAAGCGAAATTGTAAAAAAAGTATTTTTTTTTTTGAAAAATGGGATAAAAAGCTAAATACGTTTTTTAGGCAATTTTTCAAAATTTGGTATGCCATGGGAAATGTCAGTATTATGTCAAATATTGCTTATATTTCGAATTTCAACAAAATCGTTTGAGTTGTATCCCTGAAATAAAAAAAATATTCAAAAAGTCGACAATAAATACCGTTATGTAACTTTTTTTTTTCAAAAACGCCATTTAGTGGTGTCCCTAATGCAATCCAAATATTAAATTTAAACAAAATCGTTAGAGAACTTTCCGAGAAATTAGTAAGTACCGTTAACTTTGGGGTTATAATGAAAGACAAAATTTAGTGACCCACTTTTTTTTTAAATTCTTCCGTATAGTAATGTTAAGTTTGATCATGATTGATTGAGATAGAACATTTTCAGGAAACCAAAACTTGCCTTTATAGGTGGAAGTGTAGTTATTTATAAGTAGAAATAGCTTTGACTACATAACTGTCTTTTTTTCTTATGATGCTTGAATAATTCGAATTCCACGAATTGGGATCGTATATTTTGATCAGGATCAGGATTTTATTATTATTTACTTCACTTCAAAATACACAAACTGTTTCAAAACTACCACCTTTAAAATAAACATCCAACTGACCTTTTAGAAAACATCTAAATGATTAACAAAATGAAATGAACTTCACTCTCGGAGATTCCTCAGCTATAACAACAAAACATTGAAACCATAAGTCTCGTCAATAATTATAAAATTCTAATCAGACAGGGGAGCCTTAGCAAACCACAAAAATCATACGATTTTTCCTAATCAATGCCGATTTGAGAACATTGCAGCCAAGCCAGTACTATCAGTCTCGATAAGGGGTTCCAAAAAATGTTATACTAGTAACCAAAGGCGGGGACCTCGATTATGGCCATTAATTTCGTTGAATCATTTTACAGATATTAGTTTATTTTTAAAATTTTAATTTTCTTTTATCATTTCATTTTTCCTTTATACGTAAAACCATCGAGTTAATTCCTTCAACTTCGCTTATCTCACAATGATAAGGAAAACGTTAGCAAAAATAAATGTCTGCTAGTCAAATGGGTTAAACATAGTGTAAGCGTGCAACTATGAGTGGACAATGATGTATTACTGTAGATTAGCTTCTGCGTTTGCAGATTCATTTAAATTGTCAATTTGAATTTAAATTGATGATAGAAATTGTTCTAAATGATTTGACTTATAGAAATGAAGGGATTACTAGCTTAGAGATTTCTTGTTGCTCGAGAACCCGCATTAAATAGTTATATCATGTTGCTCATCAAAGTTTGTTCTTTCTATTTTATTAGAGTTTTATTTTGCTTGTATCTGTATATTGACTGTGTGACCAGTCGACTTCGACCACCTGAATAGCTATAATGCTGATTTGATTGAAATGTAAGACCATTTTTAGAATAATATGGGTTGTTGTTGTTATTGCTACTTATAAAGAATTATAAATCGTCTAATGGGAAGAAAAGTTTAATTGAGAACATCAATTCAACAAAAACTAACAATTTTAATTGGAGATGTGGCATTAACAACTGAAATTTTTCAGCCAATCAACATATTGTCATCTAGTTTTCTTCAAGGTTTTCCAGGTAGCTTCCCAGATACGTGAAATGAGTAAAATCCTGATTTTAAACTTGTGTTATAACCAATTCGAGATTTATTTTGAACTCTCGAACAATATTAACCTGATCAGAAATGAATTTTCTATTTCGCTGCTGGTTGCGTGTTTAGCCCATTCAAGTGGCCCATTATGTCAGATAAAAACTTCAAATCGCATTGCCATTTTTCATTCATAATACCTGAAAATATCTGCGATCGACCTTTTGCTACAAGAAACTCATATATTTGTAGGTAAAAGACAGTGAATAGCTCTAGAATTCGCCATCAAGTACATGAAAATCGCAGTCATTTAGTTCCTTGGGTTCAACGAACTGTAGATGATTTAATAAAGTGTTTTTTTGTAGGTTTTTTTCAGTATGGCAACACTCAGACAGTTGATAGTTGATCTGACAGCTGACACCATCTTTTTATTCAGTATTGTTTGGCAAATCGTCATGCGAAGACTTACGTCCAAGCAGCGTTTACAAATTGTGGAAATTTATTTCAAAAATCAATGTTCAGTAAATTTTACGGTCAACATTATCGACCAACTGAGGCGGCTATTCGCAAAACAATTGAAAAATGTCGCACTACATTTACTCTTTTGGACCCCAAGCCATCGACAAGAATGCACGGAGTGCGCACAGATGAAAATATCGACGCCATTGAGGCCAGTGTTGAGGAAGATTCTAATTCTTCGATTCGTCATCGTGCGCAAGAACTTGGCCTGTGTCCATCGACTTGTGGAAGATTTCGCGCAAGGGTTTTGGTTTAAACGCTTACAAGATTCAATTATTGCAAAAACTGAAGCCGAACGATCATCGTCAGCGTCGTGAGTTCGGTGATTAGGCGCTTGAACAGTTGGAAGGCGATTCACTGTTGCTTTGTTAATAAACAAAATTGTCGGATTTGGAGCGAGAAAAGTCCAAAGATTATCATCAGCTACCAGTGAACCCCGAAAAATGCACTGTTTGGTGCCATTTTTTGAGCTGAGGGCATCATCGGGACCTACTTCTTCGAAAATGGAGAAAATCGATGTCACCGTCAATGGCGCCCGGTACAGAGCGATCAACGATTTTTTTGTTTCCAAAAGTTTCCAAATATTTAGAACGTTGTTACGAGTATTAAAGGTGAAGATAAACTATAATGAATTAATGCATATGCGAAGAATAAGTGCAATTCTTCAATTAGTGGTCAGGTACTATATTTAAGCTTGTCAGGATGGTTGCATACGGTCACATAACAGCCGTTAGAAGATTTTAGATAAGACAGAGATTATGCTGATTGGTTTAACAATTTTTCAGGTTTGGATATTGGTATTTTGGTCAGATCATTGTGTTGTATAAATTTCTAAGGAACTTGACAAGTAATTCTCTCGTTAAAATGTCATATCCACTGTGATTCACTTTATGTCTAGTGCGTTGTTTTAATTCATTTGATGACCCCTTTTTGATAATAATAATAAAGTGATATTTATTTTATAAATCAAAAAATCAGAAATTAGGCCAAAATGAAAAACATAAGTTCACACCCCGTGTTGATGTTTTGGCATACGAAATCAGAGGATTTCTTGTGTAATTGTTTTTGTGTCGCATTTTGAAAATAATTATTATTTTCCATTCGTGATGCAATGTCTGTTGACGATTCGAAACTCAGCATTTATTCATTGTGCATAGTTTAAACTGCTTGTGTATATTTAAAAAGTGATATCTTCCGCAGTGGCAATTGACACATTACGAGATTCAACAATCTGACACAATTCAATTATATTCCATTCTGCGATAAATTTATTAGCGCTAGACAAAGTGTTATTTGTTCAGATGGAACAATTTGTGTTGAGTCATTTTGGGGTCTATAACATCAAGACCATGGTGCCACAATTTTTAGCTTGAAAACACCGAAGTGCTAATGTGGTTAATGATCTAACACATAAATTTGAGAACTGGTTTAGTAAGAACATTTTCATTCCTTCGCTTTGGCTATTCAAGAATATTCTTTGAAACAGTGTTGAACTCGTTTGTTCATTCACTTGGAGATCTTACATCAGAGTAGGCTTTGTGTTAATTTTTCAGTAATTTAACTGTCGAATCAAGTGTTAATATCAGAAAATGATATTTCAATCAGTCAAGCAGTCACACTTGTATTAAAAAAAGGCAAAATCTGCTTGAAATTAGCTAAAATAGAGACAGAGTTCAGGAAATTCATATACTTGTATGTATAATTGTTTTAATAATCTCATGATCGAGAAGGGGCTGGGCAATGTTTTACGGACTCTATACCATTTATGATCTTAAATTAGATTATTTCGATAATCTTCAATAGTTCTTTGTACCTTAGTATAACTGATTAGCATTTTATGCAATCATAGCATGTGTTAACTAAATTACTAGCCTTATCTTCACTGGTAATAATAACAGTGTTTGTAATGGTTTCTGTACTGTTCTAAATTATTTTTCAATATTCCAGTTGTAATTTATCAAAAAAGACGAATGGCGTTTTATTCGTCGTGAGGTTTCTTAATTGGTATTCCGTAACTTCTTCGATATGAGAGATTTTTATTAAAATTCTATCATAGGGGACTGTAGGCTAGAATCGCTGCTATGTAATAGACCTGAATCCCAAATAAAGCGATGTAGCTCGTTAAAGTACACACTAAGTAGTTCAACCTAAAACTGAACACGCTATCGTGCCCAGTTCCCACTAAACTAAATTTCTAATCGGCATTCACAATGGCGAAGTGATACGAATACTTGGATTTCTTGAACAGACATGAAAATGGTTGAAAAGTAAATTGTGTGTAAGAGCAATTAAAACACATTTGCCCCATCAAAAGTCAAATATGGTTTACAATTCTTCCTAATTATATTAAAATAACTTTGGAAGGAGTAAGTGGTTACAAAATTAACTATAATAATGTATTTTACTTTTCATACTCTACGAGATGAATTAATCCTTGAAAATTTTGTTGAGAACGAGTACTTTCAAGAAATCTATTACGAGTATAACAATGGACAAGATTTTAACGGTCATTATTTAGGTTTCTCAAATAACAAATACCTGACGCAAAAGTAAAGCATTTGGTTTAATTAAATTTTATCTTTTATTTTTGGATTTACCTTTTTTCTAGTCACTAACAAATATATAAGTAGGTACTCTGCAGTTGAATAAATCAATAAACTTACAATGGTGACGTATACCAGTTATTTTCCAAAAAATAATGTGACGTAACCTACACCAAGATTTTGTTGGTGCTATGTATCTACATATGTGTTTAAGAAAAAAAAATTTAATAAAATTGCCATGAATCATAGGACGTTTAATACCTTGCCCTTTTGAAAAAAAAATCGATAAATACCATGACTCAAATGTGTTCACAGCGGTAGTGAAATGCGTTGAATTACGAAAATCTGTCAGTTTATTACACTTTTTGTTTTTTAATTTTTAATTTTTATTTGTGTAAATGAATGATAAGCAATAATCAGTATTATGCACCGCAATTTCTTGATAAAGTATGTTAAGTATTTTTTGCAAACCTTCACTTTAATCACTAGCTTTTTGTGTATTTTAAGTGCAATACCACGCCACCCCCCGAAATACTATAAATAATAATCTGCTTGGAGTATAGAAAGTCAGGCCATGTGACTGAATCTATCTTTGACACAATTAGTCAAGACTACCCCACATAAAATTTTGAATATTTTGAGTTTTATTATTTTGAGAGATAAGTGCAGATAACCTTAAACTTTGTTCTTTCGGTTTGCTTTCTACGTCAGAAGTGAATTTGTTTGGTTTTCGGAAGCCGGATGTTATGTGAACGACTTTTAAGTGAGATTAAAAATTTTTTTTGAATGGAATATTTCATTGTGTTTGACTGATAAGAAGTACTTGCTCTAGAAGCGATTTTTAGTCCTTAAAAAAAGCAACGAAAGAAACTTACTACATCGAAATTTAACTCGCCTTTAAGTTGAGTAATATTTTTAAACCGAAAACGGTATAAAATTAGATCTATCTTTTAAGATTTAGAATTAGAAAGTTTATTTTTTTTTTTTTTTTTTTTTTTCAAACTGCTGAGACTATTCTAAACACCGGTAGATGTTAATGTAATATTTTTAAGGCGTCCATTTCATAGTACGGTTTAACCAGAACAACTGCAGTCTGTTTTCGAAAAAAAAACATAAATAAAAGTTTGTAGCTTTTTGATAGGATTAGCGATATGTTCACCGATTCCATGTTTTTATACCCTATCCCATAGATGTATTAATTTTGATACACGTTAACAAATTGAAAGTAAATCCGATTTTTCTTTTTTATTGACATTTATTTATTCATTACAACCTTGTTCAGTTATTGATAATAAAAAAAATGAATTGTTTAGCTTAGTCAAAAGGAATAAACAAAAATGTGAGTAACTGCCCTTTTTATCATGGACACAATTATTCACACACTTGCAACTTTTAATGTTAACTTTAAACTTTTTTGTATGGCAACATCAGATCTTTTGGAATATGGAAGAGTGCCGTTATAAGTTCAGTATTTTGTTGGTTTATGTAAGTGAAAAAAAAAAAAAAAAAAAAAAAAACGTGCGCTGAAATTGGCGCAATCGTAAAGAGAAACCGATTCACGATTCGCAGCATCATAACACGTTTCAAAAACTCGTCGAACCAAAGAAGCCGCTCGCATAGTGGATGCTCACGAAAGCTGATCGCAAATAAAGAAAGACTTGTGGTAAGAACAATTAAGTGGAATCCAAAAATTACCTCATCTCAAGTATCGACGGAAATAAAAGATGATATCGGTGAGGAAATTCATCCTAAAACTGTACATAGAACTCTGCTTCGTGCTGGTTACAAGTTCAGAGTGGAACCTCTGATAAGCAAGGCAAATCAAAAGAAGAGGTTAGAGTTCACAACAAGTTACAAAGATAAGCCTATAGCTTTCTGGGCCAATGAACTCTTCTCATATGAAAGCAAGTTTAACATATTTCATTCAGAAGGGAGTATAAGAGTATGGAGAAAGCCGAAAACCGAAAACCGAGTTGAAAAAAAAAAACAATATAGTGAGCACGGTCAAGCACAGGGGTGGGGGTGTTATGGTATGGGGCTGTGTGGCGACAAGTGGTATAGGCAAATTGGTATTCATTGACGGGACAATGTACAAGATCGAAAGAAAACCTCCACCAGTGTGTGCAGAAATTAAATGTTGGTAACAGTTTCTTTTTCCAACAGTATAATGATGCCAAGCACACTGCTCACATAGTGTTTATGGGGATCATTTACCATGTGCCCCATATTCTTCCAACTTCCCCCCAATCCCCAGATATAAATCCTATAGAACATCTGTGGGATGAACTTGGTAAAAGGAAGGAAAAGCATAATATTTCGGGGAAATATGAACTTAAGCTACTTCTGTAGCAAGACTGGCAAAATATCGGAGCTGAAATTACAAAAAAACTGGTCTATTCAATGCTAAAAAGATTGGATGAAGTTTTAAAAAGAAACGGCTGGGCCATAAAGTATTAAGGAATTTATTTTTGGAAAAATATTAGTAGCTGTGTGAATAATTTTGTCCATTTTTAAAAATGCAGTTACTCACATTTTTATTTATTTCTTTTGACTAAGCTAAACAATTTAAATTGTTTTATTATCAATAACTGGATAAGCTTGTAATGAATAAATAAATGTCAATAAAAAAGAAAAATCAAATTTACTTCTAATAGGAAAATATTGCTCTAAATGTGCCGCTAAAGACACCACTTGAAATAGAAGACGAAATTGACAAGCTCGTGGAAGCCATTCAGTGCGCAGCATGGAAAAATACCCCTTTTCGAAAAACAGCAACACGGAACAGCAAAGTCAAATACCAGCCTGATATCGAAGACCTCATACGTGAAAAGAGAAGAGCGCGCAAGAGATGGCAACAACTTTGCAACAAGCTAAAAAATGTGCTGCAGGACTTAAGAAATCGCGAGACTTCTACTTACCTCGAGAGCTTGACCGCTGATAAGTGTTCAAACTACTCTCTATGGAAAGCCTTAAAGTCCATAAGGAAACCCGTAATGCACTCGCCACTAATAAGAAAAGCTAACGGCGAATGGGCAAAAGGAGACAAAGATAAAGCGGAATTATTTGCCGAACATTTAGAGGAAACGTTCAAGCCATTCGATGGACAACCATTGATCGAAGATCCGAATGCAAATACGGCACCCGACAACTTTAAATTAAAAACTGTATGCCTGTCTGAACTTCGAATGACAATAAGAAAACTGAAAAATAACAAGGCTCCAGGATATGATTTAATCACTGGCGAAGTTTTGAAGGAGCTACCGAAAAAAGCGTTAGTTAAGTTACTCTACATTATAAATGCTTCATTGAGACTTCTATATGTTCCAAGGCAATGGAAAGTCGCCGAAGTAATAATGGTTCCGAAACCGGGGAAATGTACAAACGACAAGAAATCATATAGACCCATTTCGCTTCTGCCGATAATATCTAAAGTCTTTGAGAAACTTCTGCTGGTGTATCGAATTACAAATGAAATTGAAAAAGCTCTAGAAGGGAAAAAGATATGCTCTACCGCTTTTCTCGACGTATCGCAAGCGTTCGACAAGGTATGGTACGAAGGCCTGAGACATAAGCTAAGGGTAATCTTACCAGATAAATTCTACAGAATATTGGAGTCTTACCTTAATAACAGACTCTTTCGTGTTAAACATGGGGCAGAATATTCGAAATTCAAAGAAATGCCGGTGTTCCGCAAGGAAGCGTTCTCGGCCCAATCCTGTTCCTCCTCTACACAAGAGATATACCACAAGATGAAGGGACTGTCGTAGCAACGTTCGCAGACGACACGGCTATCCTCGCAACAGATGAGTCAGTCGAATCATCAACTGGAAAACTCCAACGAGCTTTAAACAAAGTATGCGAGTGGACAAAGACCTGGAGAATCGTCCTTAACGAGACCAAGTCAACGCATGTCAATTTTACGTACAAAAAGATAAACAACTTGCCTATTTCCATTAACTCGGTACAAATACCGTACGCAAACGAGGCAAAATATCTAGGAATGACACTAGACGCAAAACTTAAGTGGAAGCCACATGTTAAAAAGAAGCGCGACGAGCTCGAAATCAGAGATACTCGAAGTTAAGCGTATACAACAAACTGCTTCTGTAAAAGCAAGTGCTAAAACCATCTTGGACATACGGTATACAACTTTGGGGTTGTACCAAGCCAAGCAATATGACTGTTCTGCAAACATTCCAAAACAAAACACTAAGAGCAATTGTGAATGCTCCATGGTATATAAGGAATAGTGATATTCACAGAGATCTAGGAATTGCTACCGTGAGGGATGAAGTAACAAACTTTGCTCACAAACTCCGTACTCGCCTTCATGATCATTGCAATAATGAAATAATCCGTACTCTGGACGTGACAAACCTCGAGCGCCGACTACAAAGAACAAGACCGTACGATCTGGCGGTATTAGTAGGTGCCTTCGCTGGAAAGTTACCTACCTAACGCGATTAACACTACAGAAGCGTAAACTACTTGTTAAGGTAACTTAGTCGTAGTCACCACAAAATGAAAAAATGAGAGGAACGAATTTCCTACTACTATGAGCACGAGCGGCCGGTTCTCATAGTGCCTCTCTGGGGGGTGAGGTTTAGCCCGTAGGCATATACTGGCAGACGCTTATGAATCATCAGGTCAGATATATGAATCGGGCATAACCAATGGTACGGGCCATTGGTATCTTTTGAAGATTCCTGCACCTCCAGGCGCAACCAAGAAAAAAAAAAAAAAACTTCTAATTTGTTAACGATTTTACTAGAGAATATGCCTATGTGTGAATAATTATGTTCGCCTCTATAAATGCATTTGTGATCAGCATCGAAACTTATGTCGATCTAGCTATCTCCGTCCGTATGTCACCACCTTTTGGGCCTTAAAGTGTGAGCTAGGAAAATGAAATTTAATTTTGTACTAAGCTTTGTACAATCTGTAACAGTACAATTGTTTTTTTTTCAATATTATTTGCTGAAAACCGGAAAAAATTGTCTATATAATATGTAGATGTTGATTTCTAATATGAATCCGTGAACTTCGGTTACAAATGGTTACAGCCACTCTGGAAACTGTTTTTCTGACAAAAAAAAAAATAAAAATAAAATAAATTGTGAAAGTATCATTTGAGTAGAAATATACCTTTCCATTTGATTTACAAATTTCACAACAGAACGCCCACTTTATTAGGGGTGGGTTAGAAAATGACGGATAGGATACAATCCAACCCAGACGTATTGTAACTTCCCTGTATGTTTTTTTTTTGTGTTCCGTGTCAGAATGCTATAAAACGGAACACTAATAAATTCAACACGGTGTCTTGTCTGCTACACTCTTTTCAAACGTTTGACATAAAGAAGTGGAATTTTTCACAAAAATAGCACATGATCGAGCAAAAGTAATTGTAAAAATGTTTGTGGGGGAGCTTAATTTTTTTTTAGCAACTTTACTTGTTACTTGTTTTGTCATTATAACCCGTACAAAATGTTAGGCTTTTGTGATGATCTTAAGTATAACAAAATCTACTGGTAGTATTTTCTCCAAGAATTTGTTATACGTACATACGTACATATGTACTCGTACATGTTCAACTCCCACTTTTTGTCTCGTCTTTATTTTTATTATTACCAATCAAAACAAAAAAAAAAACTAATTTTTTTGAATAAGTTTCCACAATTACCAATGATCAAATGAACTTTGAAAATCCATAATAAAATATGCCTAAAACAACGCCACACAAATGAAATTCCATACTCCATTCATCTGCCACGTGCTGTTCGTGAATTGATATGGATATTTTTTTTTGTTAATATACATACATATGTGTAGATATCTTATACACGTTTCGTGAATAAATTCGTTGAATGTACTCCTATCGTTACCGGTTGGCGCAAGCGGAGTGCCGTTGAGACCTCCAACAGAGAAACAGAGCTATTAATTGCATTTGTATGCATAGAAGAATTGTCTGAAACGTAGTTGGATCAAAGTTCACATTTTTAGTAGTTAGTACTTAAATCTAAAGTTACTTCTGCGGGTTATAATTGAATATAATTTTAGGAGTTAATTAGTGCTTGAGTGCTTTGTATGTTTGTTAAATTGTAGTGCACAGCTATGAATGTTAAACAAAAAGATTTTCTCATTAGACCGACCGATCGATTGTTAGTTTACTCGTATGCGAGTTGTATCTCTTATCTATAAAAAAAAAATAGTTTATAGACAAAATGTGATCCATTAACTCCGCGCATTGTTTATATAAATAAAATTGCCGATGCAGGTAATCAGAGATGTCATACGTCGGTGCTACGTCAGAAAAGTATTGCACTTCATATGAATTTTGTAACAAGTAGCGTATTTGCGGAAGCATAGTGAGAAACACTTGGGGAAAAAATGAATTTAATTTTCTATCTGTAAAATTTACTAGGCAAAACTGGTTGCTAAAAACAGGCAGATAAGAACAATAGGATAGGCTTCGCTGGCAGTGCTTCAAGCGGTCGGTCCAATTTTTGATGATTCGATCCAATATGTGCGGCGTTATTCCGGCAATAGCTTCTCGAATGTTGGTCTCTTGCTCATCCAAAGTGGTTGGGTTGTTAACGTAGACTAAGGACTTGACGTAGGCCCAGAGAAAATAATCGAGGAGTGCCAAGTCGCATGATCGCGGCGGCCAATTGATGAACGCTCACCGTGAGATGACCCAGTCGCCAATTTTCTCCTTCACCACTTCGAGCGTTGCGTCGCTTGTATGGCATATAGCGCCGTTTTGTTGGAACCACAGCTCGGATATATCGATGTTGTCGAGCTCTGGCCATAAAAAGTCGGTTAACATCGCTCTATACCGAGGATCATTGACGGTAACGGTATCTCCTTTCGAAAGAAATAGAAATAGAAAGAAAATAAGGTCCGGTGATGCCGCCGTGCCATAAACCGTGTTGATGCTTGGTCGAACACTTGTGGATTGTGGTCGCTCAAATAACCGCAATTTTGCTTGTTGACATAGCCGCTGAGCCAAAAATGGGCCTCGTCCGAGAAGATGATTTTTTGGACAAAATCCGGATCTTCGGCCAACATTTCCAGCGCCCAATTAGCGAACTCACTGCGTTGTCTATTTTCGTCCGGCTTCAATTCTTGCGTCAGCACAATCTTATACGGATGTATGCCCAAACCCAACCGCAAAATAAGCCTGGTTGACTCTCTGGCGATGCCCAATTCAGCTGATCGGTACCGAATCGATATTTCTGAGTCTTCTTCGATACTGGCCACTACGGCGGCTATGTTTTCTTCACTTCGCACCGATCTCTGTCTGGTTGGTGGCTTTAGGTCCAAAAGAGTGTACTCACGCTCAAACTTTTCCACGGTGCGACAAATTGCCTGTGCACTGAAGCCATGATCACGACCGACCTCACGACGAAATTCACGTTTCGTATTTACAACTGAGCCGGAATTTCGATAATATTTTTTTATTAATTTCCACACGTTCGGAAAGCGTCAAACGATTCATGATGAAATGGCAGACCTTACTGAATATTTTGACATCTAGATGTCGTTGTAACTTTGACACTTGCTGAAACATAACAATTAGAAAAATTATCATTGCTATCTGGTCACCCTTTACTAATCTCGCAGCAATAGCCCGAACGAATATTAGCTCCAGTAGTACTTAAAGAATTGATTTTCTCTATGGATTGAGATTACTTTTGTTTCAAATGAAGATTGAAATTGAACTCAAAAATTGTTTCAAATAAATAAAACAATCAAATGAAGTGCAGTATTTTTTATTCTTGCTATTGGAAAAGAATTTCTTCTCTGTTCGTTGTCGATTTGGTTGCTCCAGGTAAGAGAAAAGTATTCTGCAGTTACGAAAACCTTCGCTCTGCAAAGGAAAAGAATCGATCCAAAAATTACAACTGATTTTAATATAGTAGTGAAATGAAACAAATTGAATATTGCACATATGGAACCAATTTCCCACTAGGTAATTGCAATTTAACATAGGTGCAATCGATTGCATCGATTTTCCGAGGGAACTGAGCAAAGCGATAAAATGCAGCGCCGGCCGCCTCCCGTTCTACCAATGTTGCTGGCATTTCAATAAATCGGTTCAAATGGCGTATCTAAGCCATGCATACTTTTGGCAGTATGCGACATACACTAGCGTCTGACATGCGAATAACGCCGGCAACCGCTATCTGAATCGATCCACTTGTCATGAATCGTAGAGTGATCAGCAATTGCTGCTCAGGCAACGAGTACTGGTAAAAGAAAAAAAAGGAGCGAGCCAAATGAATAAAACTAAAATTATATCAAATTAATTTTTTTTACCGTGGCTGTGGGTACTGCAATTCGTTCACTACCAATTAAAGAATTTAAAGAACCGCTATTTTCGACAACCGAAAACGCCGAAAAAAAATGCACATCGTCCCGGGAATTTATTGTATTCCGTTGTGGCATATGGTAGCTGCGGCGCTTAAATCGATGAACTTCCACCGCTTCTTCATCGTTGACAAGTTTATGAGTACGTCCCTTATTCAGATTTTAGTATGCAAATAAATAGAGTTTTGTAGAAGTATTCTTGATGACATTGTTTTTTTATGCCCTATGCAGGGTATATTAAGTTTAATATATACCTATAGTTTGTAACATAGAGAAATAATAACGTAGACCCACAAAAGTATACATATTTCTGATCAGCAACGAAATTTTAATCGAATTAGCCATGTCCGCCTGTCCGTTCGTATGTCACTATAGTACAAGTGTGTAAACATCGCGTAGTACAGCGCAGTAAGACTCAGAGAGTTGGAGCTTTGGTGGGTAAAGCCCTACTGTCATGGTCAAATTCTGGCTCTTAGACTCTTACTGATTACACTACGCCCAAACTGAACTTCAAGAAAGACTTCTCGGTAGCTTTCCCGTCCAGGGTGGACTGGGAAAGAGGCGACGTGGTGAGGAAGTTCGCAGCAAACGACAATTTTTACCGACGATTTAAAGATGGAATGTGAGTTTGGTGCGGGATTCTTCTCAGAATCAGTGCAAATTTCGGAGTCTTACCGCCTCCCGGACTCGTCCAGTGTAATTGCTGGCGATACACAAGGCTTCTTGGACTCTGAGAAACCATCCTACACTCAAGCGAAATGTTGTCATCTAACCAGGACGTTATCAAAGCCATAGATTCAGCTACACCATTCTCCAAACTGGTAAACCAGTGTAGGGAGGAACCCGACCTGCTGGGCCGTCGGTTTAAGGTCAGACTTCTTTGTGTTCCAGCACATAGTAGCATAGAGGGGAATGAGCGGGCTGATTAACTGGCAAAGGCGGGAACAGATCTCTTGCCGATGAAGTGTACTTTCCGCTGGGATCCGTCAAGAGAGCAATTTTCTTGCACTTTCTATCGAAGGTTGACTATAGATGGGGCAGGATGCTTAACTGCATAATATCGAAGAAGATATGACCCAACTATAATTGGGTCAAGATACAAGAGCTTCTAAACAGGACTCGCTCCGGCAGCACGATGGTTCGGCATCCTTTTTAACACACACTGTCGAAGTTGTGGGAGCGTTAACGAGAAGGAGACTGTCTTCCACTTCCTCTACGGATGCCTGGCACTAGGTAGTAGCAGGTTTCGCACACTGGGTAAACCCTTTTTTGACGACTTGAGTGAGGTATCAGAGATGATATCATCAGGTTCTTGAACTCCACTTGATGGATTTGGCAACAGAGTTCTGTCGCAGTCCAAACACACATACATTAACATCCAGGTCACTTGAGTTGCGGTTTTCAAAACGGCGCAAAAGTGCTAATTGGGTTCCAGCAAAACACGCTGGAATAACCACTTCTACACACCTGCCTACAAATGTAAACATTTTCAAAATCCGTCAACAGACACAGAAAATGAAAAATATCGCCTTAACAAAATATGTATATAGACTTTCACATTCTCTATAATTCATCCATAAGTTGTATAATTTCACGCCTACTTTTTGGGGGCGCTTTCTTTCGAAAATCTTATATGATTCAAGATCTCATCAGAATCGGTGGACTTCGGTAAAAACTAGTTACTTTCTTATAAGTAGAAGCCATAAAATCAGTTTTTCTGAATAGAGAGATGCGCATAACATTGAATTTGAATTGAAAACTTTTTTAGGGTATCTATGACCCGTTCCAGGTGGATTATATCTTTCCTGTATGTTTTTTAGTCGTCTTCACAATAAAAAAAATGATAGGTAATGATGGATTGGCGAATGGCTTAAGCTCTATTCTAGTCTACAATATTAAATTCATTCAAACTACTCCAACTGCTACATTATTTAGTTTCCTTTGCAATCCAGACATCAATTAATTAACAAATTTCTCTTTGCATTTTCAGTTACGACATGGTGCATTTTGGTCATGCGAATTCACTTAGACAAGCCAAAGCTCTTGGTGATAAATTAATTGTTGGCGTACACACAGATGAAGAAATCGCCAAGCACAAGGGACCACCAGTGTTCACCCAGGAAGAAAGGTAATCAGCTCATTTGCATTCCCATTGAACAAGTGTATTAAAATATAGAAGATTCTCTTTTTTCATAGATACAAAATGGTACGAGGAATCAAATGGGTGGACGAGGTCATCGAAGGTGCTCCATATGTGACTACACTGGAAACACTTGATGAGTACGATTGTGCTTTCTGTGTGCATGGTGGTAGGTTATCTTTTTGGTTTTGGTTGTTATTTCAATTGTTATGAATATTTTAATGGAATTATATTTTGATGGATTTTCATTTGTATGCTTTGTCTTCGTAGATGATCTCACCATGACAGCTGATGGTATTGACACATATCATCTCGTAAAAGCAGCAAATAGATACCAGTAAGTAGAAGTTATTTCAATATTTTCAATACCACTTTTTCGGTGGCATTGACCAGCTAAACATACAGAAAAGTTACAATCCGTCTAGATCGGATCGTATGATACCCTATGCCTCATCTTTTAACTCACCGAAATGAAGTGAGCGTGGCGTTGTGAAATTTTGAAGCAGATGCAATGATATCTTTCTATACAGAAAATTTCGCGATTTTAAAGAAATTTTATCAAAATACTGTTACAACTTTTTCTTAGTTCGTAAAATTTGTAACCGAAGTTCACGGATTCTGATTAGATATTCACAATAAGATTTAGCCATCACCGTAAAAGCTTTGAAAAAGCAATTTTTTTTTTTTTTTTTAAGAAAACGCCTCCAAAAAGCGGGTGTGTCCTTGTATAATGTGTGTCAATGTCCAACGTCAACCTAGACAATATTTTTTTAGTGTCTAGCTAAAATATTGAGAAAAACGAAAGTTTTTGTTTATACTTGTTTTGCTTCGGATTCTAGAAAGCTTATATACAAATGTTTTTCTAGCTCAAAATTTAAGGCCCAAAAAGTGGTGACAGACTGACATGTCTAGATCGACATACCTTTTGATGCTGATCATAAATATATATACTTTTGGGGGTCTATCGTTATTATTTCTCTATGTTACAAACTATGTATCAAACTTAATATACCCTGAATACTCGTAGGGTAAATCCGCGGTTAGTTATCATAAAATCGAAAATCATAAAATTTAATTATTTCAAGATCCAGAGCAAACTACATAGATGAGTTTTCATCTTCCTTAAACCGATAAAGTAACATTGAATGAATGATGCATCGTTATCAGAGTCAGAGTTTAAATTAAAGGCCACACCATTTTAACATTTTCCCATAACAACGTTTAGGAAACTTTTAAAGTCTGCACAAGCTCTCAAATTGTCCATATATTATCCATCAAGAAATCACACGTAAGTCCGAAATTTTAAATTTGCCTGCTTCAGCACATGTTCCGATGTGACATCACAAATCTGAACTCAGAAGAGATAAAGCAAGCGATCGAAGATTTCATTGAAACCAGGGATATAGACTACTTAAGTTAATCACTTAGGGTGTGTAGCGGTGCTAACTTGGCGTAATGTAGAATAAATTTATAAACTTGTATTCGTCGGATCAACGTTGCTCTCATATCTGTGCCAGCTTTCTGGTTTTCGGACAAAGCATGATTGTTCCAAAGTCTTGTCAGGTGATGGTGTTTCTCGAATGATTTGTTACCGTCATCCCGTCTTGTTGATCTTACTGGTTAGTGTTACTTAAATCTTTTTTCGTGATATGCCTTGGAGTGTCATCAACGATGACACATGGAATGTGATGCGAGAGTAAATAGCTTGATTAGAATTGTCTGAAGATTAATAAATTAGCGATTAACTGGTTATGTATTTGTCCGTGTATAGGTCAACAAACATTTACATAACCTAGACTATATTTTGGTGTGGTCTACGGCGTGTAAACACTCCGAACTAATAGGTTTTCTAGAGTGCGATAGATGAGCTTTTTAAAGAAATGTGTTAAAATGTCATATTTTATTCTCCCATCAAATTTGCTTGCTTAGGTTACATACATTCTTGGTCTAACCCATCCAGTATAGTGCTGTATTTAAAGCGATTATTCCGATGACATTTGTACAATACCTGGTCCTGGTCCCAGACCAAATCAGCGATGTAAACTAGACCACTGTAATAGAGAAACTCAAAAAAGTATGTCTCTCAATTCAGCCTTCCTGTCTGCATGTATGACCGACTGCAGACTAAACGGCTGGACGGAATTTCTTCAAACTTCATACCTGGGTTCGGTGGGTGGGAGCCTAAATGTAATTATTTAATGCGTAGTTTAGATCCCTCAAGCTCGGAATATACATACAAATGTTGTACGAAGCATTTGCATTGTGCGCTGCTTGTTTGCTGCTCGCTGATAGTAACGCGGCGAATGTTGGTTTCCAAATCGTCCATCGTCTCTGGATCTTGGAGGCCAATTCACAGGACAATTACGCGAAATTATGCGCCCATCGAATGTTTTCTTCAATAAATTGAATGTGGCGTGATGTGTGGCATGTTGCGCCGTCTTGCTGAAATCACATCTTTCCCACACTAATGCCATTCAATTGGAGAACGAAAAAGTCAGTAATCATTGATCTATAGCGCTCTCCATTGACTGTAGCGTTCTGGCCGGCATCGCTTTTGAAGAAATATGAACCAATGATTCCCCCAGCCCATAAAGCACACGAAACAGTGACTTTTTCTGGATGTAACGGTGTCTAAATAATGGCTTGTGGATTTTTTTCACTCCAAATGTGGCAATTTTGCTTGTTGACGTAGCCATTCAACCAAAAATGAGCCTCATCGTTGAACAAAATTTTGTGGTGAAAATGAGGATCAAGCGCAATCTCGTTTTCGGCCCATTCACCGAACGTATGACGCACAATTCAATTCGTGCAAGCTCGTAAACCAAGATCTTTCCGTAAAATCTTCCATAAAGTGAATGAGCGCAGCAGTAATTGCTGTGCACGATTTCGAATAGATTGATTCAACTCGAACAGCTTCTTCGGTGCGCACTGTACGACGTCTCTGCGCATGCTTATTATCAATTAGAGTATGCGTGGTCCGAAAACAATCCATGGTTGTGCGAATTATTTCCTCGGATGGACGATTATATCGACCGTAAAATGGACGTAAGTTTCGCGAACTGAACCACGATTTTCGAAATAAATTTGCACATTTTGCAAGCGTTGTTCTGGCGTAAGTCTATTCATGGTGAAATGGCAAAGCAAACTGAGCACAAACCAGCTGTCAACTGTCAGCTGTCAAATTGGGTGTCGGTGGAAAAAGTATTGCCAAATCGAAAAACAAACCTCTAAAAAATAACACCCTTTACATGCGTAGGACTTTGCTGTGTGCCCTGCTTGCATCTTAGATGCCCGGGCTCACTTAGTTAAATGATGCTTTGTATCTGTATATCGTCCATGTAGAATAAAACTTAACATTAATGCACTCGTCATTTGATGTATACTTTTTGTTTGTACCACTTAAGAAGTTCGTAGGGCTTTTAAAAATGTGAAAAGCTGAAACAGCAAATCTGTCAATAAGCAGCTTGAAGGGCCCTGCTGGGAATGTACTAATTGGAAAATTATGGACATACCAACCACAAAGAATGTCTGTTGTTAAATACTATACTACACATTTTGGAGCATTAGTTGATTGGAAACAACGACTTCATCGACCGTGTACTTGTTAAATTGTCCCTTTAGATATTCTATAACTTGTACTGATAATATGAAACCCAGTGGTTAAGTGCGCGAGCATTGAGTGGGGGACTCAAGGTTCAAAAAAAGTTTTTTTCACGGTCCCACTCCTTGCGAACATCTGACAAACATCCGAGAGGAGTAAAATTGTCATGAGAAGCTTCACTCAATCGAAAAATTTTTCCCTTCGAATATGACATAAAACTGTAGGTCCCTCCCATTTGTGTGTCACACAGCATACGGTCCTGTTTGGACTGTTAGCGTCTACAACTTGAAGGAATAACCTATAATTGCACGTGGTGTTAGTTTTGCTTCATTTTCTTAATTCCGTACTTAAACATTTGTCTCAAAATTCAGAGCTTCAAGCTATGCTGTTTCATTCTATATTGTCAATGAAAAATTATAATAAGTCTCAGGTTTAAGAATTGTGGTTTTGTTCAGAGACAGGTTGATATCTTGCATGTCACGCTTTATTAAAGTCTGTAAGTCTCTTCTTCTGGCTCATTTATTGATAATGTGGACTTTTAACTAAAATTTCCATATCATTGATTGCCTTGGTTGAGAGTTTCTACTTCAATACTCGCAAAAACAGCACTTAAATTGAATTACCTTTTTAGGCAGTCGGCATTTAGAAACGCTTTTTGTTAAAGCATAAATATTGTACTTAAACAATTGCTCTATGTATGAGAATTTATTTATTTGTGCCCTAATTGTTATAGTGCTTAATTAAATGCCCAAAATTCTAACTGTGCATTTTTTTTCATTTTCAGAGAAGTCAAACGAACCGCTGGTGTGTCCACAACGGATCTAGTCGGAAGAATGCTGTTGCTAACAAAGAATCACTTCCATCAGGGTTCGAAAGAATATTCCATTGAAAAAGAAGGTAATAGCATCAAAAATGCACTGCATGCACAACTTAATGGTACTCCTTTTTTTTGTTTGCTTTTTCTCATCACAATGTATCCAAAATTTTATTTTGTATCCAAAAAAAACTATTTATTCCTTCCTTACTTGCATAATGCGATTTTTTTTTTCTCAAAATTCTCCTTCAATTCCTACTTTCCCTCTCTCTCTTTCTTTCTATGGGTCTATCTGTCTATCCTTTCTAAAACTAAAACAAAATCATCAGCCAATCAAATTGAAAAATTAATTTTAAAACATGAACAATTGAAACCAGGTTCATCGAATATGGGACAAGATTCAACTGCCAGCAGTCCATGGACTGGTTGCAGTCAATTCCTACCAACCACACAAAAAATCATTCAGTTTAGTGATGGAAAATCACCGAAACCCAACGATAAAATTGTAAGTAAAGCTATTTTGTACAACATATGGGAAATTAATTCGAGTTTTGTTTTAGGTGTACGTTGCGGGTGCATTTGACCTGTTCCACGTGGGGCATTTGGATTTCTTGGAAAAGGCCAAGCAACATGGTGACTACCTCATTGTTGGACTACATACAGATCCAATTGTGAATGCGTACAAAGGCAGCAATTATCCAATTATGAATCTACATGAGCGTGTGCTAAGCGTTTTAGCATGCAAGGTAAGTGCAGTTTTTGAAATATATACGAAAGGGTCAGTGTAGTGTGTGATAGGCAGAGTGGGTAAATGTAATATATGCACCAAAAACTGCTCAACAATTACATGCATGAAAATAAGAAAATTAATATAGGCATATGGAGAATATATGTATGTTTCTTACCAAAAACATTACCGTAAAAAGTTCTCTGGTACGAAAATTCTTTAACAATTCAGGAGTGAGATATACCCCCAAATACCTAGAAATTTATAAATTGGAAGTGAGGTACGTTGAAAAGCAGTTTTCTAAGTTTGCGGAATGGGTTGGAAAAGTAGAAAAATATAATCTTGAACATGAATACACTTCTTAGATCTATAGATTAATTGTTTCACCCCTTCAAAATGCTTTACGTCTGCCTGTAGTGCCAAAATGTTTTCCACGCAAGTCTTTCTTCAAATTTTGGAACAGGTAATAATCACTAGGTGTCAGTTCAGAACTGTAACGCGGATGAGGTAATTCGTGGTTGCCACATGACTTTATAGCAGCCATGGCATGAGCCTTTTGAACCGGTGCGTTGTCATGAAGTAAGAGCATGCCTTTTGTTAATCTCTCCCTTTTTACTTTAATAGATTCTTAATCTTATAACATTAGCGTAGTATTCTCTGATGCTGGTGTCTTTTGGTTTATAATCTATTAACAGTGAGTCCCAAAATACTGTTGCCATGATCTTTCCAGCCGATGGTACGACATTAAACTTTTCCACCCCCTTAACGTCACTACATGGACTCCTGCTTTGACTCAGGGTCATAATAATGAACTCAAATTCATCTCCAGTAACAATTTTGCTGATAACTTCTGCTGAATTGTCCCCACACAGCTCCAAAAACTGCTAACCATTAAACACGATATTTATTTTGATGTGGTGTGAGCCTATGTTTACCACCTTGAGCTGACTTTTGACATATTTCGGATATTTTGAACCTTTCTGCGATTTCGTTTAGTTTGAGTCGACTATCTCCCATGAGGTCTTATTCGATTTTTAGAATCATTTCATGTGTTGTGACGTCATTTGGTCTTCTAGGGCGGTCATCAGTTTCTAATGACTCGTATCTTGTTTGAATAAGCCCGACCACTTGTAAACCATGGATTTACCAGGGCAAGAAGTTCTGTAAACTGATGCTTTCCACACGATTTCCTCGTATTGTGATGAATTAATTATTACGCGGAACTCAATATTTGACATTTTTAAAATTTAACTTTTTGGTAAATCAACAGGCGACCTTAATTAACATGAAACTCCACATTTATACCTAAAAAGTATTACCTGACAGTAAAAAAAATAATTCTAACCTCATCCCTTTCTACCTACACCCATATTTTTTTTAAAATATCCCCTGTGTAAAAGTGCGGCAAGTTCAACTTGTTCCAATACTTTCACAAATAAAATTTGCCACATGTCTATTTAGACAGGGTTAAAAATGCTCGTAAGTTGTTTCGTGTAAATAAGGTGGTAGTGCTGGATACCTTGGCGGTGCGAACTGATACGCAATGTAGACAAAACTGGAATCTAAGTAATTTGCGCTGTTCAAAGAATCTAATTTTTGTGGATCTGAAAATGTGTATTCTGTTGAGCATTAGTGAGTATTAGCATCAATGAGCACTTTCTCCTAATTTTATTCATACGGCGCTCTCTTTCCGGAGCCTTCCATAACAAAGTTAGGAACTAGAAGTAATATTTTTTCGTATTTTCGATAGTTATACTTTTCAAATCCACTATTTATAAAGGGAGTCCCAAAATTCACGCAATTCAAAGAAAAATGGTCCGATGATGCCTCCAAAATCCGCACGAAACAGTGACATGTTGTGGATGCTTTTATTTCTCAACAATCACTCATGGATTTTCTGAACTTCAAATTCGACAATTTTCACGATTAACAAAGCTATCAAGACGAAAATGAGCCTCATCGCTGAAAATGATTTTGTTTGAAAAATCAGCATCCACTTGTTGTTCTTCCATAATCCATTTAACGAACTCTCTTTACTGTGCGTGGTCAGTAGGCTTCAGTTCTTGAGTCAATTGCACTTTGCATGCATGAAGATGCAAATATTTCGTGAGAATACGCTGCAGAAAACTTCTCGAAATGTCTAATTCTTGACCACGGTGCTAAATTGATGTTCCTGGACTCTCAACAATACTCTCACGAACTGTTTCGATGTTGTGTGTTGAACGACTTGTTGAAGGACGGCGAGTGTGTTTAAGATCACTAATTGATCCAGTCTCTCTGAATTTTTGAATTAATTTCTTCACAGTTGATGAAGTTAAATCACTATTCAGTCGCATTCTGGCAAACGCCGTGTATAGACGTGTTTGAGAGCGATATCCTTCTCTTTCTTTCATTGCACTTGAAGTGTCATTTCTATTGCCACACACGTGGTCCCAATAAAACAAATCCCATTTATCTCTAACTAACTTTGTCAAACGAATTGATATAATACTTTCCTGACCTTACCCAATATGAAGGGGGGTACGGACCCCCCATATCAAAACCGATTTATGGAACTTGATTCGGACGGTCCTATAAATCGGCATTCCAAACCTAAACGGAAAAAGACGATCGAAAGTTTTCCAACATTACCGGCAATTACCACAAATGACGACGGCATCCCCCGGAACATAGTGATTTCGGGAACGGAAAAAAAAAGGTGAAAACCTGCGACCTCTCTCCTCATAAAATCCCTTCCAAATTAATCGCGGCTTGGAATTTATTTCTAAAGACGTTTTAGAAGTCAAAGCCATGCGATCGGGCGACCTCTTGGTTAAAGTGTCTAACCTCAATACAGCAGAAAAATTCCTAAAGGCTAAGTTAATTGACTCTATACCAGTTCAAATAACATCTCACGTTAGTTTGAATTCAGTGCAAGGCAGAATTTTTTCCAGGCATATTATCGACATACCTGAAGACGAGTTGTTAAGTGAGTTAAAAAAATACAAAGTGATTGGTGTAAAAAAAATTCAAAGAAACGTAAGCAGCCATCTTGTTGCTACAGGCGCTGCAATCTTAACATTCGATCTAATCCGTCGCCCAAAAGACATTAAAGTAGGATGGGTTAATTGTAAAGTCGATGAATATATCCCAAATCCAATGAGGTGTATCTTATGCCAAAAATTGGGCCACACAAAAAACCGGTGCTCTAACGCAGTAACATGTAAAGAATGTTGCCTCCCCCCATCTCACGATAAGTGTACACGGGTATATTGCATCAACTGCGATGCAGAAAACCACACTCCCTACGACCCTACTTGCCCAAGCTTTCTTCGCCACAAGGCAGTGAACAAGATTAAGATAGATAGGCGTTGCACCGTCCGCGAGACATGGCAAATATTTAAAGAGAACCCCAGCTTACACCAACTACCCGTTCCAAGAAAACATCCGGCTAAACCCACCGTAGCCGAAATTATAAAAACTAGACACGTAGTACCCAATAAATCTACGAATCCAACTCTTCCCCCCACTATCTCAAACACACCAGTTAACCCCCGCTCCACCCCTAACCCACAATACTCACCTAAGAAAATCGCCATTCGTCCAGAAGGGCACATTGTCAACCCCGAAACTAGCAATTCAATAAGCGTTGCCCAAAATTCAACTGCTCCACCCACCATACCCTGTACACAAACTCAACTTTCAACCAAAACATCTAACTCAAATAGTTCACCTACACCACACACCCCTATATCAAACTTTACACAAAACTCTTCAACCAAATCCTCCAACACCAATATTACACCAATTACTCACTCACCTATATCAACTGTTACACAAAATCTTTTACAAAGGAATGAATACTTCCTCAACAATCCAGAAATGGATGATGATGCATAATAATAATATGCATATTCCAAACCCGGACTCTGCTGGCAGGGGATTGGGGCATTCGGGCTCTCCAGGGAGTCCGAATGCGCCAACATCATGGCAGCGGAGTCAACATAGATCACGCACCCGCCACTCTTCACCCCCTATCTATACACACAAACCTCAGGAATTCAAAGCTCTCCAGTGGAATATACAAGGGTATATTAACAACTTCGACGAGCTAAACATATTAATCAAAGAACTATCGCCTTGTGCTATATCTCTGCAAGAGACACATTGCGCGTTTCAGTCTATACCATTAACCCCTAAAGCATATATTGGTTACTTCAATAACCTCCCACAAAACGTAACAGCTAAGCAAGGTATTGGGGTCCTAATCAAAAAAAAAACATTCCGCACAAGCAACTAAACATCAACTCTAACATCCTAACATTGGCCATAGAAATTAATTTGTCTTTTACTTTCACAGACTTTCTCTCGCGTTGACCTTGATAACATTTTAAACCAAATTCGCAGTCCTGTATTACTTGTTGGGGATGTTAACTCCTGGAGCGTTCTCTGGGGCTCAACATCCACTAACTACAGAGGTTCCCTGTGGGAAGATTTTATCCTTAACTCCGACCTGATGATTCTAAATGACGGCTCCGCCACCCACTTCTCTACACACAGCACTCTAACTCACGTCGACCTGTCTTGTTGCTCGCCCACGCTCTTTCCACGCACATCTTGGAAAATACTAGAAGATCTCCACAATAGCGACCATTTCCCGATTACCATATCCATATCAATGGTTTCTGTTAAATCCAATACGCTCTCCACACCCAAGTTTAAAACTGACTTGGCCGACTGGGATAAATTCCAAAAAAGCATTAAAGATTATCTGTCTGAAATCCCCCCATCTTCCAATAATAACAAAGAAGCTGCTGTTCTTCTAAAAGCTATTCGATCCGCTGCCAATCAATCTATTCCCCAAAGCGTTCACTTCACCACTATACCGTCAGTCCCTTGGTGGAACCCGGAGTTGAAAAATTTGAGGGACCAGAAAGTACATGCCTGGAGGTATTTTAAAAAACGCCCAACTCAATCAAACTTAATTGCCTACAAAAAAGCTAATGCTTTGTTCAGAAGAGAAGTCAAAATTAGCAAAACCAAAAGCCTAATGGCCTTTACCTCAATGATTGGCCCTAACTCCTCCCCGGCAAAGATCTGGCAAAACATTCGATGCCTCACTGGTACTTATGTGCCACGACAAATTCGTTGCATGGAGACTCCAACAGGACCCATCTGTTGCTCTCTAGACATCAGTAATTTTTTCGCACAAACTTGGTCCAACCTCTCTACCGACGATAATTTTTCCCAAAATTATAACACAACGAAATATAATAGCCTTCGGACCTCAATTTCTCAAGACACTTGCAGCCCATCAGCGAGGCATATCGAAGGCCTCATATCGGAGTTAGAATTTGATAGTTGTTTTAGGAAACTAAAAGGTAAAACACCAAGCAGGGACCGGATATCTTACTCCATGCTCAAAAATCTACCTCCTCCGACCAAACAACGCCTTATCGGTCTTTATAATAATGTATTCGAAACCGGAGTCATCCCTCAGAGCTGGAAATCAGCCACAGTTTTACCCCTTCCTAAACCCAAGAAGGCAATTAACCACATCGAGAGCTACCGCCCAATATCACTCATTCCCTGCATGTCAAAGGGTCTAGAAAAAATAGTAGCAAGACGTCTACTCTGGTACATCGAATCTAATAGGCTTATCAACGTCAATCAAGTAGCCTTTAAAACCAATAAGGGTTGCTCCGACGCGCTGTTATACATTGACGCTTACATCTCCAAAGCCTTATCGGCTCGGAACCACGTAACGCTACTTTCGTTAGATTTTGAAAGAGCTTTTGACAGAGTAGGTACACATTTAATACTTAACAAACTACAAACATGGCGCATTGGGCCAAAAATGTTCCAATACATAAAGTCCTTCCTTTCTAATAGAAAGTTCTGTGTCAAAGTTAACAACGAATTCTCGTCCTCTCATCCACTCCACAACGGAATCCCGCAAGGGTCTCCACTGTCGGTGGTCCTATTCATCATAGCGTTCAATGATATAAGTACGGTAATAAATGAGCACAGTCTTCTAGATCACTGCATATATGCGGACGATCTTTACATTTTGTGTAAACTGAACGATATTGAAAGGAGCAAACAAATTCTAACCAATGTACTGAAAGATATATTAACTTGGTCCAGCACCTCGGGTGCCAAACTCTCCTTAGAGAAATGTAAATTATTACATGTTTGTCGGAAAATTTCCTGTCCGCAACTTACGATACACCTAAATAGTGTTAATATACAAAACACTAATACTCTAAAAATCCTAGGATTAACTATAAATCATAGATATAATTGGAAAACACATTGTCTAGAATTAAAAAAGAGCCTGGCTGCTAGGGCCGATATCATTAACTATTTAGCTAGTAAAAAACTTAATGTTCATGTTAATACCCTTTGTAACATTACTAGATCTTTAGTTCTAAGTAAGATTGATTATGGCTTCATCATATATGGTAAATGCGCTAAGTCAACACTTAATCTTTTAAAAACACCATACCACCATGCTGCTAGAAGGAGTATTAATGCACTTCGTACAACGCGGATCCAGAACATAATGGCAGAAGCGGGACTACCAACACTAGAAGAACGACAATCAAGTGTTTTCATCAATCTTTTCACTAAACTCTCATTCTCCACCGACTCCATTATCGACAAATACATTGCATCCGCAATCACCGCCAAAAAATCATATCGGATTCAGTCTTCAATAGCTAAAACCATCCAAGCCGCACAGCAAATGGAGCTCCCCCTAAAACTTTCAAAGGACCACTTCCCCACTTATCCACCTTGGTGCATCAAACCTGACTCCATACTACTCAATCTGTCTCTACTCTGCAAAAGAAGCACAAACTGCGATATCTATCGAGCTATCTTCCTTAAAACCATGGCAGACCTAAAATCAGATGGTTGGAACCCAGTCTTTACTGACGGCTCTAAATCTGCTAACAACACATCCTTCGCCGCCGCCTTGGAAAACGGGACCGTTTTAAGAATCGGACTTTTGCCAGATTACACTTCAATATTTACTGCAGAAGCGATCGCCATACTCGAGACAATTAAATATTTGGTAAAACTCCGCTCTAAATCGGCAATATGTTCAGACAGCCTGTCGGTGTTAAAAGCTATCCTTAATCCAAACCATAAATCTGGTCTCATAACTAACATCAGGGATCTCTTGATAAAGAATTCCAATAAAATAAAACTTATTTGGGTACCAAGCCACAGTGGAATACAAGGCAACGAGTTTGTCGACATGGCCGCAAAATTATGCTATAGAGCGCCGGTCTACACCTTCGACATTTTTTCAAAAAAAGACCTTCAAAACCTTGTCAACCAAAAGATAAAAAAGGAAAGGTCCTTAAACTGGTGTAACTACCATCATCACTACTCCAAAATTAACATCGACGGTAGCATGCCCATCTACCCCACAACAACATCGAAAGCAGCCAACATTACTTTTACCAGGTTGCGCCTAGGGCACACTATAATTACACATAAATACATTTATGAAAATGAAACACCTTCTACGTGTCCAACCTGCAACAACATCTTAAACATTGATCACATCATCGGACTAATCCAATGCCCGGTATCCAAGGAATTTAATAAAATCCTGCAACCAAATCAATCAGCGTACGACATACTCAGGATAGCAAACTATTCTAACATATCTAAAGTCAATGATTTTATCAGCCGCACACGTCTCACCATATAGAGCCACTTGAATTGTATTTCACATCTATACTTTGATTTATTTCACGTTAAGTAGTTTATATTTATATTTATTTTTGTTTAGAGCCGAAAGCCCAGCAGCTTGTTGCTCTCTCTTTATAAAATTGACTTGTAATTTGTAATTACCTGTTTAATAAATAATAATAATAATAATAATAATAAATCACTATTCCGACCATATTTTGTACGAAAATTGCGATCTGTAGCTGCCAAATCTTGATTTTTTTTTTAAATATTGCTCAACAATGAAAACGCGTTGTTCTTTCGTATACCACTCCATTTTTAATAACCCTGAACTGTCAGATGTCACGCTGTCTTTTTTTTACGTTGGCAACACTTTACCGCACAAATGGCGCAAAATTCAAAACTTGCGTGAATTTTGGGACACCCTTTATATATCTGGAGGAAGGCAAAATATATATATATATAGAAAGAAACCGTGAGGAAGGAAAACTCGATGAAAAGAAATTCGTCGAAAACTGTGAGGAGTGGAAACTCCTCGACAGGAAATTGTCCGACTTCGGCAGAGACATATCCGTAGTCGAGGCAAATTAGTTCAAATTTCGGTTTAACCTAGAGATTTGAAATAACAAAATGGTATCCTTTGGAAATGATTTAGGGAGATATGCTATGTAATTAATTACATCCGGTTCTGAGATTGCCGCCATTTTGAAAAATACATCTGCCATTTTGAATAATTGTCCGTTAACGAAACACAGTGGGGAGATCTATATTAGCTCAAAATATTCCTTTTAAAAATAATTGCAGAAACAAATTATAATAGACATGAACATAACTGGGTTTAGTAAAAATTTAAGGTTGCTCTTATCAGGCGGGGGGTTTTCACGTATCAAATTGAGATGTGCAATTCACTTTGATGGAGTTTCATTCCTGATGAATTGCGACAAACATTCCTTTGCAGTTATAATATATTTATATAAATTTTAGGTAACGAAGAGAGCACCTTCGTTGTGAATAGAAGTGTCGATGTACTGATTTCCTCTAGCTCTGAGTCATATAGCCATTAAGGCAAACAATATCAACCCTTCTGTCGAACTCGATAACGTAGATAAAGTCCTTGTTTAATGTTGCTTATTTATGATTTAGAATAGGTAGCAGTTGAATGATGGCTTCCTCCTTGAATGGTCCATTTGTAGGCGTCATTAATGCAGAAGAACATATACAGTAAATTTTATTAAATTTAACTTTTTTCTTCTCTTACAGTATGTAAATGAAGTTGTCATTGGAGCACCCTACTGTGTCACCGAAGATCTCATTGACCACTTCAAAGTGGATGTTGTGTGTCACGGCCAGACACCGATCGCGTTAGACGATGGAAAGACAGATCCATACGCCATTCCAAAGACCAAAGGCATTTTCATGCTCATCGACTCGGGGAATACGATGACAACGGAACGTATTGTCGAACGCATCATCTCACATCGTCTAGAATTCGAGCACCGCAATAAGAAGAAGGAAAAGAAAGAAGTTGAAGCTTACGAAGCGTATCAACGATCAAAGCAAACGCAGAAAGCTGGCTAGATCGTAAAGTTTGTGTTCTTCCACAATACAGACTCTTAATTATTTTATTTTATTCTTATGGAGTTTTACTAAGTGCTACCAAAAAATACCTTTACAATTGTGGCTGCAGGATGTCTGTTGTCCTGTCTTATTTTCTCAAACAAATGATATTTTGTTCTCTTGTATACAAGCTGGCTTACATACACATATATTTGTTTACCTGATGATTAATGCCACTCATTATTTTAGTTAACTTTAGGACTTCTCTCTTTCTTTTTTAGGTATTTTTTTTTTAATAGTATTTATGATGGAATTTTTATTTTTTCTTCCTTTATTGTTATTTTGTGTAATTTTTTAAAAAAAGAGTTTTAATTTCTTTTTCTTCGCCTGGTTTGCATAATGTAAATTGTAGTGATTTGTCTCAGTTATTGATTATTTTGTAGTATAAATCCGTTTAATATTTAATTCTTTTAATATTACATAGTTATTTAAAAATTTATTATTGTAATACCAATATTCGAGGACATATACTTATACACAACTATGTTTATGTTGAGCGAATTTTTAAAGAAAAGACAAATAAAAGATACAAGTTGCACATTTTATTACAAGTAGTGTATTTATTTTAAATGGGACTGTATACACTTTAGAAGAATTTAGAAGAGCGATTCTGTGATGGAGAATGCAGTAAGCCACGTATAACTTAGTCATGTACTTATACGGGGATAAGAGGTGGCGTCTTAAAACCAGAAGTAGGAGACTGGAGATGGTAAGAGGGAACTTGACAAGGATTGGTACTATCGACCCTATTCTCGACTACTAGTTATGGAGGAAAAGTGGTAGGATACTATCGATGTTTACCATTATCGTTAGTTTTCGATAGTTTTGAAAATACTCAATACTATCAGTATTTCAGTTTATGCATTTACGGCCAATAAAAATTTGTCAAGAGTTGAAATTGGGGCTGATATGTGATGAAAACAATATTAAATATGCGATTAAATGTTTCAGAATTACTTATATAAAGCTTTGTGTATTTATTCATGCATTGCGAATATATGGTAGTGAACTGTTCCGTTAATTACAATTGTATCGACACCAGAAACTAATTAACAATAATTGGTTTTCGATAGCGTTGAACTATCGATAGTACAATCGATCGATGCAGTAGCAGTGCAAAAGGTTATATCAATCAAAACGAGGAATAAGTGTTCTATGGCCGACGCCAAACGCATTTATATCCAACTCTATCCCTCCCAATCAAATTTGCTTTCTGAATCTTTGGCTGATAAGAAAAGCAACCAATTAATAGTGATCCCATCTGACAAATCGAACCTCACCCATCTACCCCAAAGTAAGGATAACTACTCCTGCTTCAAATATTCTCTTCGACCCAAATATGTAATATCTTTAGCTTCTTCTAAATTACTACCACAATTGTCTGACCGGTCTTCTTATATTAATAATAAATCTAAACAACTCATAAATAATGCTATCTCTCATTAATAACCCCTTCTCCTGTCTAACTAAAATTCAAATATCACTCTACCTTCGCCTTCAACAGAAACTTATAAAGGGTGGTTAAGTTTTAAGGGCCGATGTTGATTTTGAATAAAACACAAATTATTTAGGAAATTACTGTCATTTCTTTTTATTATGATAATATTGGTATGGTTCAATTATGTATGGAACAAAATATCGGTCAAATGGCCGCCGCGACCTCGGCGGCACACCTCCATCCGATGGTCCAAATTTTCGATGACGCTGAGGCATAATTGAGGTTCTATGCCGTTAATGTGCCGAATTATCTCATCCTTTAGCTCTTGAATTGTTGCTGGCTTATCGACGTACACCTTTTCTTTCAAATAACTCCAAAGAAAGAAGTCCAACGGTGTCAAATCACATGATCTTGGCGGCCAATTGACATCGCCACCACGTGAGATAACACGGCCATTGAATTTGTAGCGCAAAAGAGCCATTGTTTCGTTAGCTGTGTGGCAAGTGGCACCATCCTGTTGAAACCATATATCGTCCACATCCATATCTTCCAATTCGGGCCATAAAAAGTTCGTTATCATCTCACGATAGCGAACACCATTCACAGTAACTGCCTGACCGGCCTCATTTTGGAAAAAATACGGCCAGATGATGCCGCCAGCCCATAAACCGCACCAAACAGTCACTCTTTGTGTGTGCATTGGTTTTTCGACAATCACTCTTGGATTATCATTCGCCCAAATGCAGCAATTCTGCTTATTGACGAATCCACTGAGGTGAAAATGTACCTCATCACTGAAGATGATTTTCTTCGAAAATTGATCATCCACTGTTGCCATTTCTTGCCACCATTGTGACCATTGACGACGCTTGAAATGGTCAAGAGGCTTTAGTTCTTGAGTCAATTGCACCTTGTAAGCGCGTAAATGCAAGTCTTTATGCATAATGTTCATCAACGACGAGCGTGAGAGGTGCAATTGTTGGGCACGACGACGAGTTCAGGTGGACGGCTCTTCAGCCACACTATCGCGAACAGCAGGAATATTTTCTGCAGTACGAGCTGTACGAGCATGCACTGGTGTTTTCACATCTCCTACAGACCCGGTTTGCACAAATTTTTGCACGATTTTTCCGATTGTACGCACATTTGGACGATTAAATTGACCGAAAGAATCACGAAATGCACGATATGCATTTTGATTTGAATGCCCATTTTCATAATAAGCCTGAATAACTTTAACGCGTTGCTCGATTGTGTATCTTTCCATGGTTCAAATTGAGTTAGTCTGAAATTGAGAAATGTCAAATGAAATGCAGAAAAAAACTTCACATTCAACATCGGCCCTTAAAATTTAACCACCCTTTATATATGGACTGCAACAGACAATCACCCAAGCTCTTCCGAAAAATAATCAATATTACACCATTCCGTCCAATACTGATAATAATGACATGATTCAATAATAATATTAGCAACCACAATCCCTTCTATACTTCCCTGGAATTAAACCATCCTGACTCAGCACGGAGCCAGGATGATGACGCAGCCCCCTTCAATCATTTTAATTCATCACCATACTCTTCACAATATAATGCTATGCAAAACTTATAATAAATATAATAATAATAATTGACTTATAATAAAGTAATAAAACTTCATCTAAACTAAATATGAGAGAGTAGTGCTCTTTGGGGATCGCCACGCTTAAACCGAAAAAGAGTTCAATACTAACTACAGCCTCCTCATACTTAATGACGACTACCCCACAAATAAAACCTTTACACATATTGACATCACTTGTTGTTCTAAACTATATCCCACAACACAATGGAAAATCATTTAAATGCAGTGGCGCAAAATTATAGTCATTTGATTTTAAAGAATGTTAGTAGCCACTAAGTAACAGCCCTTTAACTTTAAACCCAGTGCTTAACTTTAAATTGAATTATAAACAATTCTTAACCTTCCTACAACTAATATCGACTTCAGAACTAACTTACAGCAAATTTTAGTCAAACAAACCCAAAAATTTAAAGTTTGAAAATAAAAACACAGTTTAAGGGATAATGTTGTATCAAATTTAAAAGAATTTGACAGATCGAACACATTTGTTAACAGTTTACATCCGTTGGTTGGCTGAAATTTGAATTTGAAAAATGACAGATGACAGATGACTCTAAAAGTTAAAAGGTACTTTTGGTGGTTTTAAAGTTAGCGCGAGGTGACAACTATAAAATGGATTTATGTCGACTATAAATAGGAAAACACTAATCTTGACTTTGTTACGTGCTAAAATCTTTTTAAAGTGTACTTTAGGCGACTACAGTTTTGAGCCAGTCACTCTAAGTGGTGTGGAAAAGTCGAGTCCGCCAGAGGCGAAGTTCAAAACCGACCAGGCGGACTGGGTTAAATACAAAGAGTGTATTACGAGAATCACCAGTCCTTTTAGAATGAACAACAACTTTAATAAATCGGCTCCCCAAACCTCTCCCAAATGTAGTTCTTTGGCGGGTGTATTCAGAACTTTAAGAGATTTTTTTTTTTTTTGGATTGCGCCAGGGATGTGTAATCTTCATAGATACTAGTAGCCCGAGTGCTACTAGCATGCACGATTCGCAAACCTGAGTACTCGATGCCAGGAATACGCCTACGTACTAAACACACACCCTACACACTTCAACCACTCTCCCCGCGGGACTGCCGTTAGGTATTACTTCGCGGGGCTGGTTAGCAATTCATGCTATGCTTCTTGTATTGCTGCTTCTGATGCTTCTGTTGCTTCTGCTGCTCTTCTTAGCTTTTCTATTCTCCGCAACTCTTTTTGTAGAGTTGTTACGAAAGAACATATTGCCATCCAATTTTCTTCCAACCGTAACATATGGTCGAGGAGTAATGACGGACTTGGCAGAGTAATTCTCCATGCCGTGAAACGTGTGCAGTAAAACACTGCGTGCTCCGTATCCTCATCTTCACCTGGGCATTCCGGGCAGGATGGTGAGTTGTCGTGTCCGAATCGGTGTAGATATTTGCGGTAGACACCGTGGCCAGACAGGAACTGCGTTAGATGGTAGTTGCAGTCTCCATGCTTTCGACTTATCCAATCTTGGATTGTCGGTATAAGTTTGTATGTCACCTGCCTTTTCGTGTATTAGACCAACGAGCTTGCCACATAGCTGCTGACGCTGCCCTTTCTTCAATTTTTATCACCTTGATACCAGTGGCGTCGTGATGACTCAATGCTCTTCTGTTATATATCCTCAGCATTTCATCTGCAAGAATATCGATGGGGACCATTCCAGCTATGACAAATGCAGCTTCGTCAGAGATGGTTCGAAAGCCGTTGGCAAATTCGACAGTTTTCCGGCTGGTTATAAGAACAGCTTATGTTTTATGGTCAGCTAGTTCTAGTCCGGCGGATACTAGCCAATCTTTTATCCGGGCAATTGCTTCATTTGTAGCTGATTCTACTGCACGGATCTGATTAGCTACTGTCACGACTGCAATGTCATCGGCGAATCCAATTATCGTTACTCCCCCAGGTAACGCTAATCGTAGTACTCCGTCGTACATGATGTTCCACAATAGTGGCCCTAAAACGTTGTAGTATTTTACGCCTTCATCGGTATTGTACCTCAGCTTCCTGTTGTTGAAGTAGTTCGTCACTATCCGTAGCAGGTAATATGGCGTATCCATCCTGGCAAGTGACCTTCTAATAAACGACCAGTTCGCGGAGTTAAATGCGTTTTTAATGTCCAGCGTTACTACTGCACAATACTCCTTTGTGCCGTAGAGCCATCTTTCTCCTTCGATGGCACCTTTGGCGATATCGACTACCGCTCTTATGGCATCAACAGTAGATCGTGCTCTTCTGAAGCCAAATTGGTGATCTGAGAGGGTACTTTAAGAGATGATAAAATAAAAACGTGGAAGAATTTCAAAAACAAACCTAAACCTAAATCGCATACAAAAAATCAAGCACCATTTTTAGGAGGCAGGTAAAAGTCGATAATAAAAAGTTTCGAAATTTGTACAGCTATCATTAACCCAAGATCTTCTGTTACCGATATTTGGAATAAAATTGGACGTTTCATTGGACTGTCCGCTACTCAACAATAAATAAGGTGTATAACCACAACATCGGGCTCCCTTGTTTCATCATCTGAAATTAGTAATTTGTTTGCTCATCCTGATCAGACTACTCGAAGGACATCAACTTTCATCCTAATTTAAAAAAAAAAACGTCAAGCTCTAATAAGCCCAATTCAATTTCTAAAGCTAAGATTACACTGTATTCCAATATGACTACAAAAATATGACCACATTATCTGTCATATGACCATTTGACCAGAGATTTCTTAATAAACTCTTTTACCCATTTGACCAAAATGATTAAATATGCTGTGCTGGTCATATGGGTCATATGTTAACAATAAAACAATTAACACAAAGAAACTGAACTCCGTTTCATTGATGACAGCATACTCGTATATTATTATATTTACATGTCAAAATTAGCCTCGTCATATCTTGTCATATTCGTCAAATGGTCATATGAGATATTTTATGTCCATTAGACTGTTTTGTAGCACTTGTTAGTGAATAGTCTAATACTCGTATGTACATATAAATACGACCACTTGGCATACAGTCTAATCTTAGCTTTTTTAACAATGCAGGTCAGCTTACAGAGCAAACTTAGTAGAATTAGGAGCTTGAATAAGCAAATTAAAAGTCAAAACACCAAGCAAGGAAGGACTCTCCTAACCAATATTCAAGAACCTACCTGGCCAGTCAAAAATACACTTCCTAAAATTTATGTTCAATGACGTGTTTAATTCGGGGATCATTTCACAAAGCTGGAAAACAGTCAATGTTATTTCTATAAAGAACAACCAATAAAAGGATATTGTAGCATAATAATAACTACGCGCCTATGTCTATGCAGCAAATTCCGAAGTGACTTTCCATTCTGGCAGAATTTTGGTTCAAACTGTCCTTCATTCGAGGTTCGTGTCGGGGACGAAGTCTCCACAGCTCATGTCAACGAAAGAGACGAATAATATTAGGGATAAAAGGGAATTATAACTGCAAGAATTATTTCTCTTGTTCCAGTGGTCGAAGAATTTGCTAGAAGTTTCTGGCTATCAGAAACTTCTGCTATATAAGGACAGATGGCGATCAAAAAAAAGACAGTTGGTTTAGAACCGTGGCGAAGAGATTGGAAAAGTGATAATGGGCGAAGTTGTAATTTGGTGATAAATTGAAAGTTGAGAGTGAACAAGAAAAAGTAATTAGTTTGGATTTGTGAATTAAGTGATTTGAGAGGAAAGAGACCTTGTAAGAAAAGAATTTGCAAAGAATAGTATAGTGTGAACTTGAATTGTTCTATAGAGTAGAAAATAAAGAAATAAATTTCACAGAATATCGTTTTATCTACTCGAGCCGTAGCCCGCATACTACATTGGTGTCAGAAGCGGGATAAAACTTATTCTGTGAATAACTATTTCCGTGGTGTGAAATTGCACAAGCAAAAAAAAAAAAACGATTTCTGTGTTGAGTTAATTAGTTGCGCAAAATGGGTCGCAAATTGGGAAAACTAACTATAACTCAACTAAAGGCAGAACTCAGTAAGCGGAACCTCGACACAACTGGGGGAAAAGATGCCCTACTGATTCGTCTGAAAGAAGCAGTAACGCAGGAAGGTGAAAATCCGCACGACGTAGAGTTTGACGTGGAAGAGGAAGCAGTAAGTACAGCAGCCGACCCGGGTATAACAAGTCTGCTCCTGCAACTTAAGTTAGTCATGGACGAACAAAAGAAAGCAATAGAAGATCAAAGGAATTCTCTAGAACTTAAGCTGGACGAACAAAAGAAAGCGATGGACGAACAAAAGAAAGCGATGGACGAACAAAAGAAAGCAATGGGCGACCAAAGGAATTCTCTAGAACTTAAGCTGGACGAACAAAAGAATTCTCTAGAACTTAAGTTGGATGAACAAAAGAAGGCAATGGATGAACAAAAGAAAGCAATGGACGAACAAAAGAATTCTCTAGATGCTCTGGAAAGTAAACTTGATGAGCAAAACAAGAACTTGGAATCCAAATTCGAAGTGATCGAAGAGAAAATCGAGAAGGTCGAGACGCAACTCGAAAAAGTCGAAACTAGATTCGATGAAAATTTTGAGAAACATGAAACTCAGTTCGGGAAGATAGAGACTCAGTTTGAAAAAGTGGATACGCAATTCGAGATAGTAGGAAAGCAAGTCGAAAATCTTGCTAAGGAGCTCAGCAACGTGAAGAGACAGAAAGCACGGGAATATTCCACTGACGGTCTGAGAAGAAAGGAGATGCAGCCTCCTATCTTCGATGGTCAAACATCATGGCCAATTTATAAGAGGCAATTCGAAGCGGCCGCAATGACCAATAGCTGGGACGATGAAGAGAAGTCTATTGCACTCACGCTTGCACTGAGGGGTCCAGCTGCGGAGCTCTTGCAGACCATCCCGGAAGATAAACAGCAGAACTACGACTCTCTGGTTCAGGCTATCGAGATGCGGTTTGGGGATGAACACATGCAGCAGGTGTACAGGGTTCAGCTGCGTAGTCGAGTCCAGAAAAGGGGGGAAACGCTCCAACAGTTGCAAGCGGATATAGAGCGACTAGCCCATCTTTCATACCCTAAAGCCGGTGAGGAGCTTATCAACGAAATGGCGGTGGAAGCTTTTATTCAGGCCATAGAGGACAGACAACTGCAAATGGCTGTAAGGATGGCTGAAAAGCGAACACTCCCCGAGGCATTGGCATTCGCTTTGTCAATGAAGGCTGCGGAGCAAGCATACCAGGGAATACACCGTGTCAGGGAAATGTCCGTCGTGGAATGCTCATGCCAGAGAACAGCCGTCATGGATGAAGACAGAGCTCGCGGAAGTCAAATCCGTTGCTGGAATTGCAACCAAACCGGACACCTACAACGGCAGTGCAGAAGTGCACCTAGACGAGGAAATTGTCCACATTGCGGAAGTAGGAGAAGCAGAGAGGAAGCATCCTGTCGGTCAGACTTCCCAAAACCAGCAGTCGGGGGATGCGTAAGGACCAACTTCGCGGGGCAGAAGTTGGTTACTGGAATCGAGGCCCCCAGGACCACCATTCAAGTTTCGCAAACCAAACGGGGTAACAAGAGCCTGACAGTGGAGGCACTAATCAACAAGAAGAAGTGCGTAGCCACCATCGACACAGGTGCCACCGCCTCCATTGTAAGAAGAGATATCGTCAAAGGCTCCTGGCTGCACAACACCAACAGCTACTGCCTGAAGACTGCAACAGGGGAAATGGCGAAGGTATTTGGAGAAGTTCGTCTTACGATTACTCTGGCAGGACTGACGTTCGCCCATGCGTTTCTGGTGGCAGACATATGCGACGAGTGCATCATCGGAATAGACTTCATGAAAGCAAATGAAGTAATCTTGGACATCGGGATGCAAGTACTGAGGTATCGAAATGTGGAGATTCCGATGGTGTACGGAAATGAGAATGCCGTAACTCTCAGGACAGTCATCAGCAAAGACGAAGTTTTGCCGCCGTCTTCAGAGACAATCATTTGGACGAAGCTGGAAGGTGATCTTGGGAGCCACCGATTCTACATAGTAGAACCAGACCCAGAGAAGAATTCTCAAGACTACATCGTGGGAAAGACGTTAGTCGAACCAAAGAACACCATGGTTCCAGTGAGAGTTTTGAACGCAAGACCACACACTGTCAAACTAAGGCGAGGGGAGGTGACTGGAAAATGCACGCCGATTACCGCCGTCGCAACAATATCTGAACGTGATGCTCCAAAACCTCTCCCATCACCTTGGACAGCGGAAACGAGAGAGACGATTCTCCAGTCCAGTGAGCTGAATCAGGAGCAGCGAACTCTGGCAGAGAATCTTATCAATGAGTACGCTGATGTATTTGCCGCACAGGACGGAGAATACGGCCGAACACACCTGGTACAACATCGAATAGACACTGGTGATACTAGACCAATTCGTCAGCCTGCTAGGCGCCTTCCATTGGCAAAGCAGACAGAAGTTGCAGAGATGGTGTCGGCAATGGAGAAAGAAGGTGTGATTGAAAGTTCCAAAAGTCCGTGGGCATCACCGGTTGTACTGGTTAAGAAGAAAGATGGCAGCACGCGGTTCTGCGTGGACTATCGGCAGCTCAATTACGTCACCAAGAAAGACAGCTACCCTCTGCCACGGATTGACGACACGCTAGACACACTATCAGGAGCCCGATGGTTTTCCACTCTCGACTTGAAGAGTGGCTACTGGCAGGTACAGATCCATCCAGAAGACCGGGAGAAAACCGCCTTCACCGCAGGAAATGGGCTATGGCAATTCACGGTAATGCCATTCGGGCTGTGCAATGCTCCGGCGACTTTCGAGCGATTGATGGAATGTGTCCTGCAAGGGTTAACATGGAAAACCTGTTTGGTATACTTGGATGATGTCATCGTCGTAGGAAAAACGTTTGCGCAACACCGAGACAATCTAAGGGATGTGTTTCAAAGGCTTCGAAGTGCCCACCTGAAGCTCAACCCCAAGAAGTGCGCCCTGTTTAGAGCGGAAGTCAAGTACCTGGGACACATAATTTCAGCGAAAGGAGTGAGAACCGATCCGGAGAAGGTCGAAGCGGTGAAAAACTGGCCAGTCCCCAAAGACAAACACCAACTAAGGAGCTTCCTGGGCCTAGCCACCTACTACAGACGGTTCGTGAAGGATTTTGCCGGGATCGCAAAGAACCTGCACCAGTTGACGGAAAAGGGAAAACAATTCAAATGGTCAATTGAGTGCGAGAAGAGCTTCAAGGCACTTAAACAACGGCTATGCGATGCCCCGATACTGGCTTACCCCACTCCCGGGGAAACGTTCGTTGTGGATGCAGATGCTAGTAATGTCGGGGTAGGAGCCGTACTCTCCCAGGTGCATGACGGCCAAGAGAAGGTGGTTGCGTACTTCAGCAAGGTGCTCTCTAAGCCAGAAAGGAACTACTGCGTGACAAGGCGGGAACTTCTAGCTTTGATCTTGGCTACGAAGCATTTTCACAAATACCTCTACGGGAGGAAGTTCGTTCTTCGCACAGACCATGCAGCCTTAAAATGGCTATTACAGTTCAAGAGTCCTGAGGGTCAGGTCGCAAGATGGATCGAAAGGCTGCAAATCTACGACTACGAAATACAGCATCGTAAAGGAAAACTCCACTCTAATGCGGATGCACTGTCCCGGAGACCATGCAGAACGGATTGTAAACATTGTGCGCGTCAGGAAGAACGGGAGCTGGTTTCCATCCAAAGAATGAGAGCCGAACCTATCGCCGGCTGGAACGTAGATGAGATCCGGAACGCTCAGAAGGAAGACCCGGATATCGAGCCGATTCTGGCCTGGAAGGAGAACATGGAGAAACCGGATCATCAGGACATCTCTCACAGAAGCCCGACCTTAAAGGCATATTTTGCGCAGTGGGACTCCCTCCATGTCCAAGAAGGTGTTCTGAGAAGAAAATGGGAATCCTCCGACGGAAAGTCGTTTGTAATGCAGCTTGTCGTACCGCGGACGAGGGTCAAGGAGGTGTTACAGGAAATGCATGGCGGGGCGACCGGAGGCCACTTGGGAGTGAATAAGACGCTAGAAAAGGTACGAGAACGTTTTTATTGGTTAAAAGCGAAGGAAGATATCGAAGACTGGTGCAGAAAATGCGACGTGTGTGCAGCTAGCAAGGGTCCGAGAATCAAAACTCGAGGTAAGATGCACCAATACAACGTGGGAGCACCTTTCGAACGAATCGCCATTGACATCGCAGGGCCCTTTCCGGAAACCGACAATGGTAATCGGTATATCCTCGTAGTGATGGACTACTTCAGTAAGTGGCCGGAAGCGTTTCCGATCCCTAACCAGGAAGCCAGAACCGTGGCGGAGCAGATCGTCTACAATTGGGTTAGCAGATTCGGTGTGCCCTTGGAATTGCATTCTGACCAAGGGCGGAACTTCGAGTCAAGAATCTTCCAAGAGATGTGTCAACTACTCGGAATCAAAAAGACAAGGACAACCCCGCTTCATCCACAGTCGGACGGTATGGTGGAGCGTTTCAATAGGACTTTGGACGAACATCTCTCGAAGGTCGTAGGTGACTACCAACGGGATTGGGACCGGCAGATTCCCTTGTTTTTGATGGCCTATAGAAGTGCCGTGCATAGCACTACTCGACATACGCCGTTCGAAATCTTATTTGGTGGAATAGCTCGTTTACCCAGTGAGGTGAAATTTGGATCTCCTACCAATGAGCCCAGAAATGAAGAAGAGTACGTGGCGGACCTTAGGGAAAGGCTTAGGGACATACACCGAAGGACCAGAAGCCAGATTAAGATGACGAGCGACCGCATGAAGACCAGGTATGATGCCAAGGCAACAACGTCAGGATTCCAGGAAGGAGATCTGGTGTGGCTGTATAATCCCCATCGCCAAAAGGGGAAATCACCTAAGTTACAGCGGAACTGGGAAGGTCCCTACAGAATAGTAACCCGCATCAACGATGTTGTCTACCGCATCCAGCGAGGACCAAGGGCCAAAATGAAAGTGGTTCATGTGGACCGACTGAGTCGATACAATGGCCGAAATGAGGATGCACTTGTTCGGGACGAACACGTCTAAGAGGGGGGCAGTGTAGCATAATAATAACTACGCGCCTATGTCTATGCAGCAAATTCCGAAGTGACTTTCCATTCTGGCAGAATTTTGGTTCAAACTGTCCTTCATTCGAGGTTCGTGTCGGGGACGAAGTCTCCACAGCTCATGTCAACGAAAGAGACGAATAATATTAGGGATAAAAGGGAATTATAACTGCAAGAATTATTTCTCTTGTTCCAGTGGTCGAAGAATTTGCTAGAAGTTTCTGGCTATCAGAAACTTCTGCTATATAAGGACAGATGGCGATCAAAAAAAAGACAGTTGGTTTAGAACCGTGGCGAAGAGATTGGAAAAGTGATAATGGGCGAAGTTGTAATTTGGTGATAAATTGAAAGTTGAGAGTGAACAAGAAAAAGTAATTAGTTTGGATTTGTGAATTAAGTGATTTGAGAGGAAAGAGACCTTGTAAGAAAAGAATTTGCAAAGAATAGTATAGTGTGAACTTGAATTGTTCTATAGAGTAGAAAATAAAGAAATAAATTTCACAGAATATCGTTTTATCTACTCGAGCCGTAGCCCGCATACTACAATATTTATATGATCAATGCCAAACGTTTCCTTTTGTTCACGGAGCCAAACAGCTTAGTAAGCCAAAACCAGGTAGCATTGAAACCAAAGTAGGGCTACGTTGACGCGCTACTCCACATTGACTACTACATCTCAAACACAATCTCGACCGAAGTACTGACTGGTTTTAACCTGGCAAAGCCCAGTGTTGTAACTGTTACCACACATCAATTGTTCTTATTTTACCTCCAAGTGGTAGCCATCGGATACTGGCTGTTGTCCACCCGGACTCGGCTTGCCAAACTTATAAGCGTGAGTGTTGATGAAGAGAAAATAGCAGCACTATAAACACGTCAGCAGACGATTTCCGTCGATGGAAATCAAAAACAAGCCTCGCAAAAGGATGACCCTACTGTTGACGACCCTGGTAAACGAAATAAGGACAACGATCTTCGGATCTGCACGTGGAATATTCGGATGCTTAACAGGCAGCGTGTAGCCAAACAATTAGTAGAGGCCCTAGACTGCTACAAAGTCCTCCAGCCGTTAAGGAAGTGCGATGGGATGGGCCGGGCAAAAAAAGGTTAAAAAACTGTGACATTTATTACGGTGATTACGGATTTGCTATACGTGGCAGACTTAGGTAAGAAGTCTTGAGCTTTCGACAAGTGCGCGAGCGTGTTATGACAATCAGCATCAAGGTTAAATTGGTCAACAATAGTCTAATATGTGCTCATGCCCCCACAGAGGATAAGGACTACGCCACCAAAGAGTATTTCTACGAGCTTCTCGACAAGACATACGAGCAATGTCCTAAATATGACGCTTAAATCGTGTTAGGCGATTTTAACGCCAAGATAGGAAAGGAGGACATCTTTGGTAGGATAGTTGGTAAGCATAGCCTACACGACCCAACGTCTGGCAACGGTCGTAGCCTTATTGACTTTGCTGCCGGGCGAAACGTAACTACGAGTATAGCAAGCAATGGCTTTTTCATCTCAATATTCACACGGGGACATGGCGGTCTCCTGATCATGAAACGGCCAACCAAATTGATCACATTGCGATCGACGCAAGGCATGCCTCCAGTATTCTGGATGTCCGAACTTCCCGAGCAGCCAACATCGACTCGCATCATAATTTTGTTGCAGCCAAGGTACAAATGCGGATATCTCAATCGCTACAACAAAAAAGAATTACTGTGAGAAGATATAACGTCGAAAAGCCGCAATAGCAAGAGGCCGCCAGAATCTTCACCCAACGCGTATTCAGAAATCTCTTCACAACTCCCATGCCGCCAGCATCAAGTGCCGAAGACCAGTGGCAACGCTTCCAAAATGCCTTCAAAAAAGCTGCGACTGATGTGCTGGGTTTCACCCGACCACCACCAAGAAACCCCTGGTTTGACAAAGAATGTAGGCAAGCACGTGCAGCCAAACAAGAAGCATACAAAGCGCATATGACAGCATTTATAGGGACGAGTTATATAGAGCCATGTCTAGTTTTGGCATCCCTGCCTAACTCGTCCGTCTGGGAAGGATAACGATGGATAATGCTCGCTGCTCCATCAAGATCGGTAACAACCTCATCGAGACCTTCGATGTCAAAAAAGGATTTAGACAAGTTGATGCTCTATCATGTGACTTCTTTAACATCATAGTTTAAATGGACGCCTCGGATTCGCTGGCAGTGCTTCAAGCGGTCGGTTGAATTTTTGATGACTCGGTCCAATATGTGCGGCGTTATTCCGACAATAGCGTCTCGAATGTTGGCCCCGAGCTCAACCAAAGTGGTTGGCTTGTTAGCGTAGATTAAGAACTTGACGTAGCCTCAGAGAAAATAATCGAGGGGTGTCAAGTCGCATGATTGCGGCGGCCAATTGATGAACGCTCGCCGTGAGATGACCCAGTCGCCAAATTTCTCCTTGACCACTCGATCGTTGCGTCGCTTGTATGGCATGTAGCGCCGTCTTGTTGGAACCACAGCTTGGATATGTCGATGTTGTCGAGCTCTGGCACAGAAAGTCGGTTAACATCGCTCTATAACGAGGACCATTAAGGGTAACGGTGTCTCCTTCCTCATTTCTCCTTCCGCATGATCGAAATAAGGTCCGATCATGCCGTTGTGCCATAAACCGCACCAAACAGTCAATCTTTGTGGATGCATTGATGCTTGGTCGACCACTTGTGGATTGTGGACGCTCCAATAATTGCAATTTGGGAATTTTGCTTGCTGACATAGCCGCAGAGCCAAAAATGGGCCTCGTCCGAGAAGATGATATTTTGGCCAAAATCCGGATCTCCGTCCAACATTTTCAGCGCCCAATTAGCGATCTCATGGCATTGTCTATGGTTGTCGGGCTTCAATTCTTGCGTCAGCTCTAAATATGGATGCAGGCCCAAATCCAACTGCAAAATAAGCCTTGTTGACTCTCTGGCGTTGCCCAATTCAGCTGATCTGCGCCGAATCGATATTTCTGGGTCTTCTTCGTTACTGTCCGCTACGGCGGCTATATTTTCTTCACTTCGCACCGATCTCTGTCTGGTTGGTGGCTCAAGGTGTAGGAATTTCCTGCGCACTGAAGCCATGATGACGACCGACCTCACGAAGAAATTCACGTTGCGTATTTCCAACTGAGCTGGAATTTCGATAATATTTTTTAATAATTTCCACACGTTCGGGAAGTGTCAAACGATGCATGATGAAACCTTACTGAATATTTTGACAGCTGGATGTCATTGGTAACTTTGACAGCTGCTGAAACATAACAATTGGAAAAACTATCATTGCTATCTGGTCATCCTTTACTATATGTCAAATATTGTTTGGATATTGATTATGTCCGAAAATGAGTCAATTTTCGAAAATCTGTGGCACCGTTATACGAATTTTTCGCCCAAAACCCTGGATTCCAGATATGAAGTTTGAGAATCCGTCCAGTCATCCACAACATAAGACTGTTGAGGTTTTTTAAGTTTGGACGGCTGTAACTACGGATGACACCATATTTGGCCGGAAAATGACATGCTTAACTGGGACGTTTGTGCGAACTGTGGACATTTAATCAGTGTGTGAGGTAGGACTCTTCAGGTAGATATATTTGGTAGAGTGTGCGACTTTTTTTTTTAGCCTTTATGAGAAGAAGATGACTGCATATAGTCCGGTAAATCTTTTTAAACCGCCTTATATGTGAATGAATAAGTTTCTATAAATAATTGGAATTTTGCTACGGTGTTCGCTGTGTTGCTACGGAAAATTTCTTCTTAGTGGCAACACTGCCAAGTACTGGGATAGTTTAAAGGAATCATCAAACCTTTCAACGGTAAATTTGTTTTTTTGTTAGACACAACAAGCACAAGGAAAAGGTCACATGACATTTTGGGAATTGGAGTGATGAAACTGTTACGTACATTTAATTAAAAACAGAAAAATAAACATGGCGCTCTTTCTCGTTCGTTAAAACTAAAATTAAATACGTTCACATTTATCTACATAACTGTAGGGTGCTTTTTCTCTCAGTGTACCTGAGCAAAATTGGGCTCATAAGTTACTCCATCAACCCCAGTTTTTTGCAAACAGCCATGGTTACGGGTATGTAGAAACCCATCACGAGTCAGGATTCAGGAACCCGATTAGTATGTATGGATGTAAGCAGTACCTACTACAATGTCTTCATTTCAATGAACCCCGGTTGATCCGACCATTTTATCTTAAGTGATCATTCATAAAAATAATAGCTTCTAAAATTGCAATCCTATCTAACATGAAACTATGTACATACGAGTACAATCTCATTTTCTAAATATGTAAAGAGTAGTCAATTTCCAGCATTTAACTTTTATTTGAATTAAATTCATTCTTCTCGTTGGACTGTCCGACAATATCACCGACTATGAGTCCAAAATACAATGAAAAACAATTTTAACGGTCTTTAGGCGCATTTCGAACCGAATAGAGGTGAGTGCAATCGATCGTTTAAACGACCAATTTCATGGAATTTTAAACTTAACAAATGCCGTTATTTCCTATTTTGGCAAGAGGGACATTTTCACACATCCGCTCAACTAGGCCAATAGTCCCATAACACCAGAATACCAGGTGAAAAGTTATGTAAGATTCATTGCATGCCTTCACAATGGGCTCTGTTTTGGAGCTTCCGCAGACACTTCTGGTATTAGCCCATTGGCCCACTGTGGTATATAAGTTGAAATCTGTGCAACTATTTCTGGGTGGATGAATCCCTTTGATGTCGCGTGCGAAACGTGCCATGCGTCCGATGTGATTAACTGGCCGATGTGAAGTCATTGGACCGCAATCAGTGGGTCACATAATGATCGGTCACTTAATAAATTTGCTTCGTAAAATAAATAGAATAACAAAATGTGGCTGAAATGCTTCTGACTGAAATCGTAGTTTCAGTTGTGTGTGTTTGACAAATACTTATGTACATTATTGTAAAGCACGTAGGGTGTTTGCATTGGGATGGATTTTGCTCATAGCAGGGTAGGCATTCGTGAATATCAGCCGGAAGTATCTAGATACTTTTACTAGCCGTGTACTGATGGATTAGTTAGATTTTATACGTTCGCTGTTCTAGATCGGGACGCATTCTAGTTCTATCGGCTGTTTGATAAAATTCACATTGGCGTTGACATTTGCCGTAGTCGGTGGTTTAAAGTACTTATAGTGCGTGCAGGTGGTTTTTCAAATTTTTTTGGTGATCATTTTGAATATAACTATTTGTGGTTCGCGAATTGTAGAAAATTCCATTGAAGATGATTCTAATTTCGTTAGACATATTACATTTAGCAAGAGAAATTAATCAAATAAAAGTTACATGGATGATTGTGGTGGGATTTTTGATCACCGGCGGAGGTTGTGAAGTTGGAAAAGCTGGTAAATATTCAAAATAAACTTAATGACACTTTTTTAAGGGTCTATCTTGTTATGGATTGAGTGCTTAATGCAATCATCATACATAATGCCAACTTATTTTTTGTTTTATCTGGTAGTATGTATAATGCACCGGAGAATGGTGTAACCCGTCTCTAGTTCCACACTATGCTCGCTGCTGCAGGGACTTCTAAATTAATCATTTTACCCTGTCTTTATGTATGCATAATGTTCGCAATAATTACTTGGTCTTTAGCATTATATGTATAAGTATAGGTATATTTTAAAATTAAGACCAATAGATACTTTTTCTAAGGATTGAGTCCTAGGCCAGACGTCAGGGATTTTAATTCGGAAATAATTTCAATAATTCTGGACATGATTTTCCGTTTCATTTTCAGTCCGTGAATAATATATCAATCATCTTCCAAAGTTAGACTGCCTGAAGTAGAATAATCTGTATAATTTTGTGCATTTCTGGAAAATTCATCCACTTCTCGGTGCTGTATTTTGAAAACGATCCATTTGCGGTGAAGACACATTTCACATTTCACTTTTTTTTTTCGTAAAATTTACGTTTAACGAGATATTCGCCTAAAAGCTAGTTTTAGCTCACATTTTTCTATATAGCGTCGATCACACAAACAAATTGATGTGTTGTTCACGGACTTAAAGCGATTGAGTCCATTTTCAGAATTTTGGGAATTATTTCTGAATAAGGCTCTTTTTTAGTCTCTGAGGCCTGGCCTATTCAACTTGTTGTGGAAAAGTATTATCACTAGAGGGGCATCTAGATTCTAGAGTAATAACTTAAAAGATCGCAAAAATAAGACGCATAAAATCTTTATGTTTCGATGAAAGAATGCAAGTTAAACGAGGGCAAGGTGGCTGATGTTAACCCTAGGTTAGATACAATTGTGAAGCTGTAAAAGTAAGTATCTAAGTGCTTCATTCTATTACCATATATTTACTTAGATAGTAAGGTACCTGACCCAAATATAAATCTTAGATAATTTGAATATTTAGTAAAGTAAGGTATTAGATGCTGTTTATAATAAATACTTATTTATTGGACTATAGAAAACCCTAAGTAAGAGAGATTTCTAAAGATATAAAAGGCATCAATTTTTAGTGTTCCGTACCTACAGCTACGTGCAGTTAATTAGAAACGAATACGAATAGAAATTCATGCTAGAAAAAAAACCGCTTAATCTATGAAAATATGAAAATATATCATTTATTTGGAAAAAAATATATTAATTTTAAAAACGAATACACTTACAAATTATAGAAAATTCAGTTTTTTAAATTTGTTTTGAAACTTGATATTGAAATGATCTACGAGTAAACGCAAGTGGAGCACGTAATTAGAAACGACCCCGAAAACACAAACAAATGTTATCAAACATAAATAAAAAAATTAGTTTTTTAATCATTTGATTAATATTTTGTTGCAAATCCTTTTTGCTTCAATACTGCTTCGCAACAACGTTGCATGGATTTGATGAGTGATCAACATCGATCCACGGGCATGGCGTACCACTATTCTTTCATCTTTTCGAAGAAATCATTCATATTGGTTATATTCTGTTTGCTTAGATCAATTTTCACATCCCACCATAGATGTGCAATGGAATTTAGATCAGCACTTGACGATGGCCAATCCAAAACATCAATGGAATTTTCTTGGAAAAAAATTCTTTGTAAGCTTGGCGGTATGTTTTGTATCGTTACCCTGCTGGAACTTCTATACAACTGGTAAATCCATGGTAACATCACATTTTCCAAAATGTCAACATATCCCTCTTTGGTTAGGATGCCATCAATTCGATGAATTGGTCCAACGCCATTCCATGAAAAACAACCCCACACATTAATTGAGCCACCACCATGCTTTACGACAGGTGATGTATATTTTGGATTGAATTCGCTCCGTTTTGGCCTACGTACAAACCGTCTTCCATCAGGACTGATACGATTAATTTTTGTTTCGTCACTCCAGAGGACGAAATTCCATATACCACGTTTATATGACCGGATTGTGAGATCGGATTGAAAAAGGATTGAGTTTCGATCCAGGTTTTCGCTGTAACCGAATTGAGGGATCGAGTTAGAATGGAATCGAAAGAGGATTGACTTTGACACTTCTCTTGTGTGCGGAATTGTGTATGCAAGTCAAACACCCTTATCGATATCTCTTTTTTCTCTACCTGTCAAACTCAATCTTTCGACCCGCGTTTACATGTAAAAACTCAACTCGATCGCAGAAAATTTTGTGATTGGATCGAGTCAATCCTGTTTCAATCCAATTTGAGTTTACATGACACTCAACCCGAATTGAATCCGGATTCAATCCGCCATATAAACGTGGTAATTGTTTGATTGTCCATGATGCGCGCAGCCTTGCAAATTCAATGCGCTTCTTTCTTTGGTTCTTAGTAACCATTGGTTTCTTGCGTGCAACACGACCATGAAGTCCAGCTTCAACTAATCTTCGTCTGACTGTCCAAACAGATAATTGTGGATCAATTTCGTTTGAAATTTTACGTTGAATAACTCTTGCACTTTTCCTTGGGTCAATTTTGGACAATCTTACGATTTTCCTGTCATCTTGGATTGTAGTTTTTCTGGGTCGCTGCCTCCTTTTGATGTTATTGGAAGTACCATACGTTCGAAAATGTTACAATGCATCGAACACTTTTCTTTTTGAGCAATTTAACTGATTGCTAATTTGTTTATACTACAAACCAGCCTTGTGTAGCTCCAAAATATCTTTCCGATCAGCTGGAGTACTACTTGCAGCTGTTCCCATTGCGATTAATAGTCCTAATGAAGATTTTCTATCTTAAAAATGTCAAAATATAGTTTATTAAATTATACTTACGAATAAATTAATTTTCAAATTTCTTTCTTTTTAAATATTTGCTTAATCTTACAGCGTTTCTAATTAGTTGCTCGGGTAAATTTTAAAATTTTCTCTAATGTAGCTAATCTACTCACAATAGCGCATAAGGTACACGTCTGATCACTTGACTTTCAACTATTGAAAAGAATGATACGTACACATACTGCCAGGCCGCAGAAAAAACCGTTATTTCATATAGCGGTGATAAGCCGGCAATGTAAAGACACACATTGCATTTGGTGGGCGTCGTTTCTAATTAGTTGCTCGTAGCTGTAAATGTTAAAACGGAACACTTATGGATTTAACATTGGGTTCTTGTTCTGATAGAACGATGTATTAGTCGAACAATTGCACAAAGAAGAAAACATTGTAAAGGCCACGTGCATTGGATGACGCAAAAATCTACGTAGTCGTCTGTAAATTACTGTTTTTAATCGGCTACAATCAATAGCAAGGAACAAGCGCATTCCAGCGAATTAAGTAAATACATAGCTGTGTTGGTAGAACATTGGTCGCCGTACCCAAATCATTCCCAGAATCATTTCCTGCCAGTGTACAATGTTTTTTTCCCCCTTGCGCAATTCCTCAGCAAATATTTCACCTATCATTCGAATAAATATTTTCCGACAAAGTCTGTTAAACACCATTTATTACGCTGTCTCCATCCGATTTAATCCAAAACCCGAATTTGATCAAAATCGGGTAAATTAGGCGTGCAATTTCGACTTTTGATTTCCATTAGATTTTGATAATTTTTAAGTGTGACTACCAGTTTATGAACCTTAATTTACCAGTAAACTGTTTTTAAATTGTGAGACCTATGCTTTGGATATCATTTGAAACACCGGCTTTCTACATTGACCAGTACAGAAACTGGGATGGATACAAAGTCCACGAAATCTTTGTGTTGATATGTCAAGTGTTATTTTTCGTACATATTGTGTTATTAGTCGCATATTAAGTAAATTTTGTTCAAGAAATTATTGATAAAGATTTCATCAATTTTGTAGCAGTCCCAACTTCTGTGTTGAATAATAAACATTAACGTGAATATAAAACAATAATTATGCCTTAAATCAACTAAAGATAAATAAAAACATACAGGAAAGTTACAATGCATTTAGAACGGATCGTATGATACCCTATTCTCCATATTCTAATTCAAGTCTAATAAAGTGAGGCGTGACGTTGCGAAATTTTTAAAACAGATGTAATGATATCTTTCTATTCACAGGATATTTCCGCGATTTTTTAGAAATTTTATAACAAAACTGTTGCCACTACATTTTTTTTTGCAGAAAATGGGAGTGGCTCCCACAATTGTAAACAAAGTTCACAAATTCTGATGAGGTATTCATAATTAGACTTAACCATCACCGTAAATAGTTTGAAAAACCAATATATTAAAGCAATAATTTTTCGTATTAAAACGCCCCAGAAAGTGGGCGTGGTGATACATTATGTATGAACAAAATGTAGAGGAAATCAACGTCTACATATTGTAACATAATGCAGTATAATAACTACGCCCCAAAAGTAAGCAATACATTCCGAAGTGTCTTTTCGGAACACATTCGAGGTTCGTGTCCACGGATAGAGAAGGATTATGTCTAAGACGACGTCGCGGAATTAAGAGAGAATTATAACCACAAGAGATTATTGGCTGCAGCTGTCATCTTGGAATTATTACATCAGAATTTTCTCGTTCCAGTGGTCGAAGAATTTACTAGAAGTTTCTGGCTATTAGAAATGCGACTATATAAGAACAGATGGCGATCGAGGCAGGGGCAGTTGGGTTTCGAACCGCACAAAGAGATTGGAAAAGTGATAATAGGCGAAGTTGTAATTTTGTGATAAATTGAAAGTTGAGAGTTAACAAGAAGAAGTAATTAGTTTGGATTTGGGAATTAAGTAACTGAAATGAGATAAAGTGATTTGAGAAGAAAGAAAGTGATTTCCTTGTAAGGAAAGAATTTGCGAAGAACAGTATAGTGTGAACTTGAGTTGTTCTATAGACTAGAAAATAAAGAAATAATCTCACAGAATAACGTTTTATCTACTCGAGCCGTAGCTCGCATATTACAATATTTTACCTGAACAATACCTTTCAGTTTCTAGCAAATATTAATGAGAATAAATATATTTTTTGAAAAGTGTGCGTATGATTGTATGCATGCGTATTTTAAACATTTGTCCAAACTTCATGTTCCTAACTTAAAATATAAGGCCCAAAAAGTGGTGATATACGGATGCACTGGAGGAAATGGCTAGATCGACATACAACTTTTGATTCCGACCACAAATATATGTATATACTTTTGGGGATCTACCGATATTATTTTTTGGGAATCTATTACTATTATTTCTCTATATTACATCATACATATGCATCAAAATGAATATACCTTATGGGAAGCGTTGATAAATATAAATAAAATAAAAATTATATCACGTTAACATTTCTTTTTCTCCCATAGACGTACAAGTATGTACATATATGTATGTAGCAAACGCATGAATACATTCCATCCAATACCCTAACTGTACTGTATTTTGAACTTGCTATGGAGTTCGAAAACATGTTTAAATTATTCTCTGTTGATAGTAGAATTCTTTTGTTAGATGACTTGAGTCTGCCTCACATAGAGAGGATACCCTCAGAAGATGAGTCACATTTGTTGTTAAATCTTTTGACTTACAGCAAGTTAGCTGTACAAACAAATTCAAATAATCGAATAGTCTTTTCATCTGACTCTCTTAGCACAGTGTTTTAGAATCTAACTCCGGCATTACTACCTCAGATAAATATTACCCACCACTGTGAGTTTTTCTTGACTTGAGCTCTTGACTTGAGATCTTCTCAATTCTCATGATAGTTCGTACACTTTTGATCTTCGTAGAGTAAACTTTCAAAATTAAACAGATTCTTTATTGCAAATTTAAATGTTTCTGCTAATATTGACGAAACAGTAAACGTCTTCTATTCTATTATTAATGAACTATTCCGCTCAAAGCATCCAAAAATTTTAACTATTGGCATCCCTGGTATATGCAGAACTAAGGGCGATAAGAAACAAAAGAAATAGGGATTGGAAGAACTCAATAAGTATATAAGGTTCGTCAATGAATTCAAAATCCTTTTTAGTAGTTTAAGTACAAACTTGTTTCAGTGACATTCCTCTGAAATTAGAAATCATTTTTAAATTTATTTCTCATCTGAAAGATGATTACTCCTCAGGTTCTGGAGAGGTGGTTTGATTTGTCCTTAATCACTGAGGGATTCCCCTGTTTTTGGAAAGAGGCATTTATCACAACTGTGCTCAAAAAAAGATGACAGAAGTCATATCACAAACTAAGGACCTATTTCAATGCTTTCTTATATCCGAAAACTTTCTGAACAAAACTCTGCGACAAATTAACATTAGTTTGTCGCAATATCGTAAGCAGAGAGCAAAATGATTTTGTCAGAAACAATTCTACTGTTACTAACTTACTAAGTTTCTTGCATAAATATTCTAAAGATTTAGAAAGTCAGTTAGTTGATACCTTAGTACGAGGTCGTATCTGGTCAAATTTGGAGGCTTACTTTGCAACTCTTTTACCAATTTGGTGTTATCGCTTAAGTTCTATCCTCCTCGTATTTGTACTCGCAATCAATGGTGTTAGGTTACGTATGTATTAGAGCAGCGGTTCTCAAACTTATTAAACAAGGCCCAAATATATTTCGGAACCCCAACTCTTAACGATATAAAAAATGAAAAACAACACATTTCAAAATGAATTTTTTTATTTAAGATATTTTTTTCAAGGTTAGTATGAAGAATGAAACTGTTTCATTGTTTGATTTATAATTTTTTTTAAATTGACTTCTATCGCCGAAAGCTGTATTCGCATATCTGGGACAGCGTCCAATCTCGATCTGTCTTTGCATAAGTATACGCTGAAAAGCCTGCTTCACAGCGATACGTTGTGACAAAAGGGAGCAAATTTAATATAGCCTGTTTGGCAAGTTCAGAGCTCCTAATAACAACCCAAAATTCGTTCAATGATACAGAATCAAATACATGTCTGCAGATCTATAAGAGACTCGTTTTCTGGAATGCTTAGTGTCGTAGGCTGGGTTCTCATTAGAAATGGATTTTGTACCCATTCGATGTCAGTTTTCGTATCTGGAATGTAATCTAATAAAGATCTTTCTAGACTTACCAAATGTCCAGCAATCATATTGCCAATATCTGCTCTGAGCTCTAGCATGTTTCCTTGCAAGAATTCATGTAAAACTGGAAAACATTCAACATTGTTCTTTTGTACACAGGTAAGCCAGAAATTATTTTTTTTTTAAAGCTGCCAGTTTGTCTCGCAAAAAATACTGTTTATGGATTTTCCCTGCAAAGCAGTAGCAGTTTCGTTAAACTTTTCAAAAATGTCTGCAAGATAAGCTAATTTTGTTATCCATTGCTCATCATGCAATACATCAAAAGGTTTGCAGATGAAGACATATTTTTGTCCAGTTGGAAAACTTTCAACTCATCACGAAGTTGAAATAATCTAAATAAAGCTTTTCCTCTGGAAAGCCATCTTATTTCCGTGTGCAGAAGAAGTGAACACATTTTTTTGAACAATCTCTATTGGAGAGAACGACTTTTTACGGAATTTACTATCTTCACAGCTTCATCAAGAACTTTTTTTTAAATCAGTTGGCATTTGTCTTACCTAAAGTGCATAACGATGCAAAATACAATGACTGCTGTTAGTTCCTGGCGCAATGTTTTTAATTTTTGACACGACCCCTTTAACCTTTCCTACCATTGCTGCGGCTCCGTCGCTACATATATCAATACATTTTTCCCAATTAATGCTGTGTTTATTCATAAAATAATTTATGGCCTTGAATATTTCCTCACCAGTTGTATTGGTTTCCAAAGGTGTGCAGGTGAGCAAATCTTTTTGAATAGATGTGTCGAAGGGATACCTCACGAATACAAGAAGTATTGAAAGGCCGGCAAAATCCGTGCTTTCATCGAGTTGCATTGCAAACATATCACAAGCATTCAATCTGCTAACGAGTTCATCTTCAATGTGGTCAGATATTATGTGAATCCGATCAGACACGGTGCTGTTTGAACATTGAACTGCTGCAACTTTTTTTGCCGCTGCTTCTCCAAGTACGCAACGGATTGTTTCGAACATACAAGGTTTAATTAAAGACTCTGCAATAGTGTGTGGCTTTCCAGATCGAGCTATCCTGTAGCTTAGGAGGAAAGATGCTTCAGTTGCATTTTCGTTGTCAGTTTTTGCAAATGTAGTCAAACTGGACACTGTGGATTCATGCATGTCTTTTTGTTTTTGAAAAAAGCTGATGTTTTTCTCCTTTAAATTTTCGTGAACTGTATCGAAATGTCGTTTGAGTTTTGCTGGTGTTTTTGTGTTTTACTATTCTTAATTCAAGACAGTCGCGGAACCCTGAAAATTCTTCCAACAGTTTAAGAATCTTCAATTCGTTATTGACAGATTCGCCACTTGCTGTGTTAAAAGCAGTCTAATTCTGAACCATCTCAAATGCACCAATACTAGTATGATATTTTCGAGAAAGACTATGCCGACCGCATTAAATTATTCATTTATTTAGTGTAGTCCATGGATCCATGGATCATCCGATCACTTTAATTTTCCACCATACACATATCACATACCACTTTTACAAGTCTTACCTTTGTCTCAAAGACGGGTAAATAATTATATAATTTTTTTACAACAACTATTTTCGAAACTAATTGTTGCGTCTGATTTGTTATTCTCAATTGAATTTAACTTTCATGGGGGATCTTACAGCCTACTTAGTTTAGAGTTATTGCATGTCGCGTATCATAGAACAAATTATGGCATGCATGAGCCAATTAGTCGCATGAGCAACTTAAATAATATTAATTCTAACCTCCTGGACTTAAATAATAATAAATCTAGTTTAAAACAAATTACTTTCCAGTGTTACACGTTAAATATTTGTATTAATTTAATTCTTTAGGGTTCCGGTACTTACAAGGAAAACAAAGTAAGGACAGAACCATTATAGTGGGGGTCACTTATCTGTCCGTCTCTTTGTCACAGTCATTTTTGAACCGTTAGACGCATATTTTATCCAAAGCTCGTTGAAGATGTTCAGTTGCTGACTCGATTGACCATTCCTTTGCTAGAATAGCCGTATCGTCCGCGAACATAGCTACAAGGGTGCTTTCAATTTGAGGTATGACCAGAGTGTACAGCAAGAATAAGATAGAACCAAGGACACTTCCTTGCGGAACCCCGGCGGCGATTTCCTTAAACTCGGATTATTCGGTTCCGTGTTAATATGAAAAAGTCTATTTTTAAGGCAAGATTCTAACCGAATTGGTGGTCAGGTATTATTAGGCGTCTTTCTTACGGTTGAATACGTTTTAATAGGAGTCTTTCAAATAACAGGGGCTTTATTATTTTTCAGGTTTTTTATTGTTTGGCAAAGTTCGGTAAAAGACACATCGTCTATCAATACTTGTCCATCAAATGGCTAAAATATTTCTTCTAAGTGTTCTGCAAATAGATCCGCCTTTTTTTGTCACCTTTTGCCCATTCGCCATTGTTTTTTTCTGGTCAATGGCGATTGCATTTGGGGGTTTTTTTTATAGTTTTCATTGCTTTCCAGAGTGAGTGATTTGTGCCTTTTCGGCTATTAAGCCTTTAATCCTCCGGTTTTTTTTTAGATATAGTATCGTTTTTTTGAGCATAGGTAGTTCGAATATGTCTTATGTTGGGGAACGCGAATTATTTTACTTCTTTTGGCTTTTTTTCTTCTAAAAGTAGTGTTTTCCACGCGGCGCTCTGAATGAATTCAATAAATTTGCTGAGTTTATCTTCTAAATATTTCGAATGGTGTTTTAAGCGATACATTTAAGACAGTATTTTCTTCGCAATAATTTTTAAAGCCGTCCCAGTTTGTTTTATTGTTAAGTAATCTAGGCGCATGTTTTATTTTTATTAGTCGATCACTTATTGTCAAAATTACCGGTGAGTAATCTGAGGAGAGATGAAAGCTTTTCTCTACTTTCGTAAAATTTGTAGATACGAGTACTCCTTTTGTTATGAAGAAGTCTATTAGGTCAGTTTTATATGTCGGTTTTCCCGTCGAAAAGAAATCAACCTCGAATTGCATGCCGGCTTCGTACAAAAGTCTGCCTTCCCGTGAATTGGACCTTAAACCCCAAGAGGTGTGTTTTGGGTTGAAATCGCCACCAATAATGAACTTCGATCCGAGTGAGTTAAAGAGACCAAAAAAATCATTACTTTTAAATGCGCGATATTTAATAACATACTCGTACAGTGGCAAAGTAATTTTAGAGAAGTGGAAAGCCAACAAATTTTTGGTGGTTAGAGTAAAAGTATTTTTACTTTATCAGATTTCGAGAAAAGTAAAAGAAGCTGCAAGGAAATGTATGTTCTCTTCCAAATTATCACTGAAACTATCAGACCAAATAATTTTGAAATATTCGTATGAGTCGCCTTTCAAAAATAACTGGAAAACTATTGTTATTTTGATACATACGTGGGTTTTTGAAAAACTTATACAAATGTGAGAGATAGACGAAATATTTTTTTCCGGATATCTGAACATCCCTCAGTTCCGATAAAAGGATGTACTGTTTAATGACCCTTTTATAAAAATTAGTCAAGCTGTGTAAATATGCTTACGTCAGTACGATAGCATACGCGCCCATCTAAAATGTAGGCACATACAAAATCTGTGGCTTGGCCGTTAAAACAATAAAGCTAGGTAATCAAATTTAGAACTATCTAAAGGTGTGCATAGTATAAAGTATAATAGATGCATCAATGATAGATGTTTGGTGTTTTTAATAACAGCCAATTTGCCAAGAGGAAGATAACTAAACACTTATTAACTACAATTTTTTATTTTTTTTCCCGGGGGTTGGTGAAAAATCTTCCATAGATACTATGAGGATAATAGCAAACGTGTGCTCATAGTAGTGTCAGATTCTTACTGACTAAAAAAACACCACCCTACGATTTAATTTGTTATATATTGCAACTAAGAAGGACCTTATCAAGCAATTTTTCTATCATAAAAAAAAAACTCGTTTGGTAGGATACTTTCCACTGAAAGATCCTGCATGTTCCGCAATCTAGGCGCGTTTGATTCCTATCTCGCCAAGTCGAAAGGTTTCGTCCTTTGTAGTCGGCGCAATAAATTGCCTTCATCCAGAATTTGTAGGATTGTATTATTGACATGTCCGATTAGTCGGTTTCTATTCTTTCTCGCGAAGCTTCTAATTTCAGCTTCGATTGTCGGAATTCCGAGATCCCTGTGGATATCATCGTTTCTAGTATACCACGGTGCGTGGAAAATTTCTCTTAGCACTTTATTTTGAAAAGTTTGTAAAATATTGGCGTTTGTTTTCTTGGTACAGGCCCAAAGTTGTATACCGTACGTCCACACCGGCTTTGGCACTTGCTTGTACAAAAGCAGTTTGTTCTCAATACTGAGCTGGGGGTGTTTTCCGAGCAACCAGTTCATTTCTCTATATTTGATTTCGAGTTTTTTACGTTTCATTTTCACGTGCGATTTCCATTTCAGTTTTGCGTCGAGTGTCATTCCAAGGTATTTGGCCTCGTTTGCAAAAGGTATTCGGACCAAGTTTAGGAAAATTGGCATTATCTTCCCTTGTCCATTCATTGTGATTTAATTTAATTGGCGGTGCGGGGACCTTGGGTCTTTTGGTGCCTTTTACAGCTTTCCAAAGTGAATAATTTGAATCTTTTTTCGCTGTTAAACTTTCAAGATAAGAGCCTGTCGCACGATTCTTAAAATCCTTTATAGTCTTCTTCAACGAATTGCACAGGTGATTCAAGTGAGCTTTATGTTGCGGAGCACGACTCTGTTGCCATTTCTTACGCGCTTTTCTTTTTCCTTGACCAATTCTTTTATTTCCGTAGGATATCGTAGACCGTATTTGTCCGGAGTTTTCCTTGGATTGGGAGTATTATTCCAAGAGGCGAGTTGTAAAGTAAGTACATACTCGTATAAAGATATTGCCGCACAGATGTCTCAGACAAATCTGATGGTAAAACGGACTTTTCAAATGTAACAACATAATGAAAAGCAGTTTAACAAATTATTGGAAGTGATGTTTATCTTGTTTGTTTCTAACCAATAACACTAGCACTAAATGATCAGTCTGTTGATGCATTGTGTATGGTTTAGTAAATCTCTGCTTGTAGTATTTATTTGTAATAAGCACTCTGCGACACTCGTATTATAAAGTTTTATTGTTTTTTTTTTGCAAAATGTAGCACGAATGAGTGCTGTGCCACCACTTGTTAGATATTTTCTATGTCCAGACGAAAGCTCTAAAATACGGAAATTTTAAGATTTTGTCCCGGAATCAAAACGTTCCGCAAGATCAAACTTACAAGCTAAATATTATCAAAATTCATCAAGTGGTTCTTGAGCTAAGCATATGAGAATGATATAATTGAAAATCGCAATATTTGAGGACTTTTAGCACTTACACGCTCATGTATTGCGAAACTGAAAAACAAAAATCAATCCTCTTTACCATCATCGATGAGGTCGGTGATGAGGAGTGCAGAGCACAATATATGTGGGATTCCCTACACTTGGAGAGAGCCAAATCACTGCTTGAAACGTCGAAAGGCCCCTGCCAACACGCCAAAGAAACATAGTGGTGAATAGATGAAGCTAAAGTAGTGATACGGGAAAAGAAAACTGCTTTCAAGGCTTGGTCAAAGTGCTCTTCTATTAACAGAGATGGAAACGCTCGCCTTGTAGTGATATATAGATATTGCAAAGGTCCCGCGAAGAGAAGTGCGCCCAGTTTCAAGCAAAAAGTATGGAAGGCCTCAATCGGGATTTGGAGGAAATGTCGTCTTCGGCGTCTGATAGGAACCAGGCTATCCAGGAGCTTCGACAAAGCAACTTGAATAAGGAGGCAACTATCTTCAAAATAACAATACTCAAGGCCAGCGCCGCCCCTAACCATGACGAATTATCCGACATTACCGTCGAAGAAGTTAGGAATGCGGTCAAATACTCAAAAAAAGAAAATCGGTTGGGCCAGACGAGATACCCTCTGAGTTCTAGAAAAAGGTGGGAGACATCGGGTCCATATGGCTCATGATTTTTATCTCCGAACTTATGAGCGGTGATCTAATGCCTAATCAGTGGAGGGAAAGTTATCTTGTTCCTTTGCACAAAGGAAAGGGTGACGCACGAAACTGCGACAACTACCGTTCTGTCAAACTGATGTCACACACCATGAAGATCGTTGAGCGGGTATTAGATGGCCGACTGTGGAAAATAATACGGCTATCTGATGACGAGTGCGGATTTGTCTCGGGTAAATCAACAACAGATGCAATCCAAAGTATAAGGATCATAATGGAAAAACATCGTGATTCCTTAAAGGACTTGCATATGGTGTTGGTTGATTTTGAAAAAAAGCCTTTGATAGACAACCAAGAGATCTCTTATGGGTGGCGTTAAGACAACGAGGAGTTCCAGAAACCTACGTGCGCATGATCATGAGGGAGGAAGGACAAGAGTAAGATGTCGTGTAGGAGTCACCGAAGAGTTCCCAATCAAAGTTGGTTTACACCAGGGAAGCGTCCTCATTCCTTTGCTATTTATTACAGTCCTTGATTATCTGCTTGAAGGAAATGTGACGGACCCCAAAGTGCATTAGTTATTCTTTGCTGACGATGGAGCATAAGTGAAGATCAAACGTTCCTGCAACGAGCACTTGATGTATGGGTGAATGTTTTGGAGGGAAATGTATCTGTGCTACCCGTTCTCTAATCCACACCGACCTATTCCAGACATTTACTTGAATGGAAAATTGCTTTCCAAGTGCGAAAAGTTCAAATATCTAGGATGTATGATCAACAGCGAAGTAACTTGTGATGATGACATCAATCATCGTGTAAGCGTAGGGTGGATGAAGTGGCGGGAAAACTCCGCAATCTTCTGTGACCGAAAAATGTCCTCTAAGCTGAAAGGAAGGCTCTACAGCACAGTTGTGCGTCCGGCGCTCACATACGGTTCACAATGCTGGACAATGTACAAAAAGTATGAAGGCAAATTAACGGCAGGTGAGATGAAGATGTTTCGCATGACAGTAAGAGTAACAAAGCTTGATAGAATAAGAAGTTTGAAGATTCGAGGAAGCCTTCAAGAACCCATCACAAACAAGATAGAGTTGGTATTGTCATGTTCAAAGGAGAGATCCTCCGAACCCCGTCAAAAAGGCAATATCAACGAACAAAACAACTGGATCAACACAAATGCAAAATCACCAGCATTTGATTAGCCTCAGGACGAAGTGATTCGAAACCTGGAAGCCTGCAGGTAGTTCCTGAGGTCAAACCGGCAAACCACACAGGCGGACCAGTAGGGATGCAGTAAAGTGGGAGGGTTATGGTGCTTATACTCCCTCGCCGTAAGGAAAAGGAGAAGACTCCATTGTGCCTGGGCAAGTTAATGCAGGTACATATAGTCCCTGCCATATGCAAGCTCTCCGCAATGGGTAGATGAGCTGTGAAGTTTTGATTAAGTTTTTCATTAAGTGGTGAACAGTCGAAATTACCACTAGATGTCAGTTAATCTTTTCAAAAAGTAGTTGTATCTAAGGTCGTTGCTTAAAAGCATTTTTTTTGTTTGCAATAACAAACGAAAGTCTTTGCTAAAAAACGGAGGCGTGTCAATGAAAAGAACAAAATAAAACGGCTGGTGATAAAATTGTGTTCCATTCAACATCTAATCGCAAGCAGCTGCATGTACTTGTAAGGGCTCAATGGAATAAGGCTAGCATATTCATCGTTTGGGAATGTAATCTACTTACTAGTAACATGTAAATTGGGAATGAATATACCAAGACATAAATTAGAAGTAATTTTATTTTAAAGGCCATACTTACATTTGCAGTAGATAAATAAATTATACGAGTAACTATAAAAAATTGTGTTAACATTTTAGAAATCAGATCATGGATCATTCTACACTAAACTATAACAATTTTAGATTTCAAACCATTTGTAATAAAGATAAAGGTGTGCACTCATTGTAGGAAGTTTAAGACTTTCATTTACTACAACAATAATATTTAAATTTTAATATAATGTTCACTTACATTTGCCGTAACATTTTTAACTGGTGTTGTTGATATGTATGTACATTCAAAGAACACAATTAATTTTATTTCATTTAATTGCCAAGCTATATTATATCTATCTCTCTATTACATACCTACTCGTAAGTTTCAAAACAACTTTTTTGTTTTAACAAATCAACAACGTAGGCATTTGCAATAAATTTCTTAATGATTGCCTTTGTGTTAAAACAAAGCAATTAAACTAAAAACCACTTAGTTTACTTTCAAAGTCTATGTAATTAAATAATTTTCTTATTCAAAGAATATAATTGCTCTGAACAAATAATTACCAGCTTAAATATTTACAAAAATAAATATTTGGAGCATTTTTCGGTTCATTGAGAACAATCGCTTACATTTAAGTTTATTGTATGCGCATTTTGTAAAGGAATACGAGGGCAAGGTGAAAAGTTCTCGGCCTGACGCAGAGATGGCGTTCCAATCAACAAAAATGTATGTTTCCTGCCTGGATGCACTTCTCATTAGTTCCTATAAACTTGAATATCGTGCGGTGATAAAATTCTTCGTTTTGGATGGGTTAACCCCTAAGGAAGTTCATCCAAAGTAGACAAAAGTTTACGGGGACTCTGCTCCTTCCATGTCAAGCGTTAAAAAGTGGGCAGCTGAATTCAAACGTGATCGCAAGCCCCTCGAAGATGACCCACGTGAAGGACGGCCAAAAACCGCAACCACACCCGAAACCATCGAAAAAGTGCATGATATCGTGTTGGACGATAGGCGAGTGAAGGTGAGTGAGATAGCTGAGGCTGTGTGTATATTGGAAGAGAGGGTGCGAAACATCTTGCACAAAAACTTAGGGATGCGATAGATCTGCGCAAGATGGGTGCTGTATTTGCTGAATGCCGATCAAAAGCAAATGCGCGGCAATCTTTGGCCTGATTCAATAGGGCTCCGACCAATTTTGTGCTGCGATTTGTCATCATGGATGAGACATGGTTCCACCTTGAGGAGCAAACAAAAACACACATGGTAATTGTCGAAAGGTTGGAGAAGCTTGAATATAAGCTTAACAACAGGAGCATTTCAAAACGAACATGACGAAACTTCTTAAAATTGTTGCATGGAACGCGAACGGTCTCATACAAAGACTAGAAGAGCTATAAATATTTCTACAAGAAAATGACATTGACATATCTTTGATCTGTGAAACTCACCTGACGAAACTATCGCGTGTAAACATTAATGGATACAGTACCTATCACGGAGGCGGATCGTCTTTAATCATAAAAGATTGCATCGAACACTCTGAAGAGATTATAATGAAACAATGCAAGTGAGCAAGTGAGCACTGGACGCGTGAAAATGGACATTACTCTATCAATGTCTCGTCTAATTATTGTCCACTGCGTTGCAGGCTATAAAAAAATGATTTTACAAACATTTTCAACTCTCTTGGACCGAATTTTATTATTGGCGGTGATTTTAATGCAAAACACACCTGCTGGGGTTCAAGATGAGTCTCATAAAAAGGCAGAGCACTTTACAATGCCTGCATGCAACACAGTTGCGACTTTGACTCGACTGGTAAACCAACATATTGGCCGACTGATAGCAACAAAATTCCCGATCTGATCGATTTCTTTGTTGTAAAAGGAATACCAGACAACTGTATTAAAATTGATGAAAGTTTTGATCTCTCTTCCGATCATTCCCTCTATCATTCTAACGATGAGCGAACGCCTAATTAAAAAAAGATGTACCTGCTAGACTAACTAGCAGAAAAACTGATTGGGAAGGCTTTAAAAAAGACGTTGAAGAACATATCGAACTGAGAGTATCACTTAGGACGTCCTCTGAACTCGAAATCGAAGTTGATCGTTTTATTGAAGTTCTGCAGTGCGCCGCGTGGAAAAATATTCATGCCCAAAAATATCCACCGGAAATAAAAGAAATGGTTAGGGAGAAGAGAAAAGCGCGTAAAAAATGGCAACAAACTCGTGCTCCGCAACATAAATCGCATTTAAATCGCTTGTGTAACTTGCTAAAAAAGGCCATTATTGATTTTAAAAATCGGACAATACAAACCAGCATTGAAAGAAAAATGACAACCAAGAAAAATGACAACCAATGGGCCAAGAATAATAAAGACAAAGCAGAAGTCTTTGCCGCCCATTTAGAAGAAACATTTAAACCATTTGATGGACAAACGCTTGTTGCAAATGATAATGCGTCGGATATAACACTTCACAATTACACAGTAAGAAATGCAATGCTGACCGAACTTCAACAAGAAATAAAGAAACTGAAACTGAATAAAGCTCCTGGATACGACCTAATCACAGGAGAGATTCTGAAATCGTTACCTAGAAAAGCGTTAGTTAAGTTCCTCTACATTATTAACGTAGCGATAAGACTGGAATATGTCCCGAGTCAATGGAAAGTCGCAGAAGTAATAATGATTCTGAAGCCAGGAAAACCGCCGAATGATAAAAAATCGTATAGACCTATTTCGCTGCTGCCGATTATGTCTAAAGTTTTCGAAAGAATAGTACTTAAGCGATTACAGCCGGTTATAGAAGAAAGATCTCTTATTCCCAATCACCAGTTTGGGTTTAGAACCAAGCACTCAACAATAGACCAAGTGCATAGAATAACTGATTTTATTGAGAAAGCTTACGAATAAAGAAAGATTTGCTCGAGCGTATTCCTTGATGTTTCTCAAGCTTTTGACAAGGTCTGGCATGAAGGATTGAAATATAAATTACGACAAGTTCTGCCGGAACACTTATATAATATTCTGGAAAAATACTTGACGAATCGACTTTCAGAATTTAAAGAAATAAGGGCTGGGGTACCGCAGGGAAGTGTCCGTGGACCGCTTTTGTCCCTATTATATACTCGCGATATACCGCAAGAAGAAGGCACCGTATTAGCTACATTTGCAGACGACACTGCTATCCTGGCAACGGGTAAAACGATCGAAGAAACGACTGAAAAATTGCAAGAAGCATTGAACAAACTAAATGAATGGACAGAGATTTGGCGACTAGCTTTAAACGAAAACAAATATGTTCATGTCAATTTTACTTATAAGAAAATAAATAATTTGCCGATCTTTACAAACTCGGTTCAAATTCAGTTTGCAAAAGAGGCTAAGTATCTTGAAATGACACTTGATGCTAGCCGAAGTGGAAATCGCACGTGAAGAAAAAACGTAAAGAACTCGAAACCAAATACAGAGAAATGTACTGGTTACTTGGAAAACATTCCAAGCTTAATAAAGACAACAAACTGCTTTTATACAAGCAATTGCTAAAGCCGATATGAACATATGGAATACAGCTCTGGGGTTTGTACCAAAATAAGTAATGTCAATATTTTACAAACTTTTGAAAATAAAGTGCTATATATAAATAGCGATATCCATAGAGATTTAGGAATTGCAACAGTCGAACTTGAAATCAAAAACTTCGCGCGTAAGCATAAAGACAGATTACAAGGACACGTTAACAATGAAGTCCTTCGAATTCTAGATGAGAGGAATCTACTGCGTCGTCTACACAGGACTAAACCTTTCGACTTAACGCGATAGCAAGAAACCGCGTCTAATTTGCGGAACAAGCAGGACCTTTCAATGGAAAGGGACCTGCCAAATGATCTCAATACGTGAAAGAAAAACTGCTGGATAAGTAAAAATTTAGTTGTAGTAATCAAAGAAATTTATCACGAAGGGAAGTTTTTTTAGTGAGTAAAAATCTCACACTACTAAGAGCACGCGCTATCGATCCTCATAGTGTCTTCATGAACATTTTTTACCTACCCTCGGGGAAAAAAAAAAATGCGTCCACCACTATACACCAGAAACGAAACAGAAGTCGAAGCAGTGGGTGGAAGCCGGTGGTTCAGCGCCAAAGAAAGCGAAGTCGATCGCATCCGCCGGAAAGGTCATGGCCAGTGTGTTTTGGGATGCGAAAGGGATCCTATTAATTGATTAGCTTGAGAAAGGCAGAACAATTATAGACGAATATTACTCCAACCTTCTTAACCAGCTGGATGCCAAAATTCGCGAGAAGAGGCTTGGCTTGAAGAAGAAAAAAATCATCTTTCACCAGGACAATGCACCTGTACACAAGTGTGCGTCAGCGATGGGAAAACTGCGGGATTTGGGGTACGATTTGCTCGGCCATCCCCCTTATTCACCTGATTTGGCACCCTCAGACTTCCATCTGTTCCCAAACTTGAAGAAATTTGTTTCTGGGAAGCGCTTCGCATCCAATGCAGAAGTTGAAAGGGCCGTAGATGAATATTTTCACAGCCTTCCTGACTCTCACTTCCGAGAAGGAATACTGATGTTGGAGAAACGCTGGACTAAGTGTGTTGAAGTCAAGGGAGATTATGTAGAAAAATAAAATCATTTTTTAACTGAAAATCGCAGTCTTTCATTGTCAGGCCAAGAACTTTTCACCTTGCCCTCGTATTTAACTTACTAACTAATAATTTTGTCATTTTTAGTTGTTTGAGATAGATGTATTAAATGGCAAATTAACTGCAATAAGGTATCACATTCAGATGAATACTCGTAATTGCCTGAATGAACTTTGTATGACCCAAGTTAAACAGTGGCTATACTTAATTTTTGACACTCAATTTAATTTTTAATACTGCGTCATAATGTATGAATATGATATTTTTATAGAGAATCATTTCAAACAGTAATTGCATACCAGGTATAGCGAGTAATAATAAGTACATATGTACTTATGTATCTTAAGTTATTAAGCGTGAGAAAAAATTGAGATATAAAATAGTGTCAATTATTTGTTACTTTTTTCCATGTCCAGGTGAAGAAGACTGCCAAGTCCGCTCATGACTTCACCCCTTGTGGGGAACAGGGCGTCGACAACGCTTGCTGGCCATCATAATCGGATTTCTGCAACGCGTTTCACGACCTCCAACTGTACTCGGTCCCTCCTCAACTCTCCTGTGCCTTGTTTGTTTTCGGTGGCCCACTTTCCTGTATGATTGGTTAAATTGATTCCACAGCATGCCAAAGCTTATTTGAGCAATGGAAAATGCTGACTGAATAAATATAGAATAATTAATCTTTAGCCCTGCTTTGCTTGCTCCGACTTCCAATATTTATTTATTTATTTATCTACGGAGTTGATCTCTTACAGATTTTATAAAATTTACATATCTGGTATAATATATTTATAAATAAGTACATATGTATGTATTACAGATAAAACTTTATTAAATTACAGCAATTCAAATTGCAGCAAATTTCTAATTGTAGTTCTACTACAATTAAAGTCAACTATGTTGTTAACTAGATTATATAAGCACGTAGATCTAGCAATAGGCTCATTTAAACGATAATTAAATCTATGAGTATAAGTGGTTCTTATCGGAGCACATTTCATTTTATAGACAAAAACATCCTGTACAAACATTACTGCATGAACCTTATGTTTTCTTTCTAATGAAGTTAGCCCTAATAGAGCACATCTGCTATTACATGAGGGCATAATTATATTAATTACACCGAGATCATTTATTTGACTTCTAATCGGCTACCCTTGATAAAATGAGACATATTCACAGGGAAAAAACGCCGATATGCTGAAAAGACCTTACATTTAGATAACGATTTTATCCGAATCGCTTTGTAGCCTAAAACAGTCATTTACACTTTTATTTTCAAAAAACAATTTTAGGTCATCTCATCATTTCACATCATTTATAAAAAGAATAAAAAATATTGGCCCAAGATGGCTACCTTGTGGTACACCTGAGTAAACATTGATAGGATTAGAAGTGCAACTGTCAATTTTAACAATTTGTTTCCTATTTAATAAGTAATTTCACCAAACTTTCGAATAATTTGGGTATGACTGAAATTTTGGATATTCCTCTATAATTATTTACTAATTGCTTCCTTCCAGACTTATGTATAGGAATTATGTAAGACCATTTCAATAAAATCTCCTGTAGCCAACGATAAGTAAATAAAATCGTTAGTGGTGGGAATTTTTACAGAACTTTAAGACAATAGGGGGAATGCCGTCAGGACCAGAACTAGTGTCAGCCTTTAGTTTATTAACTCCATTTTGGACATCCAGTTCAGAAAGCTGTAATAATCCAATGTTTATGGAGGATTCACTTAAGGAATGTAAAATGTATTTAGAACAATTATCAGGTCTTCTATAAACAGTCTGGAAAAATTCCGCAAACAGATTACATATTCCTTGTGAATCATTGGCGGTAAGGCCATTTAATTCCATATTTACAGGAAAACCATTCGTTATCCTTTTTATATTCACAAACTGCCAGAAATGTTTTGAGTTATTTTTTAAATAAGACTCAGAATTCAATACATATTAAGAATTCATACTCCTTACGCAATCTCCGGAAATGTTCACGGTCGCATTCATTATTAGTTAATTTATATAACTTAAATGCTTTATTTTTAACATTCTTAAGATTGGAAACGCGTTTATTATGCCACGGTAGCTTCCTAGCAACATTCTTGCTAGATCTAGGAACATGTAAGGAAAATACTTCGAACAATTTATCAACTAAATTTTTATAAACACTTTCAAGACTAGTGCTCGCCAGAACTAACTCCCAATTAGCATTATTAAAAAAATTATCTAACGCACCATAATTGACTTTATAAAAGCTTGCTCCGACTTCCAATATGTATGTATATGGACCAAATGTCATCAGCGTAGCTTATATGTTTTTTGCTAAGATGTCATTGTCTAATGCTTTCACTCACCAGTGTGGGACGTAGAATGTCGATAAATAACAGATGATATTACTTGTTTTTACTCAATACATTTGCTCTAGAGTCTAGATGATCAGAAAGGTATTAATGTGGTCGATTCAGTGAGATTCCGAGCAGAAGCTTGCTTGTTCCCCCTCGAGAGTGGAATCAAGGTTTTCTTTAAGATGATCAAGTAGAATTCTAGCTATCATTATGGTAACCGTAGGAAGAATGCAAATATCTACCTCTCCAGTTCCAGTACTCTATCAAATTACCCTTTTTTGGAAGTACATAATCATCCCCTTCACCATCACCTTCGCGCACCGTATTGGCAATATTTGCCGAAGACACTGCCATCTTGGCAATAGGTAAAACGATCGAAGAGACTAATGACAGAGTTGGTGAAAGTATTGATCCCTGTGGAACTTCAACATTTACAACAGAGATGTCGGAACACACACCATCGACTACAACTTGAATTGATCCGTTTCCCTAACAGGGATCTATGTCAAACTCAATCGAACGCTTTTGAGATGCCCAGCTCTCGATTTGCCGCTGTGCTCAATGGCGGAGCAGGTGGGTTACATAACTCATCAGGTCTCCAGTTGAACGACGGCTGTGAAAATCATACTGCTTAAGGTCAACAAGTGAGGTTTCTTTCCTTCCAGGTGTTGATGGACACAGTTCACGTTCATGGTGTTGTATCTCAGACGTCTAATATTGCAGATGTATAAACAAGAGTTCGTTTGTACAGTAGATGAAATATTTGACGGAATATTTTATCTCAGGAAGTGACATCGAGACTTTTTTCTGGTTCTATCCTGATTGCATCGGCCTATCTACCAAGCACCGAAACATAATCTTAGCTACTTCACGGAAAGTGGTATCTCACAGGGCGACAGGGGGTTGGGTCTCCGTGTATCACCCTCGCCACTATCTCTTTTTAAAAACCCCGTCTTATATATGTGAACATAGCCCATAAATGTGTACACAAAAAGTTCAGCCTGAATGGAACTGTAGATGCCACCGTTGATTCCATCTAGAGAATTCTGCAGATGCCGCCAAGATCCAAGGAAGAGTGCCTTAGTGTAACACTTATCTGCACTCTTTTGTTTGCTGCAATCTTTCAAAGAGGTTGAGACCCGATCTCGGATCGGGGTACTAGGCACCCGGGGTTCACCGCATGGAGGTGAGAGTAGGAGATTATACAGAGGCTTATTGTAGAAATGAAGTCGATTGTATTTTGTTTTGCATTTATGTCTCTTCTAGAGTCCAATACTGGGAAGTGATATTTTCGAGAATACTAGAGAAATTGCGCCAAAATCTAAGTTTCCGAATAAAACTTCATGTATTCAAATTTTCAATTTCAATTTTCACACTGGGTACCGAGTCGCCGAGCCACACCATCGATACATTTCGAGACACAACGTCTGCAGCACTCCTAACTTTCTAGATAGTTTAGCGAATCGGTAGACGTGTGAGCTAATTGTTTATAAATCAGGATCAATTTTTACTTCCACTTATAAGAGTAAGTATTGGTTTCCTGAAAATTTTCTATCTCGAAATTTTGATCAAACTTAACATTGATGGAATAGAGAAACTCAAAAAGTGGATCTCTGAAATCTGTCTGGCTGTCTCTCTGTAAGCACGAATAGCTTAAACGGCTGGATGGATTTACTTCAAACTTCATATCTGAGGTCTGTAGTAGGGTCACAGTTTGAGGCGAAATTGGAATTTTCCAAAGTCTAGGGTTGGCAATATTAGCAGTGTTGCAGTTACTAAGATGTGTCCACCTATGGTTCACCACAAAAAACTAATTGTAATTGTGAGCCACAAGCCGCAAGTAGTAAAAAAATCTGTAGAATGCACTTCACTAAGCTAATACAAATTTGGATACGTTGGTAAATAAAGCACATAAATTAAAAGAAAATTAAATTGAGATGGATTGGTTAAGTGTACTAAATTGGGAAGCGTCGTAGTTAGTACTTTGGGAAGTCAATTGTATCAAAAAAGTACAATTGTATTGCAAATTTAAATCCTGAAGCACTCAAACTTTTACAGCATATGTATCGGAAGACACACCTTCGGCTACAACTTGAATTGATCTGTTATGAAGAAAATGGTCTATCCAATCGCAGAGCTATTGCGATTATCCATAGGAGGCACAATGACAGACTCGATTCGAACGCCTATGAGATATCTAGAGTAATGGCTGAGGTACATACGAGTCTGGGGAATATGCTGGATGAGGGAGGAGTTCGTAGCCTTACTCATGCAATTTTGCCATTGCGACTGCGGACTTGTGCGCCGGTGCTTTGTCCTGGTGAAAAGGAACTTTTCTTCGCCAAATGCGGCCGTTTTTGCTTCAAACCGGCTTGGAATCGATCGAGCAGCTTTTACCTTTTTCAAGGTAATCGATGTGAATAACACCGCGCGCATCCCAAAAAACTGTCGCCGTGACCTTGTTTGCTGACAAACCCTCCTTGGCCTTCTTCGGCTTCGATTCACCAGGAGAAGTCCATTGTTTTGACTGTTCCTTGGTTTCTGGTGTGTTGTGGTGAATCCAGGTTTCATCCACGGTTACGAAACGGAGCAAAAACTCAGCCGAATTTTTCTGGAACATCGCCAAACACACCTTTGAAGTTGTCAAACGAATGCGTTTGTTGTCGGTTGTAAGCAAACCCTGCACCCATCTTGCGGAAAGCTTTTTCATGCCCAAATATTTATGTAAAATCGAAATCACTGAGCCATGTGATAAGCCTGTAGCCTCTTCAAGCTCGCGCACTTTCACTCGCCGATCGTCCATTATCAAACCATGGATTCTGTCGACCATTTCTGGTGTGGTGACCTCAATTGGGCGACCAGAACGTTAGGTGTCACTTGTGCTTGAACGATCGCACCGAAATTGAGTAAACCAGTGGTGAATGGTTCCAATCGATGGTGAAGAGTCCCCATAATATTTGTCAGGCTTGTGTTTGGTTTGCGTGATAGTTTTTTCTCGCAAAAAATAGTGTTTAATGAGCACTCGAAATTCCCTTTTTTCCATTTTAACGAAAATGCTAGTAGGCGTCTATATAAAATGGCTGCCACAACAAAACTATTTGACAGATCTGTCTGAAAATTTGTTTGCGCTCTTTTGAAAGATGATTCTTGACAAAAAAAAATTAAATTTAAGGTGACGACACAATTTGTGTTAATTTTCAGGAACTTATTGACACACCCTCGTAGGTGGGTGATATACAATAGCTCAGAAAGTTGAACGGGGGCTGCGCCCACACCGTGTTGGTCCCTTATTATTCCCTGTCCCTCTAGGTATTTTATTATTTCAGCATTGATGGCTTTTTCCATCACTTTTGATGGCATGGATCACAACGTTATGGAACAGTAGTTTTGCGGCAAACATTTCTTTCTTTTTTAAATAATCTGTTGAATGCGAATAATTTTCCAGGATGGCCTAATTATTCAATCCAAAATTATGAAATGTACGGGTTTATTTAATTTTTATTCAACTATGCTTCTATCCGCCAAGTAATCAGTTAGATATTCTGAACAGGTAAGAAGATTAGGAAGAAATACTAACTAAAAAATAAAGAAACAACGACTTACCTGTAACCAGTAACCTGTACACTTTACGAATAATCCGTACCAATAGCAAAATAATTAATCAGATTTCCCCTAATCAGGAGACCAAATTCTAATATTCGGAATCAGGTATGCATAAAACCGAGTAGTATGACATTAGCGATAGGGTGCTTCCAAGTCGCTAATAATAAGATACTCTGATAGATTACTCCTCGGCGTTGGCGTTAGAAATAATCTATAATTCATTCGTGTTTTATGATATTTAATGGAATGTGATGCGGAATCATTTGGACTGCAGATCCTATAGAAGTGAAGTAGCTACCGTAGCTACTCGGGTTATCAGCTGCGATGAGGAAAGAGATCTCCTCTACATGATGATTTGTTTAGACCAAAACTCGAAACACCCATTTCGTTATTAAATGAATAGCAAAGATGATTATTAACTTTTAATTTTTACCCTTTCAGATCGTCTTATTCGATCCGATCAAGAATCGAGCTATGTACGCGATCCATTGAAGGTGCGATCATATTACGATTCCGGCACCGATTGTGCAGCTGGAACTGAATGCAGTCCAATGCATGAGTGCCCCTCAATGATTTATGAAATCGCAAAGATGTGTTACTACGGTGATAAGACATTATTTTGTGGTGGTGGTGAGGACATGCCATACGTCTGTTGTCCCAGCAGTCCACTGGAAAAGAATCAGGTATGCGGCAAGGCATTAGTACAAGGTCAGTTCTACAAAGGCCTGGGCACTTATCCATTCATTGCAAGAGTTGGCTTCAAACGTAAGTATGCGACTTTCATTTAATTAACTTTGAATGAATGTTGGATGTTTTGTTATATTTTTGTTTAGCAGATGTGAATACAGGAAGCTTTGCCTACCCATGCGCTGGATCCATCATAGCACGTCGAGTCATTCTAACTGCTGCACACTGTGCACTGGCCAAGGCCGACGGACATCGTCTGTAAGATATCACTTCTCAATCAGACACCAGAGTGTTACTTGATTTAATTTTAATTTGAAATTAATAATTAGTTTTGTGCTGGTAGACACAGCAAACTCATACTACTTCTTAATGTTTGTTCTGTCTAATTGAAGATCATCAGTTCGAGTTGGAGAGTACGATACATCAACAGACCCTGATTGCGCCAGCACTGGATTCTGTGCCCCTCGAGCGGTCAACCATGCAATTAGTCATGTGATTGTACATCCAGATTATAAACAGGGCCAATATCATCATGACATTGCGCTGCTTGTTTTGAAAACGCCCCTTAATTACTCGGGTAAGTTATGGGACGGGCTGGTGGTGTATGTGTTTTTTTCTTTTTTAGATTTTTCGGTGACATTTGATGAAATGTTGCGTGTTAGTTCTTACTCGATTGAATTGGAAGATAATTGGTGATTTATTGTTGTTCTATGAAATGATAGGGTATTCAGGCGCTTGACATGTATGTACATATGTACATATGTATGTATTTTTTTTTAAATTTTTTTTTTTAAATGTCTATCAGTTCGTTGATTCAGAATGTAAAATGAACTGAGTGGCATTTTAAAAAGGTAAAACGTTGTTAAAATGTTGCCTTGAGCAAGGGAGAGTAAATTTCAAAGGAAGTACATAGAATTAGAATCCAAGAAAGTATAGTTTATAATTATAACATGGAATCTGTTAGCTGCTAAACAGATAGAGAAACTTGTGGATCGCAGATACGTTGCCTTCAGTTCACTAGGCCAATATTCCTGTCATACGCCAAAATCGATAAAATTCAAAGCATCCTGGTCGAAAAATCGTAATCCACTAACGCAATGGCAATCAGGTTTTAACTAACTAGAGTTGCCATCAAAAGTTGCTATCACAGTTACTTTTACTGTCGCTACGTAGCGCAGTTCAGTGACTTTAAGTTAATTAAAAAAAAAATAAACATTTTTGTTTATTTTAACTTGGAGCTTAAATGAAAACTTTTAGGCTTTGTACACATGAAGTATTTTTAACCTGCTATTCAAAATATTTTGATGTTTTTCTAAAGGGTGTTTTTTGAATAATATTTTTCAATATGGCAACATTCAGAGAGCTGGTAGTTAATCTGACAGCTGACACCATCTTTTTATTCAGTATTGTTTAGCAAACCATGGTGCAAAGACTTACGTCCGAGCAGCATTTACAAATTCAAAAATCTGTGTTCAGTAAAAAATGTTCATAGAGCGCTACGCCAATTTTACGGTCAACATAATCGACCAACAGAGTTGGCTATTCGCAAAACAATTGAAAAATGTACCACTACTTTACTCTTTTAGACTCAGAGCTACCGACAAGGCAGGTGTTGAGGAAGATCCTAACTAATCGATTCGTCATCGCGAGTAAGAACTTGGCCAGTGTCCATCAAGTTTGTGGAAGATTTTGCGCTAGGATCTTGGTTGACATGCTTACAAGATTCAATTGGTGCAAGAACTGAAACCGAATGATCATCGTTTGCGTCGTGAGTTCAGTGATTGGGCGCTTGAACAGTTGGAAGTCGATTCACTTTTTACCGTAAAATTTTGTTCAGTGATGAGGCTCACTTCTGTCTTAGTGGCTTTGTTAATAAGCAAAATTGTTGGATTTGGAGCGAGGAACATCCAAAGGTAATACATCAGATAGCAATGCACCCCGAAAAATGCACTGTTTGATGCGGTTTATAGGCTGCCAGCATCATCGGGCCTTACTTCTTCAAAAACGGAGACAATCGAAATGTTACCGTCAATAGCGCCCGGTACAGAGCCATGATCAACGATTTTTTGTTTCCAAAAGTGCGTGAACATGGTCTGGATGACATTTGATTTCAACAGGATAGTGCCAAATGTCATACTGCCGACGAAACCATTGAGTTATTGAAGGAAGAGTTCGATGACAACATTATCTCCAAAAGTGGACCTGTGGCCTTGTCTCCAAAATCGTGTGATTTGACCCCACTGGACTATTTTATGTGGGGGTATTTGAAGTCAACAACATTGAGCTTATCATTCGTGCGATATGGTCACAAATGGTAGAAAAAGTGGTCAAAAATTGCAGCTTTTGTGTGTTTTATTTCAATTTCAAATCCTATAGCTCTAAAAAAACACCCTTTACAAAAATTTGGAGACATTTGGATACTAGTTTGTTACAGTTTATCAATTAACCAATTTAAATCGCGCTTTAGGAAATGGTTCATGTTGGCAGACCCTAGTGACATAAAGTGCGCCGCTAAGTCGCAAGTACCTGCACCTATGTGCTTTTCATTTGTAAACCACTAAGATTTTAAATTTAAGCAAAATTGTTAAAAAGCAAGCATGCATTTTTCTTGAAGAATGTGGTAAAGTAATAGATTTATTTTGACAATTTTCCAAAACTTATTCCTATGCATATGTATACTTAATTCTGTTTATATGTCGATTTTCAATATATTCGTAATGTAGCCAATTCAGTTATTACGATATTTGTAGAAACCTGATAAAGTAAAAATAACGAAATTATAACTTTTTTTTTTAAAAAAATAAGGCATCGTCACCTTTTATTTGACACATGTTGTATTTATACAAACAAAATATTTTGTTGCCTGTACTCTGTTGTTGAACTTTTCCAAAATTTGACTCCTGATCTATCTGCAGGTTAGTAAAACTCAAATCCGGCTCAAATTTCAACATTTAGTTTTTCCTCTTGTTACCTTGTAAGAACTTAACCTGAACCCTCAAAATCGTTAGAGCCGTTTTCGAGAAAATCATTTTTTTTTTAAATCACCCATTAGTGAAATACCTTCAATTTTAGGATTATAATGAAAATTCTAATTACACTTCAAATTGTGAACCCACATTGACAGACGGAATGGGCAGACTGACTTTATCTAGGTCCTATATAGGTACTATTAATCTCCAGATCGAGGATTTTCACGAAGCCAATAGTGCTTGCCCTATACGGCAAGTGGAAGACTCAAGAAACTATCAACATTATAAATTTTAACAAATTTTAATGAAATGATCTCCATTTAGTGTTATTTTAATTTACATTAACTGCTGTAACTCGCAAAGTATCAGTGTTACTTGAGAAAATATGGTAACGAAATTCATCTTGATTGTATGATACAACGTTCACTATTTGTACGTATGCGTGATTTTAAAAGCACATCCTCAAATCCTGCTTCCACTCTCTTCAATACTGAAAATTTTAAGTCGGACCGATTATACGTCTACCTATATATGCAAGAATAAACCCATGGAACACTTAAATTTACTTAAATTCGTTCAATGGCTCCTGAGTTAGGAGTGTAATAAAGTCGATTTAATAAACAATTTGAATACCCTACCTGCATGATGAGCCCACTCGATCCTATTTGGATGAAGAACCCACCATAGACAAACCAATTTCGATGAAAATCTGATGTTTTTTCATCATTTTTAAAGTAGAATCCCGAATATCTTACTCCTAATCCAACCGATTTCGGCAACGATTAGATGGGATCATCTGAACCAAACTAACAGACTAAATTTTATTCAAATCCGTTCTGTCAGTGGTTCTTGAATTAGGTACGTTACAAGGACCGCTTTGCAAACTACACGATTTTGTTTCTTTAAATATTTATAATTTTCAGACAAAATTATTTGAATGTACGAGTAAGGTGAAATTATAAATAAATAAATATTTTGGCGGTGACAGGCCTAACCTAAACTTCTCGCAGTGTAGTATGACACGAATGGTAGCTAGTTTCTTAGTTTACAATGGAGGTAACATTTTATTTTTATTTTTCATTACTGGAGAGGATTTGCCAAAAGCCTCTCTAAAGATGGATGTTATATCTTTGGTTTTTCGGTCAATGTTCATTGGGATTTGGCACTTATATTCTTATTGTCACTTAATACTACTTTTCGCCACCTCAGTCCTAAAGAGATCCCAGTTGGCTTTCCTAGGATTTCTATGTGGTTTAGGTGAGTCATAGCTGATTTCCAAGAAATATTTTGTGGTCGAAGTATCTACTAACAGGGTACTGGAGTTACTAGTTAAAGTAACATCTAAAACCTCCTGTCTATTCTTAACTGCAAAAGTTGATTCATTACCTCTATTTGCAACAGCAAGGTTATATTGAAATATGAACTCAAACAACGACTCACTGCGCGAGTTGGTGTCGCCGCTACCCCATTGAACATGGTGGGAGTTCGCATCACATTCCATCAACAGATCCCATTTTTCCTGTTCCGCCTGCTCTACTAAGGAGCGGGTTAATGCAGATGGCGGTCCTTCCTTCGCATCGTACGGCATATAAAGGGCTGATATAATCAGTACCACTGTTTGGACCATGTCACTGTAGGTAGATAGAAGAAAAGGATTAATTTCCTTCCTAGCTACAATATAGGTTCTATTCTTGCATTCCGCATTTTGCGGTTTTATTATATAAAGGGTGGTTAAATTTTAAGGGCCGATGTTGAATGTGAACCACACCTAAACGTCAAGTTTTTTTCTGCATTTCATTTGACATTTCTCAATTTCAGACTAACTCAATTTGAACCATGGAAAGATACACAATCGAGCAACGCGTTAAAGTTATTCAGGCTTATTATGAAAATGGGCGTTTAAATCAAAATGCATATCGTGCATTTCGTGATTCTTTCGGTCAATTTAATCGTCCAAATGTGCGTACAATCGGAAAAATCGTGCAAAAATTTGTGCAAACCGGGTCTGTAGGAGATGTGAAAACACCAGTGCATGCTCGTACAGCTCGTACTGCAGAAAATATTGTTGCTGTTCGCGATAGTGTGGCTGAAGAGCAGTCCACCTCAACTCTTCGTCGTGCCCAACAATTGCACCTCTCACGCTCGTCGTTGATGAACATTATGCATAAAGACTTGCATTTACGCGCTTATAAGGTGCAATTGACTCAAGAACTAAAGCCTCTTGATCATTTCAAGCGTCGTCAATGGTCACAATGGTGGCAAGAAATGGCAACAGTGGATGATCAATTTTCGAAGAAAATCATCTTCAGTGATGATGCACATTTTCACCTCAGTGGATTCGTCAATAAGCAGAATTGCCGCATTTGGGCGAATGATAATCCAACAGTGATTGTCGAAAAACCAATGCACCCACAAAGAGTGACTGTTTGGTGCGGTTTATGGGCTGGCGGCATCATCGGGCCGTATATATATATATATATACAATGGCTCTTTTGCCTCAGCGTCATCGAAAATTTGGACCATCGGATGGAGGTGTGCCGCCGAGGTCGCGGCGGCCATTTGGCCGATATTTTGTTCCATACATAACTTATCCATACCAATATTATCATAATAAAAAGAAATGACAGTAATTTCCTAAATAATTTGTGTTTTATTCAAAATCAACATCGGCCCTTAAAACTTAACCACCCTTTATAATACGAGTATGTTATTAAATCTTTATAATTTAGCCCACTTATTTCGCCACGAGCTATCCATGGCGCTTGCACTAGGGTAAAATCAATTTTCCTATCTCCCATAATATAGATAAGGTTGTCGCTAGCTGCTTTGCTATGGCAAAGGTTTATTTGGGCTAACTTCATCATTAAATTAAATTATCATCCGCCTCTTTTTTCTTCTTTTCAGCCTTTCAGCAATAGGTTTGACCTTACAGCGGATGATACTAATGCGAACCTTATTATTGTATCTTCTCAGTGTTGGCATTGATTTATGTGTGGGCCAGGTATCAGGATTCGCCCTTTAGGTCTCGTGAATTTTAATAGGTCCTTCTTTTCGAATAGTCGAAGGTCGGCATTTACCCACGGAGCCTTTTTGTTATTCACTACAGTCTTGAGCCAGCTTAATGTGGCTTCAGTGCCACACGACAACAGTTTGAAACCCTTGAAGGCGGTTAGCTGCTCAAATAAAGGGATATTTTCCTGTTTCTCAACCATGGCATCGTTTACACCATCCAGTATACTCAGCTCAACCAGCCTCCATTGGTCACTTGTTAACCTGTGATCAGGGTTCCTTAAGCCGACTATCGTCACCTGAAGCTTAGCAATCACACTCTGTACTGCCATCTTGGTTTTTTCTAGAAATTCTATTTATGGGTGGCGATGTCGTGTCGTCACGCCAACCTCTTTTGACTAGGATGTGAATCCAGCGATCACCTTTGAGTTGGTTTTCGGGGACTTGAGTCTGTCCGCGACTGTGGTGGATGGCAAATGGCTTTCCCTCCTCGACCTGAACAGTCTCCTGGCAGTTCCTCTAGTCTGCCCTTTGTTGCGTCCTCTAGTGTTGTTGTGCGAGTCTAAGGAACGTACTTTTACCCAAAAAATCTTGATGGGCTCCACTTCGCATACAATTTTTTTCTTGCATGGATCCAAGGAATCATTTTCCCGTAAAATGACGTCAAATCTGGAACACTCTGTATACGCAGCTCCATAAGGGTATCTGTTAGTCCCATTCCTTTCTACAAGCTATAACACTTAAACCCTTTTCCCTTGATGACTACTTTTTCAGATAACGGTTTTTAAAACCGTTTAAGGCAAAGGCCAAAAACATAGTTTTCTGAATTTATGAGGCTGTAACTTGCTTGTTATGAGCTGTAAATAAGTCCCATTTCTGTTCACTCTGGGATATACTTACAATGGAAACTTGCCATTCTCCTTTACTAAAATAGATTTTTATATGGTTATAGAATTGTATAGTAACTTATAGATGCATTGATAAATCCAAACGATCGACAACGGACAAAAATATAAAGTTCAAAAATCAACTATTTCACTGACTGACAAGTAGCAGACTTTGACATTATTGTAAAGGGTATCCCAAAATACACGCAAGATTTGAATTTTGCGCCATTTGTGTGTTAAAGTGTTGCCAACAAAAAAAAAAAAAAAACACATCGTGACAACTGACAGTTCAAGGTTATTAAAAATGGAGTGCTACACGAGAGAACAACGCGTTCTCATTGTTGAGCAATATTTTAAAAATAATGAAGGTTTGACAGCTACAGTTCGCAATTTTCGTACAAAATATGGTCGGAATAGTGATTTAACTTCATCAACTGTGAAGAAATTAATTCAAAAATTCAGAGAGACTGGATCAATTAGTGATCTTAAACACACTCGCCGTCCTTCAACAAGTCGTTCAACACACAACATAGAAGCAATTCGTGAGAGTGTTGTTGAGAGTTCAGGAACATCAATTTGGCACCATGGCCGAGAATTGGGCATTTCAAGAAGCTCTCTACAGCGTATTCTCACGAAAGATTTGCATCTTCATGCACATAAAGTGCAACTGACTCAAGAACTGAAGCCTACTGACTACGCACCACAAAGAAAGTTCTCAATGAACTGGATTATGGAACAACAAAAAGTGGATGCTAATTTTTCAACCAAAACCATCTTCAGCGATGAGGCTCATTTTCATCTTGATGGCTTTGTTAATCGTTAAAATTGTCGAATTTGGGGTTCAGAAAATCAACGAGTGATTATTGAGACCCAAATGCATCCACAACGTGTCACTGTTTGGTGCGGATTTTGGACTGGAGGCATCATCGGACCATTCTTCTTTGAAAATGCGGCTGGTCAAGCAATAACAGTTAATGGTGTTCGCTACCGCGACATTATAATCTAGTTTTTTGTACCTAATTGCAAGATCTGGAAGTGGACGACATGTGGATTACTGTATGAGTCATTTCCTGGTCGTGTAATTTTCCGTTTTGGCGATCAGAATTGGCCGCCCAGATTATGCGATTTAACAATGTTGTACACTTTTTTTTGGGTTTTTTTAAAATCTAAATTTTATGCCAACAAGCCAACGATCACCCACGCCTTGAAGGAGCAAATTGAGCTTTGTATCAACGAAATTCAGCCACATTTATGCAAAACCGTCATGGAAAATTTCAACAAAAGAATACGCATGTGCCAGCAAAGCCGTAGAGGCTATTTACCCGATATGCTATTCCATACATAACCCTATACTGCATACTTTATGGATCAATAAAACATTTACAATTTTTCTTTTTCTTGCGTGCATTTTGGGACACCATATACTTTCATATAGTATGTCAAAATTACAGTATTGTGTAGTTTCAATTTCTTTTTTATAATATCTTATTAATTTTAATTTTGCTCGGCATTGTTAAAAAAAACTATTACACAATGCAAAACTGGGATTTTCAGCAAAAACTCAGGATACGGGACTCTAAGATCAAAATCGGTCACATTTCCATAGAAATCGGGAAGTATGGGATCGAAATATGTACTTTCCCAAATTGTTTCAAAGCAGTGGAATTGCAGCTCCGTGTTTGCAAATATCCACTGTAACAATATTTACGAGTATACGAGTATACAACACCCCTTTGTAGCAATAATAACGTGTAAAGCTATTGATCACCCACAGACGTAGGATACAATTAATGTCAAAGAATATAAATGTGTCCAAAACTACACCATCACCCAATGATTTTCAGACAAAAAATATGTGTCAGCGGCACGCTGGATATGAAGTAATAATGGATTGGTATGGATTGTACGATCATTAAAATTTGAGCAAACTTCCCAAACGAATTAAATTGCTTCTGCATTCCTTTTATTTCGGCGGCAATATGCCGGTGTTACACGTCCAGGCGTTGTGTCGGATCCCTTTCAAGCCATCTCGCCCTATCTGACCCCTGCATGCTTGAAATCTCATTATTGTTAGCACAGCAGAACGTGTCGACTATGAAACACCTAATTTCCAGCCTCTCTTCCTACATTGTCTGTTATTCAATTTTTAAAAACGAATGCTCCTCTACTTATTCCTCCTTTACGATGGAAGAACGATTTTCCACAAGCAAGCAAAGGGACCCACACCAATGGTCGGATTAACTTCGAAAGGAAATTAATGTTATTAGTCTTCGGACAAAAGGGCAGGGAGTAGGTGAATTTATTTACCACCGTCACGCTACATTGTTGTGGAAAGGTGTTCGGCGGGTGGCGGACCAGTATTGTTGTTTTGCTGCATGCGCGTTGAAAGGTGAAGCGAACATGAGCAAGTTGAACAGTTGCTGCCAATTAACAAACGCCATCTGATTGCGAGCTGTTGTTTATGGTGATCTTGGGCCGATCGCGTGCAGTGGAAACCCGTCGGGGTAATAATTACACCCACACTGGGACAACTGTAATGGGTTATTTATTGTTGGGTGATAAAAGTTGCATTTGTGACACAAATTGTATCACTGATTTAATTTTTTTTTTTTTTATTTTAAATAAACAGTCTTTTTGAAGCTGCAGTTTTACACTTTGTTTCTTTCTTTTCAGTTGCAACTCAACCTATTTGCTTGCTGAAGTCCCGAGCTAATTTAGTTGTGGGAAAGCGCGCTATTATAGCAGGCTGGGGTAAGATATCGACATCGAGTAAGCGATCATCGGAAATGGTTCAAATGGATGTTCCGTTGACCAGCTGGGATATGTGTTTGAGAAATTATGGAGCGACAGGTGCATTGGAGTCTCCAAATTCGATTGGTAAGTTCCGAGATTACAAATATGTATTATGTTGGTACAGTTTGAAAAGTTAGAGTATTGAAAGCGTGGTCTTTAATAATGTAGGTACATATATATTTACATATTCCTACACAGGTGGTAGAAAGGGACCTACCCCCTTATCGCCCAATAAGGTACTACCACATGGGTGTACTTGGTCCCTTAGCGCTACCCGGTCTATGTACATATACGCACATATGTATGGAGAGAAGTGAAACGGAATTGTGTAGAAAAGTGCAGTTTCACACACACCGGTTTGACAGGTCGGCAAACAATCATTCATATGACCTGGTCCCGGAACGATCGTCGTGTGTCTGCAGGATACCTGAGCAGTGGCGGGTCGCTGTGCCGGTGTTGTGACGGTAGTAGACTTTGCGAGTGCTTTCACACCCGACGGCATTTAAATTAAGCTCACTCGCTCGAATATGTTAGGCGGACCTGAAAATATCTGTGGCGGATCCGAGCATGCTCGCCTTTCCGTAGACAAACGGACGAAATTAGCGAACATCAGTGAATGCACATCAGTTTTCCCTAAAGCCTAACTTCGGTCGTACTGTTAAATATAGGGATTCGTTTATAAGCCGAACGACACGAATGTGGAATGATCTACCAAGCTCTGTATTTCCCCATCACTACAACCTTCAAATATTTAAAGCCAACGTGCATAGGCTTCTCCTCTGTTTCTCTTCCCCTTGTCCCTAAAAACCCGTGCCCCGTAATAGTATAAAGGTATTCATATTCCTTTTGGCGCGCGCGAATTATAAAAAAAAAGAAAAAATCAGTCAAGTTTCCTTTACAGAGAGCTTTACATTGCAATAAATATAACAAAACACCAACACCATCACAACAACTACTATAGTAAACCGTGGTGTAGTGGTAACATCATCGCTTGTCACGCTGTTGATTCACGGTTCAAATCCTGATGTCAAGAATCATCTATTTATTTCGCATGAAATAAATAAAAAAAAGTTGATCAATTGCGAAAGCTAAGTCAACTCTACTGCGAAGGCATAACACTGGCAGTAGAGTGACCGTGATGATATCAGGAGGACGGAAAAAAATACTGTGAATCATGAGCAACGACAAAAAGCAAAACAAACAAGCTCTCCAGTTATCTGGACGCTACCCTTGGAGTTCACAGAAACTTAATACCATCTAAGTTTCAAACCACTACACTAAATCTTTCTTTCTCTCTCTCTCCTTCATAAACGCCCGTGTCCTGTAATAGTATAAGAGTATTCATATCCTCTTTGGCGCGCAAATTATATATAAAAAAAAAAAAAAAATACAGGGTTGGCCATTTAAACCTTGGGCATCTGGCAACCCTATAACTTTGACATCTGTTTTCAGATCGGCTTATGACAGCCCGTGTTCGAAGCGTCAGTTCTAGCGAATTTGTGTCGTGGAAACTGTTCCACGCCAACACAACGCGCTCTTATCGTGCAATTTTACATTCAAATCGCAACGCGTGACTATTTGGGCTGGTATTTGTGCGGAAAGAATTATATGAACGTTCTTTCCATGATGAGTGCGTTTGTTCCTCGGACACCTAATTTCGAAAAATGGTGATTTTGACTAGTCTCCACAATTTCCCTACTTAACGCCTCCAAACTTCTTCCTGTGGGTTTATGTCAACAAGCCACGCACCCTAGAAGCCATGAAAGACAATATGCGACAGGAAATGGCCACTATTCAGCCCGAAACCCTTTGAAAAGTGATGGGAAATGCCGAAAAACGAGCACATTGCGCCATTCGCTCTGGCAGCGACCATTTACGCGATATCATATTCAAAAAGTGATCAGAAAAAATTTGTAAGGTTCAAAATAAACGAAAAATGACTTCACAGTAAATAAATTTTTTTTTTTTTAAATTATTACCAAAAAACATCCCGAAGGTTTAAATGGCCCACTCTGTAGCTGTAATTTGAAAAATTACTATACTAAAAGGCTGAGCATGCTCGCCATGACCAGACGCTTTCGAATATGCTCGGAGGGTATAACAGACCGCACGGTGGACCGAGCATGCTCGTCGCTGATGAGGTGCGTTGAGTTCACAGACCATAAAGCATGACAGCCGCACTCCTCTCACGAACACATTCGCGAGCACATCCGATCATTTGTACTAAATTTTAGGGGTCTGTTGCATCGGTTTTTTTTTTTCAGTTTGCTTCGAGGGGAGTATGTGTAAAGTAATGTTTATTCTCGAAATTTGTATTACTAATACATCCAGTTTATTCCCACAGTCGATTACGTTAAATGAACTAAGTTCTGAGTTTTTTGCCAACTACTTAAGTCAAGTAAAAAAAAGAAAACAATATTTGCTCGATATCAAAAATGCAAATTGAGCACTTTTTCCGAACGTATCAACTGATCTACAAAATGTGTCTAGTAAACAAGATATTAACTGAGCACTAATCAGCATTAACATTCTGCTTTGTGTTTTAAATATGACTTCTTAGTTAAAATTCCCATGGAAGTCGGAGTAGTTCAACGACTGATGCGTGGTACGAGATTTATCCTGGCGAAGGATTTGAGCAAGTAGCTTATGGTTTGTTATGAGTGCCCAGGGCGGGCTTTGATATATAGGGTTTTTCAATAAGGACATAATAATTTTGTATTTAAATAAAACACAAAATAATTAAGATATCGGGCTGAAATTCATTCCAGATATAGTACATATGTTAAATTTAAGCATGGAATTCGGTCTCGTTCATATGAACACCGCGAGCACATTTGCAATGATCGATTCTTTGGAGCCAATTTTCCACCACTCTGCCATGCATATCGGCCGGAACGTTGACAATTTCGCGTTCGATATTATTCCTGAGCTCCTCTAACGTTGTTGGCCTGTTGTCATAAACCAACGACTTAACGTAACCCCATAAAAAGAAATCCATCGGCGTTAAATCTTAAATCAATAGATCAATTGTTTGACCATCTGTGTGGCATGTGGCACCATCTTGTTGGAACCACATATCATTGATAGCAAGTCCATCCAATTCTGGCCAAAAATAGTCTTCCAACATGACACGGTAGTGAACTCCATTGACCGTAACATGGCGATCATTTTCATGGACGAAAAATACGGTCCAATCACACATCCGGCGCTTCAAATGATCAAGAGGCTTCAGTTCTTGAGTTAACTTGTCTTGTAAGGGTGTAGGCCAAGATCTTTATGCAACATTCGCCACAATGTGGACTGAGAGATTCCCAATTCATGTGAACGGCGTAGAATCGACTGATTTGGCTCATTTTATATTCAAGCACTTACGGCTGCGATATTATCGGTACTTCGACCGGTGCTTTGTCTCACTGGCACAGGAACATTTAATAGTGAATATGTTTTTTTTTTTTTTTTTTTTAAATCTAATTACAAACGCCAGTTGTTCGGCGTTACCTCCCCCAGTAAAGACCCTGAGTTTGGCTCGGCTGGAGCACAGTCTATGTTCTGTGCCCTTTTGAAAGTGTAACGGAGGTGAAAAATCTCGAAAGAAACTTGGTAGTTCACGGTTACCAAGTAGTGTGGGACTCTAACGCCACTAAAAACAAAAAAACACCTCCTTAATCAGGACCGATCTATGTAAGATCGACAAATGATTTTTCTTTCTTATATTTAAAATCACGTTGAGGAAAGTTTAAAATTTTAAGTACTTTCCATAGCTTTTAGACCATTAGCTCGTGAGGTTTGGTTCTTCTCAATCTCCGGATATTGTCTCGTACATTTAAGACGGTTTCTACCTCGGAGTTGATGTGATTTTGCAGTCGCTGATTGTGGGACACAGCGTGCTTTCTAACCACTTCCGTCACCATGTCTACTTCTGGTCACAGTGCAAATCGCTATTTCTTATATACCAAGGGGCATTTATTATTCCACGAAGGACTTTGTTTTGGAATGTATGTATAGTTTGAATATTTGTTTTCTTTGTGCAGCCCCATAATTGGATGCCGTACGTCCAGATAGGTTTCAATACTTGGTTATATAGCAAGATTTTGTTCTGGATAGACATATCTGAGTTTCTTCCTAGCAACCAGTACATTTTTCGATATTTAAAGTTAAGTTCTTCTCTTTTCTTTTTAATGTGCTCTTTCCATTTTAGCTTTACGTCCAAAGTCATTCCAAGGTACTTTGCTGTATTGGCATAGGGCACAATTTTATTGTTAATGAATATCGGAAGATTATTTATCTTTTTACTTGTGAAGTTTATGTGAGTTGACTTTGTCTGATTGAGTTTGATACGCCATAGTGAATATGTTGACTCGATTTTATTCACTATAGCACGCACAGCCTGTATGGTGAGACGATTATTACAACCGAAAATTGGAGTAAGCGCTCTTAAAGTTGCGACCACCGACTCAGAATTTCGGTAGTAATTTTTAATAATTTCCAAACGTTGCTCGTTCATGAACTTCACCATGATGAAAATATAAATCTTGGCTGACGTTTTGACATTGACAGGTCTTAAAAAAGTTTAAGGGTCATTTGTATTAAAATACAAAATTGTTATGTCCCTATTGAAAAAACCCTCATTTTTTTTTATTGTTTATTCAATCATTTATTATTCATCTAATTAATTATTTGTTTATTTAGTAAATTATTTATTTATTTAACATGCAGTGTCTCTCTTTTTTTTTTCCTTTGAAAGTTTCCTTGTAATTTCCATCAAAGTTAGTTGTTTTCCATTTTCCCATTTAATTTCCTTATTCTAAAAATATAAATCGCTAAATATGCACAATTTACAAACTGAAAAATTCACTAGAAATTACTAAAATAATAATTGCATAAATAAAATAACTGAAGTTTTGATTGTCATTCGTGTATCAATAAAATGAATGAAGTCAAGTGCGATTCGGTCATCGCGCATTTAGTACATATTCCGTACAGGTTTTTATACCCTGCCCAGCGTATATTAGTTTTGATACATAGTTTGTAAAATAGAGATCCCCAAAACTGTATATATTTGTGATCGGCATCATAAGTTATGTCGATCTAGCCACGTTCGTCCGTCCGTATGTAGTGGGCCTTAAATTTTCAGCTAGGAACATGAAATTTGGTATATAAATTTTCTTGAATCCAAAGCAATACAAGTGTGAACATTTTTGAAATCCGCACCCCACTTTTTTATTTTTTCTTATTATTTTTGCTAGAAACTGAAAAATGTTGTCTAATTGAAATATGTTGGCGTTGACTTTCGCTACATTACGTCCATACATGGCCATACTACTTTTGGGGGTGTTTTCTTAAAGAAACAATTTATTGCTTATTGTGAATATCTCATCAAAATCGGTGAACTTCGGTTACAAATTTTGGGAGCCAGACCCACTTTCTGCTAAGAGAAAGTTTTAGCAAGAGTTTTGTGATAAAGTTTCTTAAAAATCGCGAAAATATCCACTGAATAGGAAGAGAATCATTGCATCTGTTGCTTATTTTTTAGAATACCATCCGATGTGAGTTCGTTTGTATTGCTTGCTGATTGCTTACAAAGAATTACCTGACGTAACTTTCTCTACATCTTGTCATTGAGAGTGAAGCCAGAAAAACAGTTTGTCGAAGAGAAATTCATAAACGGTCTCTTCTATGATATAACACATGAACTGTGGCCATGTGCGCAGATTTCCGACTTAGGCTAGGCGCGCACATGCGATTTTCTGTCGCAGCGATTGAAAAATCGTGGTCGCAAAAAAATATGACCATGCATGCACTTGTGCTTTTCTGTCGCACGATTATTCAGCCGCAAAAAAAGAGCACGCGGGTTTTAATGTCAATACACACATATACGACCAAATTGCGACAAAAAAATCGTCTATAAAATGGAGCTTGTTGCATTTTTTTAATCGCTGCGATTTTTAAGTTGCATATGTGTGCATTCATGTATAAAACAGTGGGTCTCATTTTTGCGACTTAATTATGATGCGATAGAAAACCGCAAGTGCGTCTTGCTGCGACAACGATTTTTTAATCGCAGCGATTTAAATCGTAAGTGTGTGGATACACTTTCCAGTACGTATGATTCATTTTAGCTTGCGACAATCGCGTCGCCAGGAAAATGGGACAAAACGCAGACTTTTAAACGTTGCGATTGCTAGGTTCATGTGCGCTCGTTCACATTGAAAGTTATGTGTTCTACTTTTTGCGACTGAAAACGCATGTGCGCGTCTAGCCTTATTCGATTACAAAATTGACAGCTGCATCGACAATTTGTCTCGGCTTTTTGTTGGTACCAGCATTTTTTTTTTTATATTACAGTCTAAAGCTGACTTAAGGCTAACCTCATTTATCGTTGCAGTTTCTTTAATGAATAATTCTATCGACAGTACATTAAGATTGGGCTTGATCTTAGCGTGCTTGTTATAGCCAGACTTGTCGCTTTTTGTGTTTTTGTTAGTAGCCTGAAGTTTTTTGGATTTGCTAGCTGCGGCTCACCATACAGTGTACACGTTGATGAGTATGGCTCTAACTAGTGCTCTATAGAGTCATTGAATTATCTTTGGAGAGGGTTCACATTTTTTTAAACAAATTCTTCAGGTGTGAACTGTGGATGGTTTTTTCACACTTTCATTATTGTCAAGTATTTTGCTCATTTTGACAAGAAGGATCGAGCCTTTAAGTGTCAATTCAATTTAATTGATTAATTCCTTTAAAATATCTATGAAGCCTTTATGGCTTCTCTGCAGATGGTTGTTTAAACATAATTAACAATAAACAATTCTTGACCAACTAACTTTCTCACACCAATTAATAATAACGTACAGAATCGAAAACATTGAAGTCTATAACAATTTATTGCAATGAAAATTAATTTTTCGACAAAATATAATTTAAAATTTGTTTCTATAATAAAAATAGTAAAATAGTAAAATAGTAAAATAGTTTGAACCACAAATGTTAGTTGTTATCCATATGAATTACGTAAGTATGTATTTTTGGTATTTGTAGAGGTCCTCTCGCTGATTAAAGTACTCGTACATCGCTTTAATAGAGCCTACGATTTTGAAAATGTACTTACCAAACACATGTACAGGGAATCCGTTTAATCAGTATAAATAAATATTTTGGCGCTAACAGCCCAATGCAGGGCCTGGCGTAGTTTCTCGCAGCCAATCGTGCTGTCCGCCTCACGAATGTTTGGGACCTACAGTTTTATGCCGTTTCCGAAGGGCAATTTTTTTTTCGATTGAAAAAAGAAGCTTTTCATACCAATTTTGCTCTCGGATATTGTCAGACGTTCGCGGGAGGTGGGACCGTGAGAAAACTTATTTTTTTTTTTGTATTTTCTTGGATTCTAACCTTGAGCGCAGTGATCGCGCACTTAACTACTGAGCCACGGCTTCCACGGCTGTAATTAGTATAAGCCAACTTAAAATCAGTGTTCTTAAAACACTTATTCACTTTACTATCCGTGTACACAGATTCTAAAAGCATGGATTTTTATGATTCGTTCTATTGTTGGCTGCATTTACAATTGATATGTTTTCGATTTTCCAGTATATCAGTCAGTTGATAATTAACGAGAGGTAGTTCAGAACTACTCACTGTTAATCAAGTGCAAGACAGCTGCAACGTGTTTTTTCCATTATTTTTACTTGCGCATACATATGTATGTGCTACGAGTATATAGGGCAGGTGCAAAAAAAGGCCTTAGAATTGAAAAAAAAAACAACATTAATGCAATCTTGTTGCACTCGTTGGAATTCCACATATGTATACAATGCTAGATCGGCTATCTATGAATAGATGTTCAGTATCTAATGTTCTACCCGATCGAACAATCAAAAGCGCATTTACCGCACAAAAGCTAGAAATCGGAGAGAGTCAATGGGCAACTATTGAATGTTTGCTAGGAAGCCTAAAACCATTACAAATTAAAACAACAGTATTTTGCGGGGACACCAACTACCCACAGTATTTGAAACCTATTTAAAATTCTTAGAAGGCGAAGAAGAAATCATTACAAATTTCAAATAAATTTTGATTCAAGAAATCAAACATTTTGATCTTGATTGGAACAGTGTAATATACCAGTATCATTTAGATAATGTGCGGATAATTAAATTCACCGATAATTAATTAAATACACGGATACCCGTGTATTTAATTCTCCGGATAATAAAAAATACACATGTGGTTATAATTACATAGACTCGAATCCGGATCTATTAATTACACGGATATCTGTATATTTGATTATCCATAAAATATAGAGCTCTGCTCTTTAATAATATTGTCTAATTTTCTAAGAGTACTATACTTTGCACACTTTCAACTATACCTACATATGTATAATAGGTCACGTATTTCCCCAAGCTACGTTTTTCTATGCCGTGTTTTTCTTACGAATTGCCTCGAATTGTGACACCACAGACACCAGATATGAAATAAATCCAGCCGTTCAGGCTGTAGTTAGTAGTGCAGAGGGACAGATGGATAGACAGACTCAGAAAATTGCCAGACACACAGACATTAATCAAAATCTCGAGATCGAATTTGTTCACGAAAACAATACTTGCTCTTTATAGGAGCAAGCAAAAAATAAAAATAAAGGGAATGAGTGGATCGCACGTACTTGCTCTATATGTGATGTTCGTATATTGTTCAGATTTAAAGGCGATCAAATTTGAATTTGCGAAAAAAGCCAACAACTTTTTTGAACACATGTCCTATATTTGAATGTATTTTTTTACATATTTCAGAAATGACTTAGGTATCCTGTGCACAAATCGCAACTCAACCAACTCACTGAATTAGTACGCAACCAAATAGATAGCTAAAAAATCAAAGTATTAGCCAATATCTAAGCGGGATGACCGCAGATAAAACAACTGAGTATTCTTTGTGGAAATCAACAAAGTACCTTAAACGACCTGTACAGCATAAACCACCTCTTAAAATGGCTAATAATTTATGGGCCAACAATAATTTGGAAAAAGCTGATTTATTTGCTGAGCACATGGCAAAAGTATTTCAACCCAATGAAAGCCCAAATGAGGACACTAATTTAAGAGAAATACAAAAGAGTGCTGAAATCCCTCCAGCCACACAAAATGAAATCGAAGATATTATTTGCAAAGACCTACAACCGAAAAAATCTCCTGGTTATGATCTGATTACTGTGGAGTTGATGCAACAGTTGCCTCAAAAAGCAATGTGCAAGCTAACAGCGATAATGAACGCCTGTTTGAGACTTAAGCATGTTCTTTGCTATTGGAAAGTCGCTGAAATAATCATGATCCCAAATCCAGGAAAGGATCCTTATGAAGTATCATCTTATAGACCCATTTCTCTGCTACCCATGATGTCGAAAATATTTGAAAAGATTTTTATCAAGAGACTAAGACCGATTATTGAAAATGAAAACATAATACCAACTCATCAGTTTGGTTTCAGAGAAAAACACTCAACCATTGAACAGGTTCATAGAATAACCGACGTTATTGAGAAAGCTATGGAAGATAAAAAGGATCACTCTTTCCCAAAGAATATACGACAATACTGGAGTCATATCTCTCGAAAAGATACTTTCGTATCAAGCAAGAAGATGCTTTTTCCTGCCTTAAAGAAATTAAGGCTGGAGTACCGCAAGGAAGTATATTAGGCCCAATACTATATCTACTCTTTACGAGTGACCTCCCCTCCCAACCCCTCCAAGTAGTACAATAGCCACATTCGCCCATGACACAGTAATACTTGCAATCGAGAAAAACGAAGTAGAGTCAACCAGAATCCTTCAAAATGCTGTAGATACTGTAGTCAACTGGACCAAAAAGTGACGAATAGTAGTTCTAAATCAGTACACGTTAATTTCACCAACAAAAAGATTCAAAGGCTTCCGATTACCATCTCTGGAATACAAATTCCTTACTGCAACACAGCAAAATATCTAGGAATGAACCTAGATGCCAAACTTAAATGGAAAGAACACGTGAAAAAGAAAAGAGATGAACTGAACATCAAATTGAGAAAAATGTATTGGCTTATTGGTAGAAGATCACCCTTATCTATACATAATAATTTGTTATTGTATAAACAAATCCTAAGGCCCGTATGGACATACTGAATTCAGCTATAGGGATGTACGCTTAAAAATAATATCGAAATAATACAACGTGTTCAAAATAAAGTATTGAGAGGCATAGTAAATGCACCTTGGTATATAAGGAACATAGACATTCATCGCGATCTTAATCTGAAAACTGTCGCAGAAACCATTGCAGATTACGCCGGAGTCCATGACCAAAGGCTGAGACGACACATAAACCCAGAAGCAGTGAGGCTCACCGATACGAACGTACTTACTAGAAGACTGAAGCGCATAAAACCACATGACCCAATTGTTGGCAACTAAAAAGGCGATTATATGTTTTGTAATTTTGTATGTATGTTTTAAAATATGTATTTTTTTATTTATCATATATCAAATATGAACTGCTCGTTAGTGTAAACTAGTTGTAGTGTTATAAAATGTAAACTTTTTTATAAAGTTTCAATAAAAAAAAAAGATAACAATTTTAAATAAAATATACTAAGCCATATTAGAGAAATAAACAATTTTCGCAAGTCTGCTAATAAGTTAAGTACCGTTATTCAAATTTTTAGCGATAAACTGAGCACGCAGTCTTATTGCAAACGTCCATGTTGCCTCAGATATAATTTTTTGTCCGATAATATGTAAAAGCTGTACCGAAAATATTGAGGTTAGAACGAAAATTCGATTTCACGTCGAATTTTGACCCCACAGATCCCAGATATGAAGTTTGATGTAAATCTATCCAGCCTTTTAAGCTGTAGTTTGTGATACATATGGACAGAATTGTGAGACCCATTTTTTCGAGTTTCTCTACTGCACAAATGTCAAGACTGATCAAAACCTCGATATAAATTTTTTCACGAAAACAGTCCTCCTTATAGGAACAATTAAAAACAGGTATTGCATTGCAGTAATGTGCTGCAGTTAAAAAGAGAGTCTGAAATTGGGAACATAAAACCAGTTCACTAAACGATAAGCAATTTTATTTGTATTCTTATTTCGTTGCAGAAGGACAGTGGATGTGCGCTGGTGGTGAGGGTAAAGACGTTTGCCAAGGATTTGGTGGTGCACCACTTTTTATACAGGAAAGTGGAATCTATTCACAGGTAAATCGAATCTCGAAATAAATTACTACGTACATTACGATTGAATTGATTTTGTTTTCTAGATCGGTATTATGTCCTTTGGTTCTGATAATTGTGGTGGATTACGTATACCAAGTGTTTACACATCCGTATCCCATTTTGCTGACTGGATTCATGACAACACACCGCTGGATTAGATTTTTTACTCCAGCATAGTTCTAAGACTGTAAATTTCGGCACAAATGAAATTATTTGCAATGTTCATATGAATTGATATCCTTTACGAATTATGAATTAAATTATTTTTTTTCAGAATGTGTAAGAATTATTTTTACCGCACAAATCTAAATTGATTTAAGAAATTTTGCAACTATTTAGGCTTGAAAAACCTTCTACAAAAATTCATATCAATCGAAAACCTACCACAAGAAGAATTTCAAATGATTCACATTTAAAATATCAGACTGTGGGGTTTCAAATTGAATGCATTCTATTTAGAATTTTAGCTAGGTTAACTGTTAACGAAGATTCTGTGGAGAATATCAGCTAGATTAGGCTGTAGATACTTACCAACCATGCACAACTGCAAAAATAAAGACAGTAATGTACAGAATGAAACATTGTTGGAACATTTTGGAAACATTTGGCCCAAGGGCAGGGAGTGATCTTGCAATAGAAATGGTTTCAGCCACCAGCTCTCTTCCAACTGAGCTATTCCGGGATGTCTTCTTCTCTGATCAATTGTTCAACATTACAATTCGTTATCTTATGTATCCCTTGCTATACTAATTGTAGTCTGTTAATAAGTACAGCTTTTGATCATACCATGAGTAACACCGACATAGCCGAGTTGGCTAACGTCTGACTTGAATATTCAACCTTGTCAACAACAACATATTTCAATAACTAATATATTAATATGTGTGTATCTACTCGTACAGTGTATCAATATCATATTCGTACACCTGATGGGGCGATATATATTTAAGGAAAAATGTAAACAAATTGGGCATATACTGCAAAATTTTGTTGATTTTAGTAAGAATACATAAGAATAAAAAAAAATTCAATTAATTCAAATATTTCAATTAAAGTATTGCAAATTCTTCATAATAAACATAAAATTAACAAAAATATGGTCAATTTCGTATTCGTACTCTTAGATATTAAGTTAAATTGCTTAAATTATATCTCAAAATTAATATTTTGTAGCATATCCTTTGTTAGCTACGACCTGTTTAAGAGGGTTGGGCATGGACCTGACTAATTTTTCAGTACATTCAGTTGTAATTTTTACCCATTCTTCAATAAGCCTTTCTTTGAGATCATTTGTGTTCCTTATACTGAATTTCCTTATTCGTCGGTTCAACTCGTCCCACAAATTCTCTATGGCGTTGATATCCGGTGACTGTGGAGGTGTTTTCAATACTTTGCGACAGTTATAAAGAAGCCACATTCGAGTTGCATAAGCCTTATGCTTGGGGTCGTTATCCTTGATAAAAGGTAGAATTGTTCCTGAGGCCTGTTTGAACAGCACTTTCCTTCAGATTTTGCTTCAATATCTCAATGTATTGCTCATGGTCCATTATTCCTTCAGTTATGTGAAGTCGTCCCACTCCAGCTGCGGAAAAACACTCCCACACCATTACCGAACAACCACCATATTTGACAGTTCCCTGTGTGTTATGTGGAAGATATTCGGTATTTGGTTTCGGCCAAACCATTTGTCTGCCACTTCGACTCGTCTGTAAAAATTACCGTTTTCCAGTCGAAATCTTTAGATTGGTATTGTTTAGCGAATTCCAATCTCTTGCTTCTGTTTATTAAACTAATGAAAGGTTTTTTACGCATTACTCTTCCATTGCACCCATGTTCCCGGAATCACTTCCTTAGTGTTTCTGTACAAAAATCTTTATTTAAAGCACGACGAAGGTTTTCTGCCAGTTTTGGTGCACTACATTTGAGGTTTTCTTGAATTTCCAGTATAATTATTCTCTTGTCTTGTGCACTAAATACATTTCTAGAGGTATTTCGTGGTTTATTTTCGATGCGGTTTTCATTTTTAAACCAATTAATGATTGTTTGGATGGTTGATCTTGGCCGACTTACCAATCTAGATATCTCACTACAAGATTTTCCGTCGCCATTGTATTTAATTATCAATTCGTGCAGTTCATTTGATGTCTCACCTTGTTTTCTACCCATTTTTCCAACAAATCTCGAAGAACCTCACCAAATAATTTTTCTTTTCTTTAATTCACTTTGAGAAATAATAATTCAATGCAAAGGACAACTTTGACAAGCAAAATAACAGTAATTTTTGCCTTTTAGTGAATAAACGATCGGTGTACGAATACGAAATTAAGCTACTTTTGAGACCATTTTTTACTTCTCTTCTATTTCCAAACCAACGTGAATGTTAACTATTCTCAAAACTAGATGGAGTGTAATTGCTCAACATCCTGTAATAATGTTATACATTTATTCTGCGTATGTATACGTATGTATATGGATATCTCAGCTATGAAATTTGATCAAAATCGTTGGAGCCGTTCTCGAGGAAATCGTTTTTTTCCTAAATCGGTCGTTAGTAAAGTACCGTTAATTTTGGGGTTAGAATGAAATGTGTAGTAAATCCGTCTAGCCGGTTAGGCTGCGGGCGTGCACACAGGCAGACATACAGAATTGGGAGTCCCACTTTTTTGAATTTCTCTATTACACCTAATGCCATGTTAAATTTGATCAAAACTTCGAGATCGAAAATTTTCATTATCTCAATACTTGCCCTTGAAGATGCAAGAAAAAATCATGAAAGCCTACACAAATCCTTTTGGGCCTGTGTGGTGATAGCTTGGGTAACTTTTGTATTGCCTACGCAAAACATGAATTCGGTGCAATAATCAAGATTATAATCAAGTGCTTGTTTAACATTCACATGGTGATCCGCAATAGGTAAGAGTACATCTATATGTGAATTGTTAAATTTTTTTTTTTTTTTTTTTTTTTTTATAATTTGCGCGCTCCAAATGGGATATGAATACCATTAAATTATTTCAGGGCACGGGCGTTTGCAGAAATTGAGAGAGAGAGAAAGAAAGATTGGTGAAGTGGGTTTTGAAACTTAGGTGGTATTAAGTTTCAGTAAACTCCAAGGGTGGCGTCCAGATAACTGGGGAGCTTGTTTGTTTTGCTTTTTGTCGTTGTTCGTGATTCACAGTATTTTTTTCCCTCCACCTGATGTCATTATCACGATCAAGTTGCATTTAAGCCATATGACTACTCTACTGCCAGTGTTATGCCTTCGCAGTAGAGTTGACTAAGCTTTCGCAATTGATCGACTTTTTTATTTATTTCAGACGAAATAAATAGATGATTGTTGAGATCAGGATTTGAACCGTCAACCAAGAGCGTGACAAGCGTTGATGTTACCACTACACCACGGCCACCCTCATAGGCTAATATTTAATTTATTTATTTTCATCTACTAGCATAGTTTAGATTAGGGTAAACTGACCCACAGTGAACCAATATGCGTTTGACTTGATGTAGTTTTTAAACTATTGGTTTAATCTTCAAACGGTTTGAAGGTACTTATATAGTAAAGTTTTGGATTTTTAAATCACACCTCAATTGTTTCCCTGTGTAGTAGGGGGTGGACACAGTGAACTACCGGATAGTTCACAGTGAACCCATAGTGTTTATTTATTATTTCAGAAGAAAAATAAAGAACAAAAACAAGTAATTGATAAAAATTTATTTTTATTTAACATTAACATTAAAAAAAGTAAACAATACAAAAACCTAAGTAATAAAAACAACAAAAGTAATAACTACAATAAAAAATAACAAAACATTAACAAAAAGGACTTTCAAGGACTTCAATAATATCACAAAACTTATAACTAACGAAAAATAATAGTAAAAAATAATAAAAAAAAAAACACAAAACCATTAACGAATGTTAAATGCTGATAGGTCGTTGCTAAATGAAAATACCGAATTCTGAAGCCTGGAAGTGCTACAATGTTCACGCGGCTTTGTTAATATCATTTTTATATCCCATTTAAATACAGCTAGATCTGGAACATCTGAAAAAGAAAAGATACAACTTTTTTCAGACTTCTTTCTCAAATAGCCAACTTGATACTCGTTGCCTTCGGCTTTTAAAACCCTTGCGACGTAGTACATAAAATTCTTCTTTCCTTTAAATTCAACTAAAATGAATTCACCTTCGACGGGATCCTTGGTAATCTCTTCCAAGTTTTCAACATCATTTTGAATACTATTTTCCTCTGAATCTTCATCCGTCATAACATCATCACTTTTAAGGACAACAGATATATTTGATTCGGATGTAGAACTATCCTGCAAAACTTGTCGGACTGGTTTTTTGCCCTTTTTAACAGCATTTTTTTGGTTCGACAGTCGTTTTTTTGCTTGTTTCTGAGCGCAAAGTTCTTCCTTTTCAGGCATATCGGTGGCAATCAGACTCTTTCCCTTTTTCCTGTTTTTTTCCGCTAGGTTTCCTTGGTGGCGCTTTTAAAGGCGGTCGGAACTCTGTTGGCCCTGTTAAATGTCCTTCGAAATTTGTTTGTGGAATTGCTGGGGAAGCATTTTCATTTGGATCAACATTTTCTTCGTCCTCGGAGTTCGGACGGTCGGTGACAATACTAAAGTCAATCTCAGAAAAACCGACCGGTCGAAAGGGAAAATGCCGGTTTTTTTAAAAGCGTTGCTGATCGTTATAGGAGTCAACGATTTTTGATAGGCTTCCCCGATGAATTCACCTACTTCGTATATAGTCACAAATGTACCAGGATGCCTCATCATCCAGGAGTCCATTGATGCATTGTAAAAAGTTTTAAAAGGTTTGAATGCTCAAACGTCAAGAGGGTGTGTTTTATGCGACGAGTGTGCTGGTAAAGTGAGTATCGTTACTTCATTTGACTTTGCCAATTCCAAGGATTCAATAGAGAGGTGTGTTTCATGATTATCCAGAATAAGCAGCGAAGGATTTTCAATACATGAGGAAGTGTGCTTCATTACGTTAGGAAATAACTCAGAATTCATCCATCCACTGGGTGTAGCTAGGCCCAAACTACCTGGAGGTGTACCTTTAAGAAAATAAACACAATATTAATTATAAACACAATATTAAGTTAACCTTTAAGCATATAACTTTTAAAGTTCTTTCTTGGAAAAACAATGGTAGGTGGAAGAGCTTGTCCACTCGCACAGATTATGGCACATGTTGCGAATAAAGTCCCTCTCTCACCACTGGTAACTCTGGAAAGACATCTTATGCCTTTAGGTGCTAAAATTTTTGGAGGGTTTTGCACCGTCGTTGTTGCCGTTTCATCCAGATTATATATTCTTGTGCCATTTAAAAAATTTGGATGGTGCTTAATGACTATTTCTAAGTTGTTGTTAAACGCTGTTGCTCGACCCAAGCTACAGCTTTCTGGAGCTCTCAGAGTCAAGCTAGGGTGTCTTTTACGAAACGATCGCAACCATTCAATGCCTGTCATTTTCCCCTTCTTCCAGCATTCGGAAATTTTTAATTTGTTAATTTTTGCAGTTTCATATGCCAACTTCCAGCAATCCACATTTATCAAACCATAAACTAAGTATGCTGAGTCTTTGAGATACTTCATTAAAGTGGCTTCTTGTTCCTCTGTGAATATAAGGTTAACGGTATAGTTTGGAGTAAGCCTCATTACTTCCAATTCCTGCTCGTTAAGATTTTGTGTTTTGAGAAAATATTTTATTTGTGCCTTATTTTCGTTTCTTCCTTAATCAGCTGAAGTGCAGATTTCATCTGCTCCGTTTTGTGGGTTCCTATTTTTCTGTGTTTCTTAGTTCGTGCCATTTTAACTGAAAAAAAAATTGTGAACTTACCTATTGTTAAAATATTGTATACAGTTGTGTCTGGCGTAAGGCTAGTACACAGTGAACCATTCATGGTACACAGTGAACCATGCATGGTACACAGTGAACCATGGTTCTCTGTGTACGACTATGATCTGGTTCACTGTTGGACATAGTGACTTTTTGGAGAAAAATATTTTTAGAAAAAAAACTATTTCACAAATTTTATTGACATAATAATTTTAATTAATAATAATAATCAACATTTTAAACTGTATCCCACAAATCTCACTAAGCACATTACTTTTTTAAATGGAACAAAAATAAAAAGCACGATTTCTAATTTACTTACCAGTAAAATTGACTTTTTCTTGAGCACAACCGACACTGACGAGCGCACTACTTCAACTGCCAGGTAAATTCATAAAGGATTGAAACGCGGTTTATTATCTCTTTACTTCGTTTTTCTCTTATAAGTAGAGATTCTGTAAATTTAAAAGATTCACTGTGGGACGTGAACCACTCTGGGACAGTTTACCCTACATAAGAAATTAAATACATACATACAAAAATTCTAAAATACTGATATTAATAGATAAATACTCGTACAACAATTCATTTATCTATATAATCGATACCATATAAGGAAAATGAGGATAGCGATAACAGAGATTAATTCTTTAATAAAGCAAACAATATGTTTTTAAAACAGTCTCTAGAATAATGAAAATCTATATGCCTACTTATTTCATTAAAAGACGCAAGAGATATTGCGATTGCCTCGTTACAACCATAGTTAGACGCCTTTCAGGTGCATAGACAGGCACTCTAGATAAAAGGTCAGAGCTTTTTATATGGAAACACACTACACCTCTAACAAACATAATATCGTGACTATACCTTCTTACATGAAGGTTCAATATACCGAGTAATTTGCATCGTGCACACGTTCAAAGTTCCAACGCATTTTAAAGAATATGAATTTGTTAAAACGCCTCTGAATCCTCTCAATTCGATCTGAATGATTTTCATAAATAGGATTCCATATAATATCGGCATATTGAAGGATCGATCTAAGCAGGGACATGAATAAAGATAATAGAGTATGTGGATCAGTAAAATCTCTAGAATTCCTTTTAATGAAGCCAACAAGTAAATTAGCTTTAGCGACATGAGGAACGTAGGTAAGTTTAGTATCAACAATGACACCAAGATCCTTGATTTGACTTACTCTATTCAAACACGACATTTCAAGATAATAGTCGTGAGAATAATACATCTGTGATCCTGAAAATGAAATAGCCATACACTTTTGTTTGTTTAACTTTAAGCAATTTTGTGTGCACCAGTTTTGCAGATTGTTAAGATCAGACAGAATCTTTCTAAAATCATCTGTGCACTTTATCTTCAGAAATAGTTTTAGATCATCTGCATACAATAAGCATTGGCAGAATTGTATGCACTGAAGAATATCGTCAATAAAAATTATGAAAAGCAGGGTACTCAAATGACTACCTTGAGGGACACCAGATATGCAAGAAATTGTTCTGGAATAACAGTCATCCAGGTAGACCTTTTGGACCCTACCACCTAAAAATTAATAACTCCACATGAGCATTGCTGAATGAAAACCAAACTGTTCAAGTTTCCTTAATAAAATATTATGATTTAAGGATTCAAAGGCTTTGCTAAAGTCGGTGTATATAGCATCAACCTGGCATTGACTTTCAACAACATTTATTACGTAAGAGGTGAAATAAAGCAAATTAAATGTCGTCGAGCGGCCCAAGACGAAACTGTGCTGAAACTCAGATATGTGCTTTTTATATGGAATTCTAATTTATTCTTAACAATGTTTTCAAAAAGTTTTGGTATCGCAGATTGTTTGCATATTCCCCGGTAATTTTCAACATTATTCTTAGACCCATATTTGAAAATAGGAAGGAAATATGAAGTTTTCCAATCATTGAGAAAAATGCCAGAGGAAAGAAAGATACATTAAACACTTTTTGCAGAGGTTTACACAATGATTCACAACAATTTTTTAACACAATTGCTGGAGTACCATCCACTCCAGGTTTAGAATTTGGCTTGATACTGCCAGTTGCCAACTGAAAATCCTTAATGTCTAAAACTAGAAGATGTTATGAGCTAGGGGCAGGCCACGGAGGCATCTTCAGTGTGGGTGAAGGGGACGGTGGCACGCAAGCGGTTGCACGGCTTACCTCGTCGGACGGGGCTGGTTCTTGTCTCCCATCACTCTCACACCACTTACTCAAACACAAAAAAATATCGTGCCATATGTGTATTAAAAAGAACCTAAGAATGATGGGAGACAAGTACCAGCCCCGTCCGACGAGTTAAGCCGTGCAACCGCGTGCGTGCTGTTATGAGCTAGGGGCAGGCCACGGAGCTGGTGCCGTCTTTTCGCTGACCAGGGGCGACGGTGACTTGACAGGATGACTGTACTGACTGGACAAAGACCATATATGAGACGACCTTACGCACGTTACGTAGAGGACATTACACAGTAGTGGCTGGATTGATGCATTAGGGGCCATCTCCAGTGAATATTGGCCAAGGAGATGTCGAAGGTTGTGTCTTCCAGACACAAGGGTGGGTTGGCCATGCTGGTGCCATCAACACCTGGCACGTCTCTGGGACGAGCCGAACCCACGTCCTGGAGAGACTAGGGGATACAGATGCCGTAGTATAGGGCTAGAATAGGATAGTTATAAGTTAGATTAAGCATAGATTAGGGCTTAACATAAGTTTTAGGGTAGATTAGGTTTAGATTAGAATAGTTAGGTTAGATCTGGCATACCCTCCTTTCTCCGGGATATGGGCATAAGCCCTTGAGCTTCCTCTTCTTCTCCTGTCTTCTGTCCTATATTTTTAAGTCCGTTCGTGGTCTAATTAGGTTAGCTTTGCTCTTCTCTATTAGGTTCTTTTTAATACACATATGGCACGATATTTTGTTGTGTTTGAGCAGGTGGTGTTAGAGTGATGGGAGACAAGAACCAGCCCCGTCCGACGAATTAAACCGTGCAACCGCGTGGGTGCCACCGTCCCCTTCACCCACACTGAAGATGCCTCCGTGGCCTGCCCCTAGCTCATAACAAAGACCAAAATCAATTCGAGTTCGTATTGAGACTCATCGGCGCATTACAATCCGAATAAATGATTTTAAAAAATTCCGCAAACAGATCAACTGATCCTTGAGCATTTTTTGAAATAGCATTTTTATAGGTCATTGTTTTGGGAAAACCTGTATTGGTCTTTTATGCTTTATAAATGACCAAAAACATTTAGATTCTCGTTTTAATTTATTTTCTACACTACGTACAAGTATATATTTATTGTGTAGAAATTTACACAATATATTACACTAACTACGTAGCTTACAGAACAGTTTTTTATCAATTTCGTTTCCTGAAATTTTAAAAGTTTTATGAGCCTTGTTTCTTAAATTCCTTAAATGGTGAAGGCGCCCATTATACCATGGAGGTTTCGAAGTGTTTTTCTTCAGCAAACATGGAACAAACATAGAGAAAATAGACTTCAAGATAGAATTAAAGTGACTAAGGCATAGATTTTCAAATTCACAATCCCAATCAAACGAATTCAAATACGAATACATACCAGTAAAGTTACATTTAAGAAAGTTAAATGGCCTATCTAAAATCGCATTCCTCTTACAATAATTATACACTTTAATCTCAATACAAATTTGTTCATGTTAAATAGAATTATTTAAAAGAGGAAATGGTGCTTCAAAAACATTAACTTTAAAGTCGTCAAATACAAGATCTAAAGCTCTATTTATAATTATTGTATTATTGTAGTTTGGCATAAATTAAGCGAAAGCGAAAGAATCGATAACAGCCAATTCATAATCTTTTACCACATTATGTGGAATAAGCATTTTATCGTCATCAAACCAAGACCATACAACATCACCAATATTAAAACCACCCAGAGCACATATATAATTTGAATCTGAACAATGATTACTTATAAATTCAATATTTTCAATAAATTTTTCATAAATGTCAAGTTTACTATGCGATGGTATGTAATTAACAATAAAGAAAATAAAATCGTTAGTACCTTTAACATTGACAGAAACACAGACCTGATCGACATCTAAAACGGGCAAATTTATTTGCTTGCAAGAAAATGCTGACCGGACAGCAATCAGCACACATCCACCACGTTCCTCAACCGATTTACAGCGATCAAGGCGAAATACATTGTACATCAGGCTGTCGAAGATTTCTGTTGACAAGATTCCGTCATAAAGCCAAGTTTCCGTAATAATTGTCACATCATAATCTTTGTGACTTGAAGCCATAAACAAATCTAGAGTTTTTGTTCTACACCCACTGTAGTGGGTCAGTGTCCTTAATGGTTTGGGTCAGGTGAGGATCACAAAGCGACTTACAAGATTCCAGAGCAATAGCACGATTTAGTTTTTGGATTATGGATGAAAGATCGAATTTACACATTGCCCATTGGGCCAAAAGCTCCCATCATAAACAGTGCTTGCTAAATTAGTAGGAACACCAATTTTAAAATTCGCAAATTTTAGAGTTTGATTAGTTTCATTTGCTTTTAACCATTTAAAGCACGAAAAACCTGCATGATTTGCCTTCAGCTTATCGGAGATATAACACTCGTACTGCAAGCCTTGCTCTGACTGCTAGTGCGATACCAATTTTTGATCGAATATCGAATGATGCCAAAGTAAATTTCAGAAAAAAACAATATATGAAAGTTTCCAAAACAGAAGGAGCCGAATTACCGAAATCGATAACGAGTTATCGAATGATCGATTAACCTCATTGGGATGATGGCACTCGAAAGCTCACATGTCGAATGAAAATAAAATTGTACTAGAGAAATTCTACTACAACTCACGAAGTGACATTTCTCCGGTTGATATAAAAGAGAGAAAAATATTATTTACAGTGAAATTAAAGTCAATAATGGATCTATTTTTTTATTTGTCTTCAGATTCCGACGATGAATATCGCGAACGCGTTGAGCGTCGGCGCTTAAGGGATAGAAGCAATCAGTTCTCATTGCCAAATGCTGCGTAAATAAAACGTGAATTAAAATGTAAATAAAATTTTTATTTTGCAGATTTATCAAAAGATCTAGGGTTAATGAAGATGCATTTAACCACATTTAAAAAAAAGAAATCAAAGTGTTTGGCCATATAAATTGGCTAGAATTTTTTTCTCTAACAAGTTAACTTTGTTCAGATTGGACCTTAATTAAAAAGTCGAACAAATACCTAGTATGGACAATTATAATTTTGTTATACACATTTATTGCTATAAAACAAAGACCTTAACAGATAATTTAATAAAACTTTTAGGAGTTATTCAGATACATATGTATTCTGAATATAAAAATCGAAACTTTTTTTAAAACGACTTCCCTTGGCCTTAAGTCTTTAGTCGTTTTGGCCACTCATCAATCACAATACGTGCCTTATTAATTGGAAAATTGGCCACAGCTTCGGTCAGAGCTCGCTTTAAGAGTTCCGTGTTAGGGTATCTTTTGTGGCACATAATGTTCTTCAAAACAGTCTACAATTTGTGATCAAGTGGATTAAGGTCTAGGGTGCTGGAAGTCTAGTCTTTGTACCAATAAAACGGGGTACATTTCTCCCGAGCCAGGTACGGGTAGTTTTCGCCTTATGAGCTGGCGCAAGATCTTGCTAGAATGTTGCTTATATTTTTGGAATAGGGTATGGTTTAGAGCTTTCATAAAGGGGTTTCCTGGTACACTTTGGCCTTTGTTTCGATGCTTTTTTCGCAAAATTACAGGTTAGTGGTCATAAGAGACTACCCAGCCCACCATGGCTAACTCTTACCGTGCGAGGAGGACCAGATCGCAGGCGGTCTTTAATGTCGCCCGCATCCCCGAAGAATTTCATACACCGATAAGTAAACATTAGGCGAATACCTAGCTGCTGAGGTATTTTGAAAATCGAATTATTGTTCACACCGCACTTATGAAGCGCTACGACAGAGGTGCGATTCACTTTCTCAATTCATTCAGTATGAAAAGTGTGAGCAAATTTGAAATATTTGTATAAAGAAACAATCGCGACGTCAACTGCTATAAATGTTATGTCAATCTTTAGGTAGGCCCAACTCTTGGCCGCGCGATGCATGTAACAAATCTAATAACAGTATTTTTGTGCCCACTAGGTATATTAGTAAATTTCTTAAAAAAAAAAAAAAAATTAAAACAAAAATACTCACATCTTTGTTGTTTTGCTCAACGACTCGGCAGCACAATAGTATTCGAATGAAATGACGCACTATAACGTGTACTGTCATCTCACATTTCGATAGTGAATGCTCGATTAACAGAGCGGTAATGCCAAATCCTCACATTTCAATGACGAGTTACTCGTTATCGATAGTTGTAATTCGGCCCCAGATTTTTCCAAATTGAGAAAAGGCAAATTCCCCTACGCCTAATATTGTCATAATCTATTCGGAAAAACCATCTGCAATTGCGCCTAAGTCTGTCTTAGGTATTGTGCTTTACTAATGGCAAATTAAAAAAAAAAGATCATATTTCTTCATATCTGAGTTAAAGATATACGAGTATACTCGTACCTATACATACAGAGTGTGTTTTGGCACTGCTCCCAAATTGAAATTGGGGCTATTTCTCACAAAGATGGTTTTATTATGTGAAATTTGGCAGTAGTGTTGAGTTGTCAATGTCATTTTATCATAGAGAATTTGACACCACAACAATATGTTTGTGTAATTAAAACATTTTATCAAAATGGTTCATTAATTATTGCAACATAGCGTAAATTATTTCTTTAGTCGACATGGACTGCATGTAAAGAGCACTATTCAAAAAATTATCCACAATTTCGAGAACCTTTACATAGTAAGTGATTTACCGAAGCTTGGACCACATCGCACAGAGCGTATACAACAAAACATTTTTGCAGTGAGGGACAATGAGAGGGAAGTCCGGAAATTTGGATTCGTCGTCATACTTAACAAATCGGGATTTCTCCAACGTCTATGTGGAAAATTATACTGGTGTGCTAAAATTTACCAATTGAATAGAGATGACTCTGAATTTTTTCAAAAATTGATCATGAATAGCGAGGCGCATTTTGACTTGAGTAGAGTTGTTAACAAACAGAATAGACGGATATGGGGAGCGGAAAACTCGTGAGCAATTCATGAACGACCTCTTCATCCTCGTAGAGTGAAAGTTTGGTAATGTAACTGTTACTGGCGATTGATATCATACTATGTTACAACACTTTTTTTGCCTGAAGTTGTTCGGTTTCGTCTCCGAAACATGTGATTTCAACAAGACGGTGCCACATGCCATACAGCCCGATTAACAGTGGGAATTGTGAAACAGGCATTTCAATTAGCCGTAGCGCTCACCACCGACTTCTTTCTCTGAGGTTACTTGAAGGACTGGGTGTATGCTACCAAACCAACAATATTGCAGCAACTGAAAAATATACGCAACGCAATTGCAGATATTAAATGCGTTTCTGCCAGTGCTAGAGGTGGCCATTTGGCTGAATACAAAACCAAAAAATATATGTGTTTGTTTTTCAAATGATTCCAATTTCAATTTACTTATTAACTGGTTTTTACAAATTGGCTATGTCTCGGCTATCACTCAGTACATTTAGTTCTAAATTAATATTTAAGTAAGGCAAATTTTGAAAAAAAAAAAAAAATAATAATAATTTTAACGATTTCATTTCAATTTCAAATAGGAGTGATGCGCAAATGAACAGGGTACACGAGTACGAGTATGTAGGCGTGCGATCCTGTCGTGCACTTTATTTCAATTATCGAACCACCATATTTTTGCACTGGCTTCGGGAAAATATGATACTCGTATGTAACTCTTTGTAAATATTTGTTTTCTGACGAATCGGCAGATTTTGACTACATATTAACTCGAATTTAAAACTTCGAAACACAATATCATTATCAGCTTTGCCGGGAGAAGTGTAACTTTATAGAGGATATGCTCGATGTTCAACATTTCGTTTTTTCTACCATTTTTGACAAGTTCGTGTACGCATTTCGAAAATAAAGTTAAAATCGCCGGCTGTGAGAAACAGTAGAAAGAACATTAGCGTTGTCACAGTCCCTAAACATGCTTGTCAGCTAAGCAGGCAGAAGAAGCATTTCAGATCAATTTGTAGATGAAGGCATAATCCAAAGTTAGTACGAGGGTGGGTCAATAAGTCCCTGAAAAATTAAATAAGGAACACTCTTTTCGGTATAAAAACATTTTATTTTTCAACATAGTCTCCTTTTAGCTCTATACTCGTATACTTCATCCAATGTTTCTCGAATTTTTTGATGCCCTCCAAATAATACGATTCCTCAAGCCCCTCAAAATAAGCGTTTGTTTCAGCGTTTCGACCCAAATCTCTTACCTCCGATCCATTTCTTCATGTTTGGAAACGAAAAATAGTCACAGGGGCTAAATCTGGGGAATATGCTGGATGAGGGAGGAGTTCGTAGCCTAACTCATGCAATTTTGCCATTGCGACTGCGGACTTGTGCGCCGGTGCGTTGTCCTGGTGAAAAAGAACTTTTTTCTTCGCCAACTGCGGCCGTTTTTGCTTCAAATCGGCTTGGAATCGATCCAGCAGCTCTGCGTAATATGCGCCGGTGATGGTTTTACCTTTTTCAAGGTAATCGATGTGAATAACACCGCGCACATCCCAAAAAACTGTCGCCGTGACCTTGTTTGCTGACAAACCCTCCTTGGCCTTCTTCGGCTTCGATTCACCAGGAGAAGTCCATTGTTTTGACTGTTCCTTGGTTTCTGGTGTGTTGTGGTGAATCCAGGTTTCATCCACGGTTACGAAACGGCGCAAAAACTCAGCCGAATTTTTCTGGAACATCGCCAAACACACCTTTGAAGTTGTCGAACGAATGCGTTTGTTGTCGATTGTGAACAAACGCGGCACCCATCTTGCGGAAGGCTTTTTCATGTCCAATTATTTATGTAAAATCGAAATCACTGAGCCATGTGATAAGCCTGTAGCCTCTTCAAGCTCGCGCACTTTCACTTGCCGATCGTCCATTATCAAACCATGGATTTTGTCGACCATTTCTGGTGTGGTGACCTCAATTGGGCGACCAGAACGTTAGGTGTCACTTGTGCTTGAACGACGGCACCGAAATTGAGTAAACCAGTAGTGAATGGTTCCAATCGATGGTGAAGAGTCCCCATAATATTTGTCAAGCTTTTGTTTGATTTGCGTGATAGTTTTTTCTCGCAAAAAATAGTGTTTTATGAGCACTCGAAATTCACTTTTTTCCATTTTAACGAAAATGCTAGTAGGCGTCTAGATAAAATGGCTGCCACAACGAAACGGTTTGACAGATCTGTCTGAAAATTTGGGTGAGTTCTTTTGAAAGATGATTCTTGAAAAAAAATTTAATTTAAGGTGATGACACAATTTGTGTTAATTTTCAGGGACTTATTGACCCACCCTCGTATGAGGTACATACGGATATGCCAAAAACCCAATTCCAATAGGATTAAGGTCATTGTAAAAGTCAAAGGTAACAGAGGGTTTGAAGACATTCCTGCCGAACTGCCGAAACTGGAAAAAACTTGGGATGCTGGGACATAATAAAAACCGGGCTCTTAGAAGTTAACGAAATTCGAAGTTGGTACTTACCTTCTTTGCACAATCATTTGCAATAAGAAAAATAACTCTTAATCGCATTGAGGATCATTTGGGTGAACATTCTCGACAATCGATAACTTTTCGGCTATGTGTTCTCCAGGATTGATTGCAATAACATCTTTTTTTTATTTATTTATTTATTTTCATCAAACAGAGTTACATTGAAATTGTACTCAAGTGATTACTTAATATAAAGATGGATACCTATTGACATCCACCAAAGTTATTTAAGATCAAATTCAATTAAATCGCACACAGTGTTTGTTTTTCTTAAGCACCTAGGTAAAGGTTCATTAAAAGCATTATTAACTCTTTTAAAAGGAACATGAAATAAAAAACGATTTCTAAGAACACGTGTAGGAGCATAGAACCCAACTAGGGACAAAAGATAGGGGCAATCAATATGACAATTAACCAAATCTCGAATAAACATAATTGAAAAATATTTTCTTCGAAAATAAAGAGGCAGAATTCCAAACAACTTTAATCTAATTTCATAGGAAGGCATATTTATGTTCCAGCGGAGTCTCCGCATAACAACTCTTGTAAATCGTTTTTGGATCTTCTCAATTGTAACAGAGTGAATCTCAACACTAGATCTTACAAAGGCAAAAAAGAGGCATGTATGTGGGTCGGAAAAATCTTTCGAATTACGTTGAACAAAGCCCAAAATAGAGTTACCTTTAGCAATTAAAAAGTCTATGTGATTCAGAAAGTTAAGTTTATGGTCAAAAATTACACCGAGGTCTTTTTTTTTGAAGATATGGCTGCTAATGGCATATTGCTAATCTTATAAATGTAATGAATTGAAGAGAAGTTACGATAGTAACTCAGACTTTGGCATTTCGAGATGTTTAAGTGTAAAAAGTTATCACTGCACCAGATTGATAATCTTTCAAGATCTTCCTGTAGCTGAATGCAATTTTGCTCAGTCTTTATGCAGCGAAAAATGTTTAAGTCATCAGCATACATTAAACAATGTGAATTTGAGATGATTTCAGGAATATCGTTGATGAATAAAAGAAAGAGCACTGGGCCAAGATGACTACCCTGTGGAACTCCTGAATATGCATAAACAGGTATAGAAAGTACGTCATTTATGCGAACATACAGCTTGGGAATAGTTGAGATTTTGCAGATAGGGCAATAATTAGATATGTCTTGCCTAGATCCAGACTTATGAACAGGCAATATAAAAGATCTCTTCCATATGTTAACAAAGTCCCCATATTCCAAAGAACGGTTGAAGATCAAATGGAGCGGAAAAGAAAATGCACCGGCACACATTTGTAGGATAATTGGAAGAATGCCATCAACGCCAGGACGTTTATCAGATTTCAAATTAGATAGTGCCAATTCTATTTCAGATATTGATAAAGCCAAACTACCAATATTAATAAAATTTGATGAGATTATTAGCTGAATTTGGAACAACATACGGTCTATTAGTGTACACAGATTGAAAATGTTTTGCAAACAGAAAGACGCCTTCATAGTGCATGCAGTTAGGTATGCCATTAGATTGATCTTTAGTATTGATGAAGGTCGAAAAACTCTTACTATTGACTTTTAGAAAAAATATATTTTTTGTATAGAAATTTATTTAAAACGTCAAACTGTTTCTGAAGCAACCGATATTGTTTATAAAGATCCGCATTATTATTTTTATTATTTGTTTTGCGAAGTTGCTTGTATATTTTATTTTTTCTATTGTTTAAATTTATAAGTCTTTTGTTGTACCAAATTAGTTTAAAGCTAGTAATTGATTTACCTTAGGAGTATACATATATTGGCACCTTTACAATCTCAATAAATATATTATAGGAGTCAAGTAAATTTGCATTATTTAACACTAATGGCCAATCAACATTATTGAGATATGACGGAATATTTTCAAAATTATATTTAAAATTGGAACCGGAAACTGCCGGTCTGAAATATTGATAACATTCGAAATGTAAACTAAAAGAAACATGAAAGGATCAACGAAGGCTAGGTCAAGCACATTATTAAATGCATTAGTAAAATGATTAATTTGCTTAAGATTGAATTGGGCAAGAGTATCAACAACTTCATATTCATAGTCTAGGTTTACGTTATAAGGTACTAGCAGAGATTCATCCGAATCATCTTGCAATGTGTCGAGTAGAATTTTCGCTATACTTGCTTTCATTCCTTAAGAAAAGCTTTCCATTGGTGGCTTTGCACAGAAGAAACGTCTCAAAGAAATTAAGTAGGCTCTCAGAGGAACATCAGTTTCGAAGTGGTATCCGACAAAGCTGTACATCAAGTAGCTAATCATTACTAGACTGGGCAACAGTATACCCTACAAAAAAGTCCATTTCGACTCCAGATTGCACTGAATATCACAGAATTAAATGTTATATACTCGTATATTGTTCAAGATGAATGAAAGAAGCTGTCAAATTTCCTTTCTGAACTACATAGTTAGAAATGGACTCACGGCAACTGTGATTTTCTGTAAGTATATTTTACTACACTTTGATACTCACAACTGAGTTTATAATTCTTACAGATGTAATGCATTTCATGCAACACATCTGAGATCTGTAAAAACCTAGTATCAATCAAAAAATTAGTCAATATCTGAAAATTTGACCGGCACCCATCTTCTTCAATTTTCCAAAAATGTTTAATTTTTTACATTCATTGAAAAGAATGACTTGTTTGGCTGATTTAATTATAATAAAAAAATATTGATATTGATACCGGCTATGTCGGTGTTGTCACGCGATGTACTTAATAATTAAACAATGATAATAAAATAAAAATAGGCAACTAGTAAAAGTAATTAGAAGCAGCTTGAAGGTAATATTTATTACAAAAGAAGACGAGACGGACAGTATTCACCCGAAGTTCTTTGGACACATCAGCCACTCTTCACTCATTTTGAAGACGATAGAGAAAACGGTAGTAGATGATTATATCAGAACGAGAGTACTAGATGGGGTGCCTGTACACCCTCGTCAATATAAATATGAAACCTTGTACGCGTTCTCGCACACGGAAGGAAATTTTTTTATGAAGTCCTTCTTGTTGCCCTGGGTCTACATTATTTCAAAGTGAATGTGTTAGGTGATAAGCAAGAGTCCTGCCGAAACACTGGTATGGCAGGTACAATAAGGTTGGTACGGTATGAAGCTACCGTCAAAGAAGGTTACTATCTGGCTTAATGTGGTGCCCTCAGCGTTCATATTGTACTAATAGCCAATCTAAATTAGGGAGGGTTTATGTTATTGCTGATTCAAAAAACAAATTCTCGTTTGAGAAGCTTGTATTGACCCTCCTTTCATAAGATTGGCGCAAGAGCATGTACTTGTGAGAAGATGAGACTAACCTCATCACACGCAAAAGCTATAATATCTCAAATACTTTCGCGGTTATAACATATTTTATTTTATTTTCAGAATTACGTAAAGCAATTACCACGGAATTATATTGCTCTCGCTAGTGCGTCTAAAAATGGGCTTAAGAGCAGTTAAGAGAAGAGGAGCTAAGGATAGTAGTGGTGCTTAGTTGCGCTTGCCAATGCTCGATATGCAATACCACTGTTGTCTGTTGTTTGTGTATATTGAATAGTGAATACAAAAACAGTACATATGAGCAATGAGCACCTGAGCAGTCATACTGCAAAACAGTGGTAACTCTTCTCTGCGAAGAACATGGTTATAACATCAATCACATTCTCACCATTAAGCGGGTCTTTCCATCTATTTGTCACTACCTTTTAGCTTCTAAACCACGAGTATAAAAGCTATAAGCACGATTTATACATGAGTTATGTAAATCAATTACCCAGAGGCAATGCCGCTGCCAAAAAAAGAAAACTATTTTGTAGGGCATAACCCACGTTATACGAGTACTCGTATGTAGATTGAATAGACATCTATGGTGCACATAAACCTCGTGCTCTCATTTCAAATCTCTAGTAGATTTTAATTTTTTTTTTCAGAAATGTTGGCCAAAAAACGGGGTATTGAGCCAAATTGCACAATTGAGAACTGCAACACAACGTTGGCTCTGAGTTGACTGCTCTAAGATAACTGGCATCCAATCAGCTTAAAGTAACAGAGGACAACTGAGGGGGTTGGGGCAGGAATGTTAGCCTAAAAGTCAAATATTTGGAGGTAAGCCTAGGCTAAGTGAATAAAATTTGGTCAAACTATCGATTACGGGAAATAAACTAATAAATAATTTTCATTGTATTTATTACAATATTCATGAGTACAACAATTTAAGCCTCACACCTACCGAGTACGGTCCGATTGAAAAAGAATCAAACCATATATTTGATTTGAACTTTATTTTTGAACACAATTTTATTTAACTTTAACAACAATTCACCATTGTGCAAACTTTAAATAATTTCTTTACTTTCTGTACTTAAAAAAAGTAATCCGTGTATTAAAAGAACTGTTTTCACGTTTGGAGGTTTTTTCCGCCCCGAAACCACTGTACATCGCTGTGTTATGTTCTATCTGTGAATTCATTCCTTTTCTAAAAGTAGGAAAGGAATCTTTATGCTGAAAGTCAGTTGTCTGTCGGTCACAGACTACCGTTTTACATAGAACGTTGAAATTTGAGTTGAAATTTACTAACGTAGATAGTAACAGCGGGAGCACAATTTTTTTTGTATATGGTAAATATGTACATGCGAGTATGGTGACGATGAGCTGACTCAAAAAACGGTCAAAACGGTATCTCCCCATTATCACTGAACCTACTGAACCAAACAATTTCGAAAAATTCGTGAGTACTCGTATCTGATGGTAAAAAAATACAAACATGATAGATACACAAAATAACTTTTACTGTCGGCCATCTTATTTTTTCGAATAGATGCGTACTTACTTTCCACCTTACAATAAGTACGAAGCTTAAAAGTAAATTAGATTGTGAATTTGAAAAACCTTGAGCGCTCTTGGTTTTAAGGACCCCTATTGACCAACGTATACGGAAGCAATTTTTTACTGTACTGTGGTACTCTCCCAAATGGGAGAGGTATTTCTTACGTCGGAAGGTGGAATCTTTTAAAAACGAAACTCAGCCCGTATTCAGTAACAGTGTGGGATTTCCACGCACTAAAACCACCTCCCCACCTACCCCTGGTCCTCGCGGCACTGCCTTCAAGCATTTCATCGCGAGTGGGGACTTCAGCCATAGGGACGGGGTTCATTCGTGTTGTCCGCCCTGCTGCGTTGCGTTTTGTAGTCGCTCCTGTCTTCGCTGCTCCTTCATAATATTTGCCACAGTCTCGCTAACTGCATTCTAAGCCTCTTTCCTGCTTACCATCTATCTGGTGATGATGTTTGGGGTTAGGTCCTCATCCAGTTTGTTCACCAGCATGTGCCGTTCTTAATAATATCGTGAACAATGGAACATAATGTGTTCCGCCGACTGCTTTCGTGCACGTCGGGCAATAGGGGTTGTTATCGTATCCAAACCTGTGGAGGTAGGCTCTGAAGCATCCATGGTCAGTAAGCATAGTCAGGTAAAAATGCCGCTCCCCATGCTTCTTATTGATCTAAGCGTCTATATTGGGGATCAATTTCTTAGCCCACCTGCCTTTATCAGAGTAATACCATCTCCCCTGGCATTTTTCCCGATCTGTCCTTGGTGGTTCCTCCGTATCACTTCGATTGGTCGCTGTTGGTGCCGTTATATACGTATAGCAAGAAGGTCTATTGTTACCATGTCAGCCACTACACATGCCGCGTCATTTGGTTCTGTAAGCTGCCTTCAAGCCCACATTTGGGAGCCGTAGAGCATTATCGATGACACAACTCATGCTAAGAGCAATCTCTTCTTGTGTTGCCTTTGCTGCCTTCTCAGCTGCATGCTGCAGATGTTGTTTAAAAGTTAGCCTTGTATTTATAGTAATGCCAAGGTAATTCAACTCTAATTTGGAAACTACAACGTGATCGCCCACGGTTAGACTTATAGCCTCCATGACTCGCTTCCTGATGATGAGCACTATTTTTTGTCTTTTCTTCTGCAAGTGTGGGCTCATGCGTACTAGCCAGTCCTGAGGCATCCCGGTAGCTTCATTACAGTTATGCTCCAACTCCTCAAGGAGTTTGGTCATTACAACGATGGCTATGTCGTCGGCGAAGTCAATTAATTTCGAAGACCTCGGGATTGTAAGTCTGAGGACGTCATCATACATTAGGTTCCACAGTAGCGGACCTAGTACGTAGCCTTGGGGAACACCACCTGTGACGTTATACTGACTCGTTCCATCGACGGTGTCGCAGTGCAGTATCCTATTTCTAAAATAATCCGTCATTATCTTCTACAGGTAGTCTGGCACTCACTTGGCGGTGAGTGCACGCAGGGTGTTTCTCTCAGTTTTCGGTGTTGGATATTATATCCCTTACATCTAACCCACTTACTTAAATAAACCTACAACCTACAACATTATGTTGAGCCTTTTGTTCTATTCAACACTCGCTAAAAATAAACGTAAGAGGCTCCACTAATTTTTAGCTTGTTATTGGAAATGTTTAAGTTTGAGCAAGCAGTTTTATAACTATCTTTTACTAAAACGAGTCCTTAATCAAATTTAGCTATCTAACTCGAAGCACAGAACTAGTCTGAACTAAAGTGCCCTCGACAGAAGGTAATGCAATTTCGCTTTCAGTTGTGTCTTTTTTTTCGTCCAAACATATTTGACTTACAAGTTTATTCTATTTATCACTATCAGATCACACATACGCATTATTTCTTCTTTGGATATCTCCAAAATGGTAAAGTTTACGAAAAATATCTCCATGCTAAATTAATTAAATTCCAGGTCATCAAAGAACGCCCCCTTCCATTGTCTACAACTTCGCTCGTAAGTATGTTTCTCCTATATCTAACCGTTGCCAAATAAAACGAGGTGAACTTAAACATCCCATAAAAATTAGGGATGAAAAGTAACTAAGCATACCCTTTTACCACAGCCTTAAGTTCTCCAAGTCGCAACATTGCTACAATTAATTTACCTACACACTTATTTCATGAATAGAAAATAAATAAAATTCGAAATAAACTGAACGGGAACTTCTGAAAATATACCCTATTTATTGTTTCATTCACAACGAACGAAAAGAATGAAAGAAAATAAAGAAATAAAACTGAATGCGAAACTAAAACGCTTCTCAGCAGGCCACACTGCTATGAAACCGCAACCAACAGCTGATTGAATTGAGTTTAACCCAGCACCCCATTGCCCTAAACCCCAAATTGCCTCACGAACATCTGATGGACATCAACCGACACATCCTTAAGAGATAATAAAACGAAAATCGTTAAATTTTTACTACCGCAAAGAAAATTTACAAAAGAAGCACAAAAGACTGTGAGAGGCCATTAAAAGATTTTGCACCTTCAAGTCCTCTGTGAAGCATATTCGACAAAAAAATCACAAAAAAAACCTTAATTTCAAAGTAACTGCCAGTCCCTTAAGACGTCCACATTAGTTCCTTTGCACCACATTTCCTGCCGCTTTCATTACTAATGACTCACCATGCTAGGATATACCTTTTGCCTGGAGGTGGACCCTTCTTCTCAATTCCATTCCATGTCGGCATCGATTGCCTTACGAAGTTACGTGTGCTTCACAGTTCTGGCAGTACAAAGTACGCTCCTCAGCCGGCAGTGCGGCGAAAATTAGTGGTCGTTGCGTACAAACAGTAGCAGATGACGAGATCACGGCAATGAGCGATGATTGAAAATGGAAATTAATCTATTGACCTCTGGGTGCTTTTCATGGTGTGCGTTACTTATGCGGATCACTTTTTACGCATTTGACCGTCTCTAATATCGATCCATATGTTCACACAGACAGCCATGCAATTGCAGGGAGAAAATTACTCGGCCAGCACCTCTCTTGGACCGAAGCGAATCGAGCCCGAATCCCCAAAACTGGGCAGCAGCTCTCATTCTCATTTCATTCGTCATCTTTTCGGTCATTGCTGAGACCTCCACTCACCGCAGTCACATCGAATTGGTCTCCGACCCACTCTGCATCGATCTCCAGTTAACCGAACTGTATTGACGCTGCTGAGAGAGATTGTCAGCATAGACAACCTGGTGGCAAACAGCCTTAACGAATCGCTGAATTAATCCCTGGGGCGAAACAGGGCGAGCTATGTGACGCTGACAGACGATGATCGACTGACGGCAAACGGATCTCTGAGGCATTCGCGCGCGTATCCATTGGCAGCATATTCCTTAATGAAATTTAATTATCGTGATTTGTGATTATTTTATTTTACTTTTTTTTTTTTAAATTATTATTTTATTCTGTTCGTCCGTTCTGTGCTACTGTCTGTATTGTGTTGTAATTGTGTAATAATTAATTGTGGCACGTACACGCATAAGAGTGCCTTGAGTGGTGAAATAAAGATTAATTAGCTGCGCGCCAAGAGAAAAAACAATGACTCGGGCAGGAGTTTTCGGCTTAAGTGTTGCAGCGGTGGCGTTGCTCTGTCTTGGATCCTTGCCCGTGCTAATTAGTGCCCGAGAGTGCCTCAGTATTGATGTGCGAAATAATATAGCTAGTTTAAACCAGCTTGATGGCTGCTCTGTCATTAAGGGCTATTTGATGATCGTTTTAATGTCCAAGAACACATCTGTGAATGACTACAGTAACATATCGTTTCCTGAATTACGGTGTGTTTTCATGTCTTATCTATGTACAACGAGTGTCCTGTTTGAACGTAATTAAAAATTGTTTTTTTTTTTTTTTTTGCAGGGAAATTACGGACTTTTTTATCCTGTACGATGTGAAGGGATTGACGAGCTTTAAAAAGCTACTTCCCAATCTAACAGTTATACGTGGAAGGAGACTGTTCCTAAACTATGCTTTGGCTGTGTCGAATATGCCTGATTTGGCAGCGGTAAGCGAATAACAGATTCGAATAGTGTTATAAATAACGTTATTAAAAAAACCGAATATTTCAAAATGGCCATTTTGTGCTCGCCTCTACATATGAGTTAGTAATATTTACAGTTCACTTTCATACTTATACAAATTTTATTACGACAGTGCTGCCACTAAGAAATTATATTTGGTAGCAACATGTCAAAATGAGTAGCATAATTCACTACAAGTAGAAATCTAAAAAAGTATATCATCTATATAAAATCACATGGATTTTCAAAGTTTATTAGGCCTGGCACAGTTTTGTGAGTAACAATTCTAATTTCTTTGTGTCTTATCGATTTTGCCTAAATTTTAATTCTGAACAATTTACAAATAAATTTTGTTACACAAGTTGTCGGTGTTGGATTATTGGTTCGACCACCGAGATATTGTTCGTTGAGATTAGTTCTAAACAGCATTACAAAGTGGAAATATAATTTAGCCTTTGTGTATCTGCATGTGGCATTACGGAAAGTTCTTATGAACAAAATGTTGCTTAAAGCAGTAGTAGTAGGGACATATGTAAGATTTGGTTATTTTTTAATATATTATATATTTTGCAAAAATTAGGAATCTGCAGTTATTCAAAAAACTTTTGTCGTTTGTCGGTTCTTAAATAAATGAATAATGGCACAGGGATATTTATATTTATATTATTATTATAGTATTATGACTTTATTAACTCACAAATAAATTACAAAGTTAATACATATAAATAGCACTAACCCGAGAGTTTGCGGCTGTTCATGTACATATCTAAATAGTAAAAAAAAAGTAAATATAAGTGGGGGTACTGGAACGTTAACAAAATTGGATTTAGATTGCATTTTCTAATTTTAATGATGACAATAGCTTAAACGCATATTTTATATTTAGTTCTGAGGGGTTGGTGAGTAGATCGGCAAATGTAGAGCTCGGAAAAAGTTGTTGTATTGTGGTTTGGATCTTGGTGCATTCGTGGACTAGGTGTTGAATTGTTAGTGTTTCATTAGTTGGGCATAGATGACAAATGGGTGGAGTATTTTTGGGAAAGCGGTGACTGTGTGTTAGTGATGTATGTCCTAGACGAAGACGGATTTAAGCCTTGATTGTGTTCTTGGAGTAGTTAGGTGGGTAGATGGCTATACGTGCATCAGGGTTGATTTATGGACTTCCCAAAGACGTAATATTTCTTTTTTCAGGTCGCTCTTGTTGTGGATGTAATGATAGATTAGGGGTTCTTTGAGAGCATCTTTAGCAGCAGTATCCGCATCTTCATTCCCTTTTATCCCGGAATGTCCTGGTACCGATAGAATCCTCAATTTATCTTTGTGGATTCTATGATGGGAGACCCACGCACTTCTCAACACATAAATCATTCACCCACGTTGACCTTTCTCTCATCTCCCCCCAATTAGTCGCGAATGCTACATGGACTATCCTCCCACATTTACATGGGAGTGATCACTATCCAATTATAGTGGATATATCATCTGGGCCCACTTATCACAAATCCAAACCACAAGCTAAATTTCAAACCGATAGAGCTGACTGGCCTGTTTTTCAAAGGCATGCACTACAGTTTTTAGAAGATAGGCAACCATCTCTAAATGTTAACAAAGAAGTAGCCAACATTCATAGATCTATCCGGTATGCAGCAAATATATCCATCCCTCAAACCAGAACTAATTCCAAAAAATTAGCGGCTCCCTGGTGGACCAACGATCTTTATCTTCTGAGGCAAAACAAGCAAAATTTGTGGAAACAGTTTAAGAAACAGCCTAACGACCAAAACCTACTAGCATACCGAAAGGCTAATGCACTTTTTCGTAAAGAAGCCAAATCAGCAAACAAAAATTGCTTTGAAAAATTTACTCGAAACATTAACCCAAAACTAATATTTATATATTTTTCTAGTTGTCATTGTATCGACATTTGGTGAAGGGTTATATGAACATTCTGTTCATGATAACTTGTGTAAAAATGCATCGATTTGCAAACTGTTAACCTGAACCAGGGCTCAAGACGTGTTGTTTTTGGTGTAAATCGAATAAGTGTTTTTTTTTTTTACCTGTGACTTTCTAGTAAATTATACACAGAGACTTAAAATATTAAACGTTGTGGTGAAAAATGATTTTGTGAAATGGAAGTCATGTGAGGGGCATTGAAGCTAAGTAACAATCTCCACTTCTTGGCGGAAATGAAATAAACTAGGGATAATACTCTTTCTTTTAGACCCCTCATGCCGATATTATTCTCGTCAGAATATGTAATTACCGTCATCATTATCATCAAATAAATTATTGAAAGCAGGCTTCCATTACAGACGTTTTTGGTCATTTTTATAAGGAGTCTGACTCTTGGCCTCGTCTCTTGGAAGTCAAGAAATACTTTTGATATATTATTATCGGTTCCGGATTATTATATAGACTGCTTATTCGTCTAGTTTCGTAAAATGCGTTAAAAAGCAAAAAAAAAAAAAAAAAACATTTCTTCTGGGGTATGTGACCCAAGATGTGACGTTGGAAGTAAATCCGTCCAGCGAGACTCACTTTTCTGAATTTCTCTGTTACACTAATATCAACAATTTTCCCGAAAACAATACTTGCTCTTTATATGTGCAAGTAAAAACTCGTAATAGGATATAATAGAGTACGACACCATCACTTCATTACTCAGGTATAGTACTAGTACTTTGAACAATTTGCCTTAATTTTATTCATCATTTCACTTTGTACGTAAGCGGCCCGTATTATTGTTCGGAATGGATTGACGTCTCTTCCAACAACTTCATTTAATAAATTATGGGGGTTTTCTTAATATCGGATCGGTCGTTTTCACCCCAAATTGAGACAGGCAGACATAATTGGTGGATGTCTCCCAAATTTAAGAAGAAATCAAAATTATAGAAAAAAATCTAGATTTTCAAATAATGTGAACCAAAAAATAGTTTACATATATACATACATTACATCCAGTATATTTTTGTTACTAAAAAAATGTGAAATTTGCCTGCTTTAACATGAAAAGTAGATTCTAGGAACACGATACATATTCCTCTGCAAGTTTGGTTCTTGTTTTCAGTTTATGGCCTTTTCTGTATCTCAATGTTTAACAGATTTACAAAATATTTAATACAAGTATGGAATTTGAGGATTATTTTTCTATCCAGTAATATGAACCCCTCTAAAACGTTAACAAGTCATGGTTTAATTAGTTGACACAGTGTGTCAGTAGTTAAGGGCGAGGGTTCCCGGACAAATACAGTAAATATATTACTATTACAGTTATTATACTGTAATATGCGAGCTACGGCTCGAGTAGATAAAACAATTATTCTGTGAAATTATTTCTTTATTTTCTACTCTATAGAACAATTCAAGTTCACACTATACTATTCTTCGCAAATTCTTTTCTTACAAGGTCTCTTTCCTCTCAAATCACTTTATCTCCTTTCAATTACTTAATTCACAAATTCAAACTAATTACTTTTTCTTGTTTACTCTCAACTTTCAATTTATCACCAAATTACAACTTCGCCCATTATCACTTTTCCAATCTCTTCGCCACGGTTCTAAAACCAACTGTCTTTTTTTTGATCGCCATCTGTCCTTATATAGCAGAAGTTTCTGATAGCCAGAAACTTCTAGCAAATTCTTCGACCACTGGAACAAGAGAAATAATTCTTGCAGTTATAATTCCCTAATATTATCCCTAATATTATCCCTAATATTATTTGTCTCTTTCGTTGACATGAGCTGTGGAGACTTCGTCCCAGACACGAACCTCGAATGAAGGACAGTTTGAACCAAAAATTCTGCCAGAATGGAAAGTCACTTCGGAATTTGCTGCATAGACATAGGCGCGTAGTTATTATTATGCTACACTGCCCCCCTCTTAGACGTGTTCGTCCCGAACAAGTGCATCCTCATTCCGGCCATTGTATCGACTCAGTCGGTCCACATGAACCACTTTCATTTTGGCCCTTGGTCCTCGCTGGATGCGGTAGACAACATCGTTGATGCGGGTTACTATTCTGTAGGGACCTTCCCAGTTCCGCTGTAACTTAGGTGATTTCCCCTTTTGGCGATGGGGATTATACAGCCACACCAGATCTCCTTCCTGGAATCCTGACGTTGTTGCCTTGGCATCATACCTGGTCTTCATGCGGTCGCTCGTCATCTTAATCTGGCTTCTGGTCCTTTGGTGTATGTCCCTAAGCCTTTCCCTAAGGTCCGCCACGTACTCTTCTTCATTTCTGGGCTCATTGGTAGGAGATCCAAATTTCACCTCACTGGGTAAACGAGCTATTCCACCAAATAAGATTTCGAACGGCGTATGTCGAGTAGTGCTATGCACGGCACTTCTATAGGCCATCAAAAACAAGGGAATCTGCCGGTCCCAATCCCGTTGGTAGTCACCTACGACCTTCGAGAGATGTTCGTCCAAAGTCCTATTGAAACGCTCCACCATACCGTCCGACTGTGGATGAAGCGGGGTTGTCCTTGTCTTTTTGATTCCGAGTAGTTGACACATCTCTTGGAAGATTCTTGACTCGAAGTTCCGCCCTTGGTCAGAATGCAATTCCAAGGGCACACCGAATCTGCTAACCCAATTGTAGACGATCTGCTCCGCCACGGTTCTGGCTTCCTGGTTAGGGATCGGAAACGCTTCCGGCCACTTACTGAAGTAGTCCATCACTACGAGTATATACCGATTACCATTGTCGGTTTCCGGAAAGGGCCCTGCGATGTCAATGGCGATTCGTTCGAAAGGTGCTCCCACGTTGTATTGGTGCATCTTACCTCGAGTTTTGATTCTCGGACCCTTGCTAGCTGCACACACGTCGCATTTTCTGCACCAGTCTTCGATATCTTCCTTCGCTTTTAACCAATAAAAACGTTCTCGTACCTTTTCTAGCGTCTTATTCACTCCCAAGTGGCCTCCGGTCGCCCCGCCATGCATTTCCTGTAACACCTCCTTGACCCTCGTCCGCGGTACTACAAGCTGCATTACAAACGATTTTCCGTCGGAGGATTCCCATTTTCTTCTCAGAACACCTTCTTGGACATGGAGGGAGTCCCACTGCGCAAAATATGCCTTTAAGGTCGGGCTTCTGTGAGAGATGTCCTGATGATCCGGTTTCTCCATGTTCTCCTTCCAGGCCAGAATCGGCTCGATATCGGGGTCTTCCTTCTGAGCGTTCCGGATCTCATCTACGCTCCAGCCGGCGATAGGTTCGGCTCTCATTCTTTGGATGGAAACCAGCTCCCGTTCTTCCTGACGCGCACAATGTTTACAATCCGTTCTGCATGGTCTCCGGGACAGTGCATCCGCATTAGAGTGGAGTTTTCCTTTACGATGCTGTATTTCGTAGTCGTAGATTTGCAGCCTTTCGATCCATCTTGCGACCTGACCCTCAGGACTCTTGAACTGTAATAGCCATTTTAAGGCTGCATGGTCTGTGCGAAGAACGAACTTCCTCCCGTAGAGGTATTTGTGAAAATGCTTCGTAGCCAAGATCAAAGCTAGAAGTTCCCGCCTTGTCACGCAGTAGTTCCTTTCTGGCTTAGAGAGCACCTTGCTGAAGTACGCAACCACCTTCTCTTGGCCGTCATGCACCTGGGAGAGTACGGCTCCTACCCCGACATTACTAGCATCCGCATCCACAACGAACGTTTCCCCGGGAGTGGGGTAAGCCAGTATCGGGGCATCGCATAGCCGTTGTTTAAGTGCCTTGAAGCTCTTCTCGCACTCAATTGACCATTTGAATTGTTTTCCCTTTTCCGTCAACTGGTGCAGGTTCTTTGCGATCCCGGCAAAATCCTTCACGAACCGTCTGTAGTAGGTGGCTAGGCCCAGGAAGCTCCTTAGTTGGTGTTTGTCTTTGGGGACTGGCCAGTTTTTCACCGCTTCGACCTTCTCCGGATCGGTTCTCACTCCTTTCGCTGAAATTATGTGTCCCAGGTACTTGACTTCCGCTCTAAACAGGGCGCACTTCTTGGGGTTGAGCTTCAGGTGGGCACTTCGAAGCCTTTGAAACACATCCCTTAGATTGTCTCGGTGTTGCGCAAACGTTTTTCCTACGACGATGACATCATCCAAGTATACCAAACAGGTTTTCCATGTTAACCCTTGCAGGACACATTCCATCAATCGCTCGAAAGTCGCCGGAGCATTGCACAGCCCGAATGGCATTACCGTGAATTGCCATAGCCCATTTCCTGCGGTGAAGGCGGTTTTCTCCCGGTCTTCTGGATGGATCTGTACCTGCCAGTAGCCACTCTTCAAGTCGAGAGTGGAAAACCATCGGGCTCCTGATAGTGTGTCTAGCGTGTCGTCAATCCGTGGCAGAGGGTAGCTGTCTTTCTTGGTGACGTAATTGAGCTGCCGATAGTCCACGCAGAACCGCGTGCTGCCATCTTTCTTCTTAACCAGTACAACCGGTGATGCCCACGGACTTTTGGAACTTTCAATCAGACCTTCTTTCTCCATTGCCGACACCATCTCTGCAACTTCTGTCTGCTTTGCCAATGGAAGGCGCCTAGCAGGCTGACGAATTGGTCTAGTATCACCAGTGTCTATTCGATGTTGTACCAGGTGTGTTCGGCCGTATTCTCCGTCCTGTGAGGCAAATACATCAGCGTACTCATTGATAAGATTCTCTGCCATAGTTCGCTGCTCCTGATTCAGCTCACTGGACTGGAGAATCGTCTCTCTCGCTTCCGCTGTCCAAGGTGATGGGAGAAGTTTTGGAGCATCACGTTCAGATATTGTTGCGACGGCGGTAATCGGCGTGCATTTTCCAGTCACCTCCCCTCGCCTTAGTTTGACAGTGTGTGGTCTTGCGTTCAAAACCCTCACTGGAACCATGGTGTTCTTTGGTTCGACTAACGTCTTTCCCACGATGTAGTCTTGAGAATTCTTCTCTGGGTCTGGTTCTACTATGTAGAATCGGTGGCTCCCAAGATCACCTTCCAGCTTCGTCCAAATGATTGTCTCTGAAGACGGCGGCAAAACTTCGTCTTTGCTGATGACTGTCCTGAGAGTTACGGCATTCTCATTTCCGTACACCATCGGAATCTCCACATTTCGATACCTCAGTACTTGCATCCCGATGTCCAAGATTACTTCATTTGCTTTCATGAAGTCTACTCCGATGATGCACTCGTCGCATATATCTGCCACCAGAAACGCATGGGAGAACGTCAGTCCTGCCAGAGTAATCGTAAGACGAACTTCTCCAAATACCTTCGCCATTTCCCCTGTTGCAGTCTTCAGGCAGTAGCTGTTGGTGTTGTGCAGCCAGGAGTTTTTGACGATATCTCTTCTTACAATGGAGGCAGTGGCACCTGTGTCGATGGTGGCTACGCACTTCTTCTCGTTGATTAGTGCCTCCACTGTCAGGCTCTTGTTACCCCGTTTGGTTTGCGAAACTTGAATGGTGGTCCTGGGGGCCTCGATTCCAGTAACCAACTTCTGCCCCGCGAAGTTGGTCCTTACGCATTTCCCGACTGCTGGTTTTGCGAAGTCTGACTGACAGGATGGATGTTATCACCGCCAGATGCTTCCTCTCTGCTTCTCCTACTTCCGCAATGTGAACAATTTCCTCGTCTAGGTGCACTTCTGCACTGCCGTTGTAGGTGTCCCGTTTGGTTGCAATTCCAGCAACGGATTTGACTTCCGCGAGCTCTGTCTTCATCCATGACGGCTGTTCTCTGGCATGAGCATTCCACGACGGACATTTCCCTGACACGGTGTATTCCCTGGTATGCTTGGTCCGCAGCCTTCATTGACAAAGCGAATGCCAATGCCTCGGGGAGTGTTCGCTTTTCAGCCATCCTTACAGCCATTTGCAGTTGTCTGTCCTCTATGGCCTGAATAAAAGCTTCCACCGCCATTTCGTTGATAAGCTCCTCACCGGCTTTAGGGTATGAAAGATGGGCTAGTCGCTCTATATCCGCTTGCAACTGTTGGAGCGTTTCCCCCCTTTTCTGGACTCGACTACGCAGCTGAACCCTGTACACCTGCTGCATGTGTTCATCCCCAAACCGCATCTCGATAGCCTGAACCAGAGAGTCGTAGTTCTGCTGTTTATCTTCCGGGATGGTCTGCAAGAGCTCCGCAGCTGGACCCCTCAGTGCAAGTGTGAGTGCAATGGACTTCTCTTCATCGTCCCAGCTATTGGTCATTGCGGCCGCTTCGAATTGCCTTTTATAAATTGGCCATGATGTTTGACCATCGAAGATAGGAGGCTGCATCTCCTTTCTTCTCAGACCGTCAGTGGAATATTCCCGTGCTTTCTGTCTCTTCACGTTGCTGAGCTCCTTAGCAAGATTTTCGACTTGCTTTCCTACTATCTCGAATTGCGTATCCACTTTTTCAAACTGAGTCTCTATCTTCCCGAACTGAGTTTCATGTTTCTCAAAATTTTCATCGAATCTAATTTCGACTTTTTCGAGTTGCGTCTCGACCTTCTCGATTTTTTCTTCGATCACTTCGAATTTGGATTCCAAGTTCTTGTTTTGCTCATCAAGTTTACTTTCCAGAGCATCTAGAGAATTCTTTTGTTCGTCCATTGCTTTCTTTTGTTCGTCCATTGCTTTCTTTTGTTCGTCCAGCTTAAGTTCTAGAGAATTCCTTTGGTCGCCCATTGCTTTCTTTTGTTCGTCCATCGCTTTCTTTTGTTCATCCAGCTTAAGTTCTAGAGAATTCTTTTGGTCATCGAGCTTATGACTTTGATCTTCTATTGCTTTCTTTTGTTCGTCCATGACTAACTTAAGTTGCAGGAGCAGACTTGTTATACCCGGGTCGGCTACTGTACTTGCTGGTTCCTCTTCCACGTCAAACTCTATGTCATGCGGATTTTCACCTTCCTGCGTTACTGCTTCTTCCAGACGAATCAGTAGGGCATCTTTTCCCCCAGTTGTGTCGAGGTTCCGCTTACTGAGTTCTGCCTTTAGTTGAGTTATAGTTAGTTTTCCCAATTTGCGACCCATTTTGCGCAACTAATTAACTCAACACAGAAATCGTTTTTTTTTTTTTTTTTTTTGTGCAATTTCACACCACGGAAATAGTTATTCACAGAATAAGTTTTATCCCGCTTCTGACACCAATGTAATATGCGAGCTACGGCTCGAGTAGATAAAACAATTATTCTGTGAAATTATTTCTTTATTTTCTACTCTATAGAACAATTCAAGTTCACACTATACTATTCTTCGCAAATTCTTTTCTTACAAGGTCTCTTTCCTCTCAAATCACTTTATCTCCTTTCAATTACTTAATTCACAAATTCAAACTAATTACTTTTTCTTGTTTACTCTCAACTTTCAATTTATCACCAAATTACAACTTCGCCCATTATCACTTTTCCAATCTCTTCGCCACGGTTCTAAAACCAACTGTCTTTTTTTTGATCGCCATCTGTCCTTATATAGCAGAAGTTTCTGATAGCCAGAAACTTCTAGCAAATTCTTCGACCACTGGAACAAGAGAAATAATTCTTGCAGTTATAATTCCCTAATATTATCCCTAATATTATCCCTAATATTATTTGTCTCTTTCGTTGACATGAGCTGTGGAGACTTCGTCCCAGACACGAACCTCGAATGAAGGACAGTTTGAACCAAAAATTCTGCCAGAATGGAAAGTCACTTCGGAATTTGCTGCATAGACATAGGCGCGTAGTTATTATTATGCTACAATACTTTATACTATGCGCATCATATGTACCTTCTAATTTTTTTTATATTGTAGCATAATAATAACTACGCGCCTATGTCTATGCAGCAAATTCCGAAGTGACTTTCCATTCTGGCAGAATTTTGGTTCAAACTGTCCTTCATTCGAGGTTCGTGTCTGGGACGAAGTCTCCACAGCTCATGTCAACGAAAGAGACAAATAATATTAGGGATAATATTAGGGATAATATTAGGGAATTATAACTGCAAGAATTATTTCTCTTGTTCCAGTGGTCGAAGAATTTGCTAGAAGTTTCTGGCTATCAGAAACTTCTGCTATATAAGGACAGATGGCGATCAAAAAAAAGACACAGTTGGTTTAGAACCGTGGCGAAGAGATTGGAAAAGTGATAATGGGCGAAGTTGTAATTTGGCGATAAATTGAAAGTTGAGAGTGAACAAGAAAAAGTAATTAGTTTGGATTTGTGAATTAAGTAATTGAAAGGAGATAAAGTGATTTGAGAGGAAAGAGACATTGTAAGAAAAGAATTTGCGAAGAATAGTATAGTGTGAACTTGAATTGTTCTATAGAGTAGAAAATAAAGAAATAATTTCACAGAATAATTGTTTTATCTACTCGAGCCGTAGCTCGCATATTACATTGGTGTCAGAAGCTGGGATAAAACTTATTCTGTGAATAACTATTTCCGTGGTGTGAAATTGCACAAGAAAAAAAAAAAAAAAAAAAAAAAAAACGATTTCTGCGTTGAGTTAATTAGTTGCGCAAAATGGGTCGCAAGTTGGGAAAACTAACTATAATTCAACTAAAGGCAGAACTCAGTAAGCGGAATCTCGACACAACTGGGGGAAAAGATGCCCTACTGATTCGGCTGGAAGAAGCAGTAACGCAGGAAGGTGAAAATCCGCATGACATAGAGTTTGACGTGGAAGAGGAACCAGCAAGTACAGTAGCCGACCCGGGTATAACAAGTCTGCTCCTGCAACTTAAGTTAGTCATGGACGAACAAAAGAAAGCAATAGAAGATCAAAGTCATAAGCTCGATGACCAAAAGAATTCTCTAGAACTTAAGCTGGATGAACAAAAGAAAGCGATGGACGAACAAAAGAAAGCAATGGGCGACCAAAGGAATTCTCTAGAACTTAAGCTGGACGAACAAAAGAAAGCAATGGACGAACAAAAGAAAGCAATGGACGAACAAAAGAATTCTCTAGATGCTCTGGAAAGTAAACTTGATGAGCAAAACAAGAACTTGGAATCCAAATTCGAAGTGATCGAAGAAAAAATCGAGAAGGTCGAGACGCAACTCGAAAAAGTCGAAATTAGATTCGATGAAAATTTTGAGAAACATGAAACTCAGTTCGGGAAGATAGAGACTCAGTTTGAAAAAGTGGATACGCAATTCGAGATAGTAGGGAAGCAAGTCGAAAATCTTGCTAAGGAGTTCAGCAATGTGAAGAGACAGAAAGCACGGGAATATTCCACTGACGGTCTGAGAAGAAAGGAGATGCAGCCTCCTATCTTCGATGGTCAAACATCATGGCCAATTTATAAAAGGCAATTCGAAGCGGCCGCAATGACCAATAGCTGGGACGATGAAGAGAAGTCCATTGCACTCACACTTGCACTGAGGGGTCCAGCTACGGAGCTCTTGCAGACCATCCCGTTAGATAAACAGCAGAACTACGATTCTCTGGTTCAGGCTATCGAGATGCGGTTTGGGGATGAACACATGCAGCAGGTGTACAGGGTTCAGCTGCGTAGTCGAGTCCAGAAAAGGGGGGAAACGCTCCAACAGTTGCAAGCGGATATAGAGCGACTAGCCCATCTTTCATACCCTAAAGCCGGTGAGGAGCTTATCAACGAAATGGCGGTGGAAGCTTTTATTCAGGCCATAGAGGACAGACAACTGCAAATGGCTGTAAGGATGGCTGAAAAGCGAACACTCCCCGAGGCATTGGCATTCGCTTTGTCAATGAAGGCTGCGGACCAAGCATACCAGGGAATACACCGTGTCAGGGAAATGTCCGTCGTGGAATGCTCATGCCAGAGAACAGCCGTCATGGATGAAGACAGAGCTCGCGGAAGTCAAATCCGTTGCTGGAATTGCAACCAAACCGGACACCTACAACGGCAGTGCAGAAGTGCACCTAGACGAGGAAATTGTCCACATTGCGGAAGTAGGAGAAGCAGAGAGGAAGCATCCTGTCGGTCAGACTTCCCAAAACCAGCAGTCGGGGGATGCGTAAGGACCAACTTCGCGGGGCAGAAGTTGGTTACTGGAATCGAGGCCCCCAGGACCACCATTCAAGTTTCGCAAACCAAACGGGGTAACAAGAGCCTGACAGTGGAGGCACTAATCAACAAGAAGAAGTGCGTAGCCACCATCGACACAGGTGCCACCGCCTCCATTGTAAGAAGAGATATCGTCAAAGGCTCCTGGCTGCACAACACCAATAGCTACTGCCTGAAGACTGCAACAGGGGAAATGGCGAAGGTATTTGGAGAAGTTCGTCTTACGATTACTCTGGCAGGACTGACGTTCGCCCATGCGTTTCTGGTGGCAGACATATGCGACGAGTGCATCATCGGAATAGACTTCATGAAAGCAAATGAAGTAATCTTGGACATCGGGATGCAAGTACTGAGGTATCGAAATGTGGAGATTCCGATGGTGTACGGAAATGAGAATGCCGTAACTCTCAGGACAGTCATCAGCAAAGACGAAGTTTTGCCGCCGTCTTCAGAGACAATCATTTGGACGAAGCTGGAAGGTGATCTTGGGAGCCACCGATTCTACATAGTAGAACCAGACCCAGAGAAGAATTCTCAAGACTACATCGTGGGAAAGACGTTAGTCGAACCAAAGAACACCATGGTTCCAGTGAGAGTTTTGAACGCAAGACCACACACTGTCAAACTAAGGCGAGGGGAGGTGACTGGAAAATGCACGCCGATTACCGCCGTCGCAACAATATCTGAACGTGATGCTCCAAAACCTCTCCCATCACCTTGGACAGCGGAAACGAGAGAGACGATTCTCCAGTCCAGTGAGCTGAATCAGGAGCAGCGAACTATGGCAGAGAATCTTATCAATGAGTACGCTGATGTATTTGCCGCACAGGACGGAGAATACGGCCGAACACACCTGGTACAACATCGAATAGACACTGGTGATACTAGACCAATTCGTCAGCCTGCTAGGCGCCTTCCATTGGCAAAGCAGACAGAAGTTGCAGAGATGGTGTCGGCAATGGAGAAAGAAGGTGTGATTGAAAGTTCCAAAAGTCCGTGGGCATCACCGGTTGTACTGGTTAAGAAGAAAGATGGCAGCACGCGGTTCTGCGTGGACTATCGGCAGCTCAATTACGTCACCAAGAAAGACAGCTACCCTCTGCCACGGATTGACGACACGCTAGACACACTATCAGGAGCCCGATGGTTTTCCACTCTCGACTTGAAGAGTGGCTACTGGCAGGTACAGATCCATCCAGAAGACCGGGAGAAAACCGCCTTCACCGCAGGAAATGGGCTATGGCAATTCACGGTAATGCCATTCGGGCTGTGCAATGCTCCGGCGACTTTCGAGCGATTGATGGAATGTGTCCTGCAAGGGTTAACATGGAAAACCTGTTTGGTATACTTGGATGATGTCATCGTCGTAGGAAAAACGTTTGCGCAACACCGAGACAATCTAAGGGATGTGTTTCAAAGGCTTCGAAGTGCCCACCTGAAGCTCAACCCCAAGAAGTGCGCCCTGTTTAGAGCGGAAGTCAAGTACCTGGGACACATAATTTCAGCGAAAGGAGTGAGAACCGATCCGGAGAAGGTCGAAGCGGTGAAAAACTGGCCAGTCCCCAAAGACAAACACCAACTAAGGAGCTTCCTGGGCCTAGCCACCTACTACAGACGGTTCGTGAAGGATTTTGCCGGGATCGCAAAGAACCTGCACCAGTTGACGGAAAAGGGAAAACAATTCAAATGGTCAATTGAGTGCGAGAAGAGCTTCAAGGCACTTAAACAACGGCTATGCGATGCCCCGATACTGGCTTACCCCACTCCCGGGGAAACGTTCGTTGTGGACGCAGATGCTAGTAATGTCGGGGTAGGAGCCGTACTCTCCCAGGTGCATGACGGCCAAGAGAAGGTGGTTGCGTACTTCAGCAAGGTGCTCTCTAAGCCAGAAAGGAACTACTGCGTGACAAGGCGGGAACTTCTAGCTTTGATCTTGGCTACGAAGCATTTTCACAAATACCTCTACGGGAGGAAGTTCGTTCTTCGCACAGACCATGCAGCATTAAAATGGCTATTACAGTTCAAGAGTCCTGAGGGTCAGGTCGCAAGATGGATCGAAAGGCTGCAAATCTACGACTACGAAATACAGCATCGTAAAGGAAAACTCCACTCTAATGCGGATGCACTGTCCCGGAGACCATGCAGAACGGATTGTAAACATTGTGCGCGTCAGGAAGAACGGGAGCTGGTTTCCATCCAAAGAATGAGAGCCGAACCTATCGCCGGCTGGAGCGTAGATGAGATCCGGAACGCTCAGAAGGAAGACCCCGATATCGAGCCGATTCTGGCCTGGAAGGAGAACATGGAGAAACCGGATCATCAGGACATCTCTCACAGAAGCCCGACCTTAAAGGCATATTTTGCGCAGTGGGACTCCCTCCATGTCCAAGAAGGTGTTCTGAGAAGAAAATGGGAATCCTCCGACGGAAAATCGTTTGTAATGCAGCTTGTAGTACCGCGGACGAGGGTCAAGGAGGTGTTACAGGAAATGCATGGCGGGGCGACCGGAGGCCACTTGGGAGTGAATAAGACGCTAGAAAAGGTACGAGAACGTTTTTATTGGTTAAAAGGGAAGGAAGATATCGAAGACTGGTGCAGAAAATGCGACGTGTGTGCAGCTAGCAAGGGTCCGAGAATCAAAACTCGAGGTAAGATGCACCAATACAACGTGGGAGCACCTTTCGAACGAATCGCCATTGACATCGCAGGGCCCTTTCCGGAAACCGACAATGGTAATCGGTATATACTCGTAGTGATGGACTACTTCAGTAAGTGGCCGGAAGCGTTTCCGATCCCTAACCAGGAAGCCAGAACCGTGGCGGAGCAGATCGTCTACAATTGGGTTAGCAGATTCGGTGTGCCCTTGGAATTGCATTCTGACCAAGGGCGGAACTTCGAGTCAAGAATCTTCCAAGAGATGTGTCAACTACTCGGAATCAAAAAGACAAGGACAACCCCGCTTCATCCACAGTCGGACGGTATGGTGGAGCGTTTCAATAGGACTTTGGACGAACATCTCTCGAAGGTCGTAGGTGACTACCAACGGGATTGGGACCGGCAGATTCCCTTGTTTTTGATGGCCTATAGAAGTGCCGTGCATAGCACTACTCGACATACGCCGTTCGAAATCTTATTTGGTGGAATAGCTCGTTTACCCAGTGAGGTGAAATTTGGATCTCCTACCAATGAGCCCAGAAATGAAGAAGAGTACGTGGCGGACCTTAGGGAAAGGCTTAGGGACATACACCAAAGGACCAGAAGCCAGATTAAGATGACGAGCGACCGCATGAAGACCAGGTATGATGCCAAGGCAACAACGTCAGGATTCCAGGAAGGAGATCTGGTGTGGCTGTATAATCCCCATCGCCAAAAGGGGAAATCACCTAAGTTACAGCGGAACTGGGAAGGTCCCTACAGAATAGTAACCCGCATCAACGATGTTGTCTACCGCATCCAGCGAGGACCAAGGGCCAAAATGAAAGTGGTTCATGTGGACCGACTGAGTCGATACAATGGCCGAAATGAGGATGCACTTGTTCGGGACGAACACGTCTAAGAGGGGGGCAGTGTAGCATAATAATAACTACGCGCCTATGTCTATGCAGCAAATTCCGAAGTGACTTTCCATTCTGGCAGAATTTTGGTTCAAACTGTCCTTCATTCGAGGTTCGTGTCTGGGACGAAGTCTCCACAGCTCATGTCAACGAAAGAGACAAATAATATTAGGGATAATATTAGGGATAATATTAGGGAATTATAACTGCAAGAATTATTTCTCTTGTTCCAGTGGTCGAAGAATTTGCTAGAAGTTTCTGGCTATCAGAAACTTCTGCTATATAAGGACAGATGGCGATCAAAAAAAAGACACAGTTGGTTTAGAACCGTGGCGAAGAGATTGGAAAAGTGATAATGGGCGAAGTTGTAATTTGGCGATAAATTGAAAGTTGAGAGTGAACAAGAAAAAGTAATTAGTTTGGATTTGTGAATTAAGTAATTGAAAGGAGATAAAGTGATTTGAGAGGAAAGAGACATTGTAAGAAAAGAATTTGCGAAGAATAGTATAGTGTGAACTTGAATTGTTCTATAGAGTAGAAAATAAAGAAATAATTTCACAGAATAATTGTTTTATCTACTCGAGCCGTAGCTCGCATATTACAATATTACAGTTTTATTATTTTAACTAACTACGGTCAAGCCAAAAGAATTTGTACCTATTTGTTTAACGTGTTAACATTATGAACGCATATTTTACTTCTAATTGCTTAAATTGCTTTGGCTATTCGGAAATACAAGATGGCGGACGGTAAACGTCATCTTGTCTATCACTCACGTTTGTAGACATTTTTCAAAAACTAACATATTTGTACAATGAAAATAGTCTTTCTGTAATTTTTGGAAAGTGGCACATTATCACAAATTTTTCAAAATTTGTCGGTTTAGTAGTTTCAGGGATAAGGCGGGCTACCTTTTTCGAGGTTTTTGGATTCCCATCGAAACCTAATCGATAATAATATCGAAACTATACATTTTTGAATTCACATTCATTCACAAATAATTTTTTTTGTTTACTTTTACTCTACCCCCCAAAAATTTTTGAACTTATATTTACGAAATTTCACTCTGATCTGTTTTCAACCTAACCTTTGGTGCAAATTTAAACGTACAACGTCTAACGGCTTAAAAGTTAAGGCTGTGGCATACAGAGGGCCAAACGAACGGACTGAGAAGGGTTCTTGTTGTTTGTTAAATTGTAAATAACGGAAAATCGAAAATACGAATTTTAACGGGCCTACCTCTCGCTAAAGTCTGACAAACATTCGAGGTTAAAATTGCCTCAGTCGAAAAAATTGTCCTTCGGAGAAAGCATAAAACTTAAGGTCCCTGTCATTCGTGTGTCGTATAGCACGGAAAAATATTATTACATATATACTCATATAAATATGTCTATATATACAGTTAATTACTTACTTATGTCCTATATCCCCTAGTGGGTCCTAGGGCCTCGACTACGCCTACGCGCCATCGTGTACGGTTTCTAGCAATGTGTTTCAGCTCTCCCCAACTTTTTTCTAACTGCCGTGCTTCCTTCTCGACTGTTCTGCGCCATGTTCTCCTTGGACCACCAGGTCTTCTGCCGTCCTGAGTTAAGGGGTTCCATTGCATAGCATGGTTCGCTATGGAGCTGTCACCTTTCGGAGCGCGTGACCAATCCACTGCCACTTTCGTCGTTGGATGGTTGTGCCTATTGGTTCCTGACCCGTACTCTCGTAAAGGTGTTCGCTAGAGATACGATTGGGCCAGAAAATCCTTAAGATGTTGCGCAGGCACCTATTAACGAACGTTTGCAGCTTTCTGGTGATAGCAGTGGCCACTCTCCACGTGCTGCATCCATATAACAGCACTGATTCAACGTTGGAGTGGAACAGTCTTAGCTTGGTGTTCAAACTGATTGCATTGCTTCGCCAGGAATACCTCTCCTGCGTAAGGCACGCCAAATAAACTCCCTGTTAACACTATCGAACGCCTTCTCAAAATCGATGAACAGCAGGTGAAGTGGCGATCGATATTCAACGAACTGTTCGATGATAATCCGCAGGGTGTTGATGTGGTCGACACAGGAGGATCCAGAGCGGAAACCTGCTTGTTCGGCATCGAGTGTGTCTTCGAGATGTTGTTTGATTCGCTCCAGGATGATTTTAGCTATTATCTTAGCTACAACAGGCAGCACGCAGATACCTCTCCAGTTTCCGCACTCCATTAAACTACCTTTCTTAGGAAGCTTGACGATCATTCCCTTTTTCCACTCGTCAGGAAAGCTCTTGGCTTCCCAAGCTCTCTCTATAAGTGGAAGCAGAAGCTCAGCCGTTGTTGTTGGCGCTGCTCGTAAGAGCTCTGTGGGAATACCGTCAAGTCCGACCGCCTTGTTGGTTTTAAGTGCTTTGATCGCGGTAGTGATCTCATCCTTACTGGGAGTCGCGGTGCGCATTCGGGCATTTCTTACCTCGGGCACCTCAGTCTGATCTTAAGCTGGTTCTCATCCGAAATAAGCAAGGAACCGTCTAGGCTTTTCACTGGGTGTTGGCTGGAGCTGCGACTACTTGTCAGCTCTTTAGTAATTCTGTAGACGGTCCTACTATCGCATCTTCGTGCAGCATGTTCTGCTTCTGTAGCCAGCGCGTTGACGTAGTTGCGCCTGTCACGTCGCACGCTACGCTGAACTTATCTCATCTTCAATACATATACATATATACACGTATTCATATGTATATGACAAAAGGCACAGATACGGATATCTGACATCCGATATGTTCGGGACACTGCGATGAAGAAGAACTCAATCGTCTGCAATTTCGACGTCGACGATAGAGTCAAAAGTAATTGGTCGTCGGTAAAAATCTTGAAACTACGAATATTATCCTGCTAGCAGAACATTTCTGCCGAAAAGACTCCATTACCACAGCGCATAAGACCCGTAGAAATAGATATTTCCCGTACCGCATACTAAACGTATAGCACACACATACGGATCCATATGCTGATTTCAGGAGGCAGATGAAAATACCCTTGGTTACATTGAAACAAATGTGTACTAACTAAAATTTATGTGAAGTAAATGTAAGCAAGTACTTAATTAAATGCAATAAAGTTAACAATAACAGGAGGCACCTACTTGAATTCGATTAAGTACACGATCAAAACATGAACTATTTAACCCTTTATTTTGTATAGAACCAATCAATTACTCGTAGATTCCCTAGCTTGGAGCATCAACTTGAACGACAGCATTCCGTACATACATATGTATGTACATATTTGAGCAATAGCTTTTATTAATAGTGTGTGTAAAAGAAGAACGTAAATAAATATTTATGACATATGAAAAAGAATATTCATATCTTTTGTTATCGTCTCTATGTTTATAACATAACTTTCACAGAATTGGCATATTTTTATGAAATGGATACCTATAGTATGAAGTGGGTTAAATTATATTTATCTTGTAGTAAGTAGTCTGTGAAAAACATTTTTTAATTTTAGTCTAAGAGCTAGTGAATGTTTTTCATAAAGCATTTAGGACGCGGCTGGACGAATTTACATTCAAGACGGAATCGAAATTTTCATCCTAACCACAAATTAATCGATTTTCTCGAAAATAGCTGCAATGATTTTGATCAAATTTTATATCTCAGTTGAGGTGGACATATGCTTTAGGATGGTGTACCATGTTTTTTTTTTCCCTAAAATTGTTACAGTTTTGAAATATGTTTCGTTTTCGGATATGACTGCAGCGATTTTGCTCAAAATCGATATTAATCGATTTTAGTTTTAAAACACTAGTATGTATGATACTACTGCTGTCAGGATCATTTTATTATGTTTATACGTATATTATAAGTAGAATTTGTGAGGCGGGATTGAGCAGATATGGAGAAATGGCTTTTTAATCTGGCAATCGGATATCATTAGGTCTGCACAGAAAATAAATAATATGTTCTTGGAATGTACAAATTTTAAGGGCCGATGTTGAATGTGAACCACACCTAAACGTCAAGTTTTTTTCTGCATTTCATTTGACATTTCTCAATTTCAGACTAACTCAATTTGAACCATGGAAAGATACACAATCGAGCAACGCGTTAAGGTTATTCAGGCTTATTATGAAAATGGGCGTTCAAATCAAAATGCATATCGTGCATTTCGTGATTCTTTCGGTCAATTTAATCGTCCAAATGTGCGTACAATCGGAAAAATCGTGCAAAAATTTGTGCAAACCGGGTCTGTAGGAGATGTGAAAACACCAGTGCATGCTCGTACAGCTCGTACTGCAGAAAATATTGCTGGTGTTCGCGATAGTGTGGCTGAAGAGCCGTCCACCTCAACTCGTCGTCGTGCCCAACAATTGCACCTCTCACGCTCGTCGTTGATGAACATTATGCATAAAGACTTGCATTTACGCGCTTACAAGGTGCAATTGACTCAAGAACTAAATTGACCATTTCAAGTCACAATGGTGGCAAGAAATGGCAACATATTACATATCCGCATATTATTATTATTTTTCATTGAGCCGATTGTGCGATATTGGATATGTAGATGCAATCATGCCTTGCTATACGACAGATTCATGATGCCAAGAAGATGAATGGTTTTCTTGGGTTGAATAATTTAGTCATCTATTTGCAGCGTAGGTTAAGTTAGGTTGCGGTGCCTATCAGCAAAAAGCCAACACACTTGGACCAGTAATAGGTCCATTGTGATACCACATGGGTTTGGGAAGCGGCCTCTAGGCTACTCGTTGAACCATTTGGAGTTTCTGATGAAGCGTAGAAGGTCTCTAACGTCTATTTTATTCAGATCATTCAGTTCGTTGAAACAGAACGCTCCTAAGTGGAGTTTCCTTCTTTGGGGGAGAGTTGGGCGGGTGCAAAGAAGGTGAAGAATAGTCTCCTCCTCGTCCATGCAGCTTCTGCAGAAATCGTTTAAAAAGACTCCAAGCCTTGTTGCATGCTTGTCTATTAGACAGTGTCCAGTAATGACACCTATAACAGACACCTCTATTGAGAGAAATCAAATTCTTAGAGCGTTTCAGATCCAGCTTAGGCCAAAACTGTTTTGTCGCTAGACAAGTTGTACCACTTGTCCACCTAGAATTTGTCTTTTCAATAGCATCCAGTTTTAATTTAAGTTTGCATGTAGCGATCGGCTTACTCGATGACCTTTTGCCTGGAAGGATGGGTATTTTTGTTCCATATCTGGCAAGTTCGTCAGCCATACAATTTCCTGGAATATCCCTATGCGCCGGCACCCAAACTAGGTGAATTTTAAACTGCTCCGCCATCTCTATAAGAGACCATCGGCAGTCTAGAGCTGTTAAGGAATTTACTGAGGATGATTCCAAGGATTTGATTACTGCTTGGCTATCTGAAAAGATGCGGATATCAGAGGTTGATATGACGTTTTTCTTTAACCAAGACAAGACTTCCCTTATTGCCATTATCTCCGCCTGGAACACGCAACAATGGTTTGGGAGACGAAAAGAGAGGTTTAAATTAAGCCTATCAGAGAAGACAACACCACCCACCCAGTCGTTAGTTTTTGAACCGCCGGTATAAAAATGTTCAGACTTATCTTCCTTAAAACCACCTTCTTCCAAGAATGCACTGGAAGGGATGGTGACTTGGAAGTTTTTGTCAAAATTTAACTTGGGTATGGTGTAGTCAATGTCTTCAGGGAAGATACTTTCTTGCACCACTGTAAAGTAGCTTTAAGGCGAATAGCTGAGTTAGCTGCCATTTGCCTACCAAAAATGTCGAGGGGTGTTAAATGAAAAAGAGTGTCCATAGCTCCGGAAGATGTGCTCCGTTAATGCACAGACAAGCTGAACGTTGGACTTTGCTTAATAACTTTTAGTTTATCGCCTTATCCAAGGCAATCCACCAGACAACTACCCTGTATATAATGATCGGTCTAATGACCGAGATATAGAGCCAGTGAGTTAATCTAGGTTGTAAGACCCATTTGTTCCCAATGGCTTTTTTACAAGAGAAATGCGACAGTGGCTTTCTTTACTCTTTCTTGTATGTTAGGTTTCCAGGTTAGTTTTCTATCCAAAATAAGACCCAGATATTTTGCTTCGTTGGAGAAGGTTAAGCTTGTTCCATTAAGGGATGGAGGGTCAATAGGTGGGATTTTATATTTCCTTGAGAAGAGGACAAGTTTGGTTTTGTGGGAATTCACTCCTAGACCACACCGAGTTGTCCAGCTAGATAGCTTATTCAAAGCATTTTGTAGGAGCTCTTTTAACGTAATGATGTATTTACCAGAGACTGCTATAGCAACGTCGTCCGCATAGGCAATGACATCACAACCCTCAGCCTATCAATAGTTCATTGACCACCAGATTCCAAAGAAGTAGGGATAGAACGCCCCGTTGAGGGGTACCTCTGCTGATATATGTATCTTCTAACAGATGTCCCACCCAGCTTTGAGTTGATAATCCGACAATTAAGCAGTAAATTAATCAGCTCGCCAAGTGAGCTATCTATCTTCAGATTTGACAGTGCTTTTGTTATCGCAGATGAATAGACGTTGTTAAAAAGCGCCTTCATTGGAGTACTTGATCTTATTGACAAACGAATGCAATGCTGTTTCTTCTGATTTTCCCTTAGTATGCATGTTGATGGATATCAATCAGTCGTTCTAGTGTTTTTAGAAGGAATGATGATAGACTAATAGGTCTGAGGTCTTGTAGCGTGTGAATATTTACCATCTTTGGGTATGAAAGCTACAGTGACTTCTCTCCATATATGCGGAATATGGACCAGATCCAGACAGCTCTGAAATATATTTCTTAGAACTGGCAGGGTAATGTCAGATGACATTTGTAGTTCAGCAGGTGTTATGCCATCTGGTGTAGCGCCCAAAGTAGTTTGTCCTGCGCAATCAGACTTGAAAGGTTTATTTTTTGAGTATTTGGCTTGATATGGTCAATATTGTTGGCAGTTAGGGAGGTACTTGGGAAGTGTGTATCAATTAGTAAATTTAACGTATCTACACTAGAAGTTGTCCAAGACACATCTGTTTTTAATAAACAGCTGGGCATTAACCGATTTGTCGAGAGCATTTTTCTCAGCCTAGATGCCTTAGAAGATTCTTCTATTTTGCCATAAAAGAATCTTCAAGAATTACGTTTGACTTTCCTCAATTCGTCTTTGTTCGAGTCCCAGTCAGATGCATCTCTTGTGATTTTGCCTTTGTTGAAAAGTGGTCCTAGATCAGAGATCCACCAGTGTGTTTTTTTCTTGCCCCTAACCTTAACCAAATGACAAGGGGAAGACAACGCTTTATTGAGGGCAAGGTAAGGTCCTTAACCATACAATCAAGCTCTTGAGGATTGCTCGGGGGCTTTAGAGTTCTTTAAAGTTTCCCTATATTTGAGCCAGTTAGTTTTACGGATATTTCTGTAAACCAATGGGCCTGGAGGATCGTCGTCAAGGTATCGGTGGTCAGAAAAAGAGTGTTCACCAGATGCCTTTCAGTACTTGATCATTTCATTACTATCGTCGGAGACCGACTCCTGTCGGTTTCTAGTTATAAATGCAGGTTCATTATCGATGTTACACAAAATGAGGTTAGTTTTTAGAATATAGTCAAAAAGCAACTCACCTCTTTCGTTGATGTTAGAGCTATCCCAAGCGGAGTGGTGAGCATTAGCATCACAGCCCACTATGATTCAAGTTTTACTTCTTTCAGCGTCTGCGACGAGTCTTACCATATTGGGTCCAGGAAGAGGGTCTATGATATCATGGGCGAGATATGCCGATGCTAGATAGTAGGAGCGCTTGCTTGTTTCTAGCAGCGCTACGGTTATATCCCGATCACTGTAATTAGGAAGTAAAATTACCTTAATGCTACTTTTTACCAATATACACGATCTAGGTTTATACTTGACATTTAGGGAATAGCATCCGGGAGTCTTGAGTCCACAAGCCAACAACCTGGCCAAGGTTCTTGGATCAACACAATATCTTCTCTATCCTTTGAGAGACGGAGAAAAAGGCCGGCCGAAGCTTTCTAACTGTAGCATTGTTGCTACAATCAGACAGAGAAACCTCACCACAGTGCTATTCAAGCCCTTCGAGTCTGAGGACAAGCCAAGAAGTTCATCTTCACTCAACGGTTCATTGTTTGTAATATCGCCCATCTCCATGCCTGATAGAGAACCGTCATCGACTAAAGATGGTTGTATGGTCGACTGAGAGTCATCATTTTCCAAGGAAGGGGAGGAGATTGATGTCTCAGGGTTTTTGTTAGGGTCTGAAGGATGGGGCGGAAGTTTATCAACGAACGTCGTAATAGCGTCGAACCCATAGCTTATCACGCCTTCATTTCAAGCTGTAGTATAGTAGACATGTTCGGGCTGAAAAATGCTATACGTATAAACTGGGATTTCTTCGCATTAAAGCTGAGCTAGTTTCGAAGTCAAGCTTACTTTTCCCTACTGCCGTAGGTTTTCATTAAATGAGTTAATTTGCTCCCATCTAAAGTCAAAACTAAAGACATAGTTATTTGTTATGCTTTTCATATGACCAGGAAAATAGCTCAATGATGGAGGTTCCTATTCGGGTTGCATATGTAACTCAACATTGTTTTGTGCAAGCATTTCTTTCCTTTTTTGGGAATCGGTTGAACGCGGGCAGTTTTTGAAAAGGAAACGTTTTCTGTTCATACGACAAGAATCGATTTTAGTTCTGATGCACAGGTAAGTACTAATAATGGTATTCCGTCGGGACCTGATATATTTTTGCAATCTAAATGACTAAGGATGCATCGGATTACACGAGATCGAAAACTTCACATCTGGCATCGATGATTGCACTTCCGGTATAATTGGTGGCTTCACGTGTTCCCAATCTAGATTCAAATTATGATACGTGAAAACATACAAAAAAGATTGGCTAAGATTTTATTGTAGTATATCAGTTTTAGTAGCAGTTTTGTTTTTCAGCCCATAACTCCTCTCGAAATCTTAAAAGTTATTGATAGTTTAACTAAATCGAATTCTTGTGGAGCTGATGGTATCTCTAATATTTCATAGTGGATGTCTTGGCAGATATTTATAATCGTTGCGTTTTTGCAGGGGTCTTTCCTGATGCTCTCAAGTGTGCGGATGTCATACCATTGCTTAAAAAAGGCTCTGCTGCGGAAATCGGCAACTATACGCCCATCTCTCTTCTTTCAGTATTCTGTAAAATTTTTGAAAAACTTATGAAAAATAGGATAGTGAGTTTTTTAATTAAAACTAGGTTCTTTAATCCAGTTCAATTTGGATTTCAAAAAGGAAAGTCGACGGAAGATGCACTCTTAGAGTTTTGTTCTCAAATAATGTCACACCTAGATGGGAAAAATGTACGGCGGGTTTATTTATTGCCATTACCAAAGCTTTTGATATGATTAACCACAATTGTCTGTTGAGAAAACTGGAAAAAGCAGGATTCCGTGGTTTCATGTTCAATTGGTTCAGGTCGTATTTTGGAAACAGGTCTCAAAGAATGAAGATAGGTGAAATAAGGAGTGAAATTAAGTTCTTTAATCTGGGTGTACCACAAGGCTCTGTTTTGGGTCCAATTCTGTTTTTAGTTTACATCAATTCACTGTTTGCTCTTAATTTCAAAGGATCACCTACTGCTTTTGCGGATGATATAGGTTTCTCTTATGGTTTGAAGAGCCCTTTGGACCTGGTTTCTGATATAAATTGGGATCTGAATTTATTAAGACACTGGTTTGCTGAACATAACTTAGTTATAAGATCAAAAACGAAAATGTTCTTCTACTTATTTTCCTTCCACAAATTTGAAGCGAATGTGAACTTTCACGCACCTGAGTATCAAAGATATAAACTGTCTAATTGCAATTGTACGTCTGGTTTTCCCTCTCCCACTTTTTGTAGTAGTCTAAACTGCAGTGATAAATGTTTTTTAATAAAAACAGTAGACGACTTTAAGTCCTCTTGATTCTAGAATGAGTTTTTCGAATCACGCAGATACATTGAGAATGTATTTCCGATGCACACTTAGACAAATCAGCCGCTGCTGATTTTACAGAAATATATTTTAAGAAAAATTTGTCGAAAACCTTGTAGACACCCTAGCTATCCCTTGTTCTGTGACTTTCACATTTTTCCTGTTCGTCATTTGTATTGTTTTAAGGTGTTAAAAACGTTCTTTATGATGTCTGGTAATCGTAATTTTCGTTTAATTTCAAATTATAATTTACGTGGAAACTTTTCAAACATGTTGTCTGTACCCAACTTCCGCACCTTTTTTCCGTTTTTTCTTATCGGTTGTTTAATAAACTCCCACAGTCTCTCAGGGCAATATCAATGCCTGGATCGTTTATAAAACAAGTTAAAATCTGGCTCTTCTCTTTATTGGTTTAGAATCTCTTATTTCTGATATTTTGGTTTAATTTTAATTTAATTTTAGATTTTTTGGATTTTTGTTTCAATATTGCATCTTTTAGCAGTTACCTTATGTTATGATTAATTTATGTTCTTTTGAACTCCTGAATTTATTTTGTTTTACTATGCAAGTTATTCTTATAGGGTCACTCCATCCATAACTTAAATTTTTATTGTATAATCCCATTGAAGTGGCATTCACTCTATTTTTTATTACATATGTATATTAAAAATACAGAATGTCACCAACATTTCTTATATTTATTCTAGGACTTATGAATTATTATATAAATTATGAAATTATTCTTTGTATCTTGAAATCATTAGAAATAAATATTGTATCTATCTATCTATATTGACCAGAAAGGACGCGAGTCACAGGGACATTCTTAAAAGCTTCTTAGTGATTATCTTATTGTAAAGGGTGTTTCAAAAATCACGCAAAAGTAATTTTGTTAGAAAGCACAGGTTTTTAATTAAAAATTGTAAATGTTTTATTGATTCATAAAGTATACAGTATACGGTTATGTATGGAATAGCATATCGGGTAAAAGGCATCTACCGCTTTGCTGGCATATTTATACACACTCTTTTGTCGAAATTTTTCATGACCGTTTGCATAAATGTGGCTAAATTTCGTTAATACAACGCTCAATTTGCTCCTTTAAGGCGTGGGTATAATTGGTATAAATCTTAGTATGAACCTCAACCCCAAAGAAAATAGTACAACGGCGTTAAATCGCACGATCTGGGTTGCCAATTCTGATCACAAAAACGGGAAATTACACGACCAGGAAATGACTCATTAATTGAATTGTTTCTCGGGCTGTATGGCATGTGGCATCGTCTTGTTGAAACCACATGTCGTCCACATCCATATCTTACAATTTAATTTTTAGGCACAAAGAACTGGATTATCATATCGCGATAGCGAGTACCATTAACTGTTATTGCCTGTCCGATGATGCCTCCAGCCCAAAATCCGAACCAAACAGTGACAAGTTGTGGATGCATTTGTTTCTCAACAATCACTCGTGGATTTTGTGAACCGCAAATTCTACAATTTTGACGATTAACAAAGCCATCAAGATGAAAATGAGCCTTTGTTTGAAAAATCAGCATCCACTTGTTGTTTCATAATCCATTGAACGAACTCTCTTCACTGTGCGTGGCCAGTATGTTTCAGTTCTCGAGTCAATTGCACTTTGTATGCATGAAGATGCAAATCTTTCGTGAGAATACGCTGTAGAGAGCTTCTCGAAATCCAATTCTTGACCATGGTACCGAATTGATGCTCCTGGACACTCAACAACACTCTCACGAACTGCTTCGATGTTTTGTGTTGAACGACGGTCACGGTATCTAAGATCACTAATTGATCCAGTCTCCCTGAATTTTTGAATTATTCTCTTCATAGTTGATGGAGTTAAATCACTATTCCAACCATATTTTGTAAGAAAATTGCGAACTGTAGCTGCCAAACCTTCATTATTTTTAAAATATTGCTCAACAATGAAAACGCGTTGATTTTTCGTGTAGCACTCCATTTTCAATAACCCTGAACTGTCAGCTATCACGCTCTATTTTTTTTCGTTCGCAACACTTTACCGCACAAATGGCTCAAAATTTAAACCCTGCGTGAATTTTGGGACACCCTTTAGTTCTTCTTCTCGAAATCGGCCTTTGTATTACACGTGTTTCTAAGGCCGAAGAAGCTAGATCTTGTTTCTTTTGTTGACTGTTGTCTATATTCTATGTTCTCGGTAGAAATGTCTTGCTCTAATTCCTGATCAACCAAGGAGTGGGAAATGTATAGCTCCATTTACATCAGTGCTACATATGTATTGTAACATAATGTAGCATAATAACTACGCTATCGAACAGGCAACAAATTCCGAAGTGTCTTTTCATTTGAGGTTCGTGTCTGAAATTAGTCACCACAGCTCGGATAATATCACGGATAAAAGAGAACAAGAGAGAATTATAACTGCACGAAATGATTGTCATCTTGGAATTATTACATCAGAATTTTTCTTGTCCCAGTGGTCGAAGAATTTGCTAGAAGTTTCTGGCTATCAGAAACTTCTGCTATATATGGACAGATGGCGATCAAAAGGGCCAGTTGGTTTAGAACCGTGGCGAAGAGATTGGAAAAGTGATAATGGGCGAAGTTGTAATTTGGTGATAAATTGAAAGTTGAGAGTGAACAAGAAGAAGTAATTAGTTTGGATTTGTGAATTAAGCAATTGAAAGGAGATAAAGTGATTTGAGAGGAAAGAGACATTGTAAGAAAAGAATTGCGAAAAATAGTATAGTGTGAACCTGAATTGTTCTAAAGACTAGAAAATAAAGAAATAAATTTCACAGAATATCGTTTTATCTACTCGAGCCGTAGCTCGCATACTACAGTATGTTAAGAGCACAGTCATTTGCGGCCACAGTGTAGTGGGTAGTATGTTTTCTTATGACCCGAGCTGTGTCCGTTCGAGCCCGTGCAGGCAACAGCACCTACAGCCACCCGAGCATAAAAGAGAAACGAATAAAATCTAAGTTTTTTCAACTACTACACCAAAAATTTGGTTGGAGTCCAAGTGTCCTGGGTTTTAAAAAATGAATTTAGCTAAATATGTTATGGCATGTTGCCGAGATACAGAAAATAACAATAACTCTGGAAGTTTAGAAAGAAAAGCAATTATGTTCTTCCTTAGCTTAGCTACTTGTATGCAAGTAATGCCTGTAACTAACAATTTATAATATCTATCATCTCTTCTCTTCTAGTTTGAATTCAAATCACTGGTTGCAATCCAGCGTGGTCACGTATATATTGGCAGTTGTCCTAAACTGTGCTTCCTGCGGCAGGTATTGTGAACCTACCATTCATCAGCATTCTGATAGTTTTATGATTTATCTTTAGGTCAATTGGGATCGCCTTACCTTATCTCCAGGAGAAAATCATATAGTTCCAGTAGCGGAGGCCACTTGCGCTCCCTCAGATTGCACGGGATGTGAATCGGAGTACTGCTGGTCGAATATGGTTTGTCAGAAGTTCGAAAATGATAATGTGGTTAATTTAGCTCTGTAAGGAGGTCATAACTACAAAAACCCAATAGAAACTTAAAAACAGTCTCGATCATTTCAGGGGCTCTCTGCATTGCCATTCAGAGTGCCTTGGAGGATGCTATAATTCTACAAATGCAGGATGCGTTGTGTGCAAGGGAGTCTATAACCATGGGGTCTGTACAGACCATTGTCCCTCAGATTTGTAAGTATACACTAAAAACTTATTGACATCTTGTTAAAGTCATAGTTTTACAGGTATTACTCAGAGCATCATCAACGTTGCTACACAAAGCCAGAATGTGGAGCCGTGCGAGGCTATGTAATTGGTAATGAATGTTATAGGCGTTGTCCTACTGGATACACTAATAGTAGAAAACTAAATGAGTGTATAAAATGCGTTAAGGACTGCGATAGACCATGTCAGCCTTCAGAGGGCTATAACGGATTTGCTGTTTATAACCTAGCCGATGCAGAATCGTTAAAACTATGTCATCATCTCAATGGCAGCTTATACATTGAGTTTCGGAATAAAATTGACGAAAAGGACCTAATTACGGCCTTCAAGAACTTGCAAGAAGTGCAAGGACATGTAAAAATTATGAGGTATTGTATGAAAGTGAGATAATTAGAACGGGTAGACTTAATGAAAAATATTTTTTTTTTTTTTAGATCGACTTACCTAAAATCATTGAACTTTTTGCAAAATCTAGAAAAGATCCATGGATACCCTCTGGAAAATAAAACTTTCGCCCTAGTTGTTTATAACAACAATAATCTTCAAGAGCTTTGGTCACCACCAGTTGGAAAAACTGTCGAATTCGTTAATGGAGGCATTTATACATATTCAAATTATAAATTATGTAATGGAGTTGTGCGAGAGTTCGCCCAGCGAATTGTACATGACAAGGACAAGGATTTGCTGCAGATCAACGACCAAGAAGTTCTATGTGATCCATCTAAATTGAATGTAGAAGTAAAGGTAAGTCAAATTTATTGAATTTTATTGACATCTTGTATTAATCTGTTTTAAAATGACCGCGCAAAATGTATTCCTCCACTTAAAAATAATAACTAATAAATGGTACAAGACTAACTTAAACATCGTATAAGTAGCATCATTCGGTATTATGTTGTTTCGCAAAATAATATGACAAAGCCACATTACCCCATTTGTAGCCATGTTAATGAATGAATCTGCCAATTCCACGTGGTACCACCTCGAAATTTCTTACGAAATACCGAGCTATTTATGCCAAGGAGCCACCATTTTGCACCAACAAAACACTCCGAAGAAACTCACGGATTGCCGCCAGAAAACGTTGTGGAGTTAGTATGAGTTTACACCTTTGCGAAACGCCGCTTCGAATTTCGAATTTCTTCGACAACTCCTATGCAGTACACGACAATTCGCGCCTTCGTAGTTTTCCTTGATAGTAGCTTCCAGTTTGTGAACAAGCCCCTCTTGTGTAAGGCACGCTATTTGTGAAGATAGACCGATCTTTATATTTTTTATTACCACTTCCTAATTTTGCCTCCAACTTCATCAAACCTTAACAAATTTCAATGAAATTTATTCAATTGAACAAAAATCGTCCAGTACTGAACAACTTTTAACATTATAAATGTATTCCAGTTTTTCTGTAAAATACTTAGTTTTCCGTTTCGAACAGGCTAAGCAGAACGCTTATAGACTCAACACGGTGTCTGTATTTCTATCTGTCCGACAGTCATGTGCTTGCAACTTTTGAATATAGAGGGCTGAAATTTTCCACAATTATAGTAATACTACTTTGATCAAAAAGTTTCAGGAATTTATTCAGAAAATTGAAAGTACAATATTATATTGTCCCCTTCAAAGACTCTCCATTGACTAAAACGCACTTAGGCCAGCACTTGATCCAATCCTCTAAAAAAAATTCTAATCGGATTTCGGTATAGCCATCAGAGCCGTCTTCGATTTTTCTGTTATCTCCTCTCGGCTGCTAAAACGAGTTCCCCGGAGCGGTTTCTTGAGTCTACAGGAAGAAATCGCAGGGAGCCAAATCGGTGGCTGTTGGATGGTATTCGTACTGTTCTTTGTCAAAAACGATCCGTTTTGGCGAATTGCTTCACGCAATCGTCTCATAATGCCCAAATAATAAACCATGTTGACTGTCTGATCTTGTGACAAGAATTCATGATGCACAACACCGTTCTAATTCATGAAAACCGTGGTCATTGTCTTCTTTTTCGACTTAAAACGACGTGGTTTTTTCCGGTTTTGGCTCATTCGGTGTACGCCATTCACTCAACTGATGCCTGGATTTCGTTTCGTACTGATAAACCCACGTCTCGTCTCCAGTAATTATGCGTTTGATGAATGTTGGGTCAGATCCAGTCGTCGTAGTTAACACAAAATTTTATGCAAACTCGTTGTTCCAAATTTGATAAAAAATCGAAAACACACATGGAGGTAGATGTACTCTCGACAGCGTAGCTTTTACAAATGTCAAGCTAAGACGCTAAAATTTGGAGGGAATTTTAATGACAGATGTGTCAACCTAAAAAAAAAAACTCGAATCAGATGACTGAAAGCGCCACAAGGTAGTCATTCCTGAAACTTTTTGATCAAGGTAGTACATTGGATGAAAACTGGAGAATATCTAAAAAAAAGAGAAGATGATTCAAAGTTTTTCGAAACACCGTGTTGTACATACGAGTATCTTACTCCCACACCCACTCCAACAGATAACGATCATTTCCAATTGGGATTGAATTCATGAAAATATGTTCAGACATTTATATTACTCGAAATTGGCTAACAAGGACGATTTAAATATTTTTGAAAGCCCGTCCCACATCTTACCCACACTCATTTTATTATTTCATACCCACACTATAATAATACGAGTATTCAGTAAAATTTCTTCGATAGTTCTAAATCAAGGCTTGTGAGATCAAATAAACACGGAACTTGTCTTGACCTGACTATTTTAGAAGCGATCACAGCTTCTTTGATTCTCCACATTAATAAGCACGAAGAATAAGGGGAAAAGTTAAAAGGACCATTAATTCCTGTTTCCTGTTTCCTGTCTATCTGTCTGTCTCTATGTATGCATGTGCACTGGACTGCAGCCTAAACTCCTGAACGGATTTTCTTGAAATTTCATGTCTGGGATCGTAGCGTCACTATTCGAGGTTAACCCAAAAATTAACGGTACTTTACTAATAGTCGATTTTTTTTTTTTTTTTTTTTTATAATTTGCACGTGTTAAAGGGGATATGAATACCCTTATACTAATTTTTAGAACGCGTGCGTTTTGTGGAAAGGGGAAGAGACAGAGAGAAAGACAGAGTGGTTTAGTTTGAAACTCAGGTGGTATTAAGTTTCTGTAAACTCCAAGGGTGGCTGTCCAGATAACTGGGAAGTATTTTGATTGTTTTCGCTATTATTGACGTTGCTTATGATTCACAGTATTTTTTCCGTCCTCCTGATGTCATCATCACGATCAAGTTGCATTTTAGCAATATGCCAGTATATATGCCTTCACAGTAGAGTTGACTTAGCTTTTCGCAAGTGATCGACTTTTTTATTTATTTCATGCGAAATAAATAGATCATTCTTGACATCAGGATTCGAACCGTGAATCAACAGCGTGACAAGCGATGATGTTACCACTACACCACGGCCACCCTAATTTGGAGGAGATAAAAAACGATTTTTTCGAAAATGACTAATGATTTTGTTTAAATTCAATATTTGAGTTACAATGGATATATGAAATGAAGAAATGTGTGTAACGGTACTTTAATTGTTAGCTGTTTTTGAAAATTTACTCTTTCTCGGCTATGACTCAACCGATTTTGTTCGAAATCAATATTTCATATACAAAAGATTATGGCGTACAAAAATTATGGCGTTTTGGAAAATAGTTTTTTTTTTTGTTTTATTCTTATCGTTTAATTAAAATTAAATTTAAATTAAATTTCAGATGTAAGTTTTTTTTTTTTTTTTTTTTTTGCCAAGACCAGGTGAAAAATCGTCTAAAAACGCCATAAGACCCGACCGCGCGTGCTTATGGTAGTGTGAGATTTTTACTCACTAAAAACACCACTCTTCAAGATTAATACTATAACTAAGCCGACGATTTTCGCTTACGAGGCTCGTGATTTTTGGAAAAAGATGTTCGTATGTAATTAAAAAGAATGTAGCACTTTAGGCAGGTTAAATTCCAATGAAATTTCCTGCTGTTTTCACGACCGGCATATACTATGACGCGAGGTCAAAAGGTTTTGTCCACTGCAGACGACGAATTGAATTGTTCGCGTCAAGTAGTTGAATGACGGTACGGTTACAATGGCCGTGAACACGATCTTTGTGTTTACGAGCTAAATTTGTTATCTCTTCGGCGACGCTGGGAATTTCCAGGTACCAGGTGCGCTAACGATCGTTCTAAGAACTTTATTTTCGAAAGTTTGTAGGATGTTTCTATTGCTTTTCCTGGTACAGCCCCATAGTTTTAGACCATACGTCCACACTGGCTTTAGCACATGCTTATAGATAAGCAGTTTGTAATGTAGGCTCAACTTCGAATATTTCCCGAGTAGCCAGTACATTTGTTTTCGAGCTCGTCGCGCTTCTTTTTTACGTGTGATTTCCATTTAAGCTTAACATCTAGAGTCATTCCTAGATATTTTGCTTCGTTCGCGTACGGTATTTGAGCCAAGTGTAAATATACGGGTATTTTGTCCACTTTTTTGTAGGTAAAGTTGACGTGAGTAGATTTGCTTTCGTTCAGCATAATACGCCAAGATTTCGTACAAGCGTGGACTTTATTAATAGCATGTTGCAGCTTTTAAGTTGCTGCTTCAATTGTATCGCCCGTTGTCAATATCGCCGTATCGTCCGCAAACGTGGCGACGACGCTGTTTCTTTCCTGCTGGATATCACGGGTGTAGAGTACATATAGAAGCGGGCCAAGGAATGACTTCCTTGTGGGACTCCGGCTGCAATCTCCTTGAAATCAGAGTAATCATTTCCGTGCTTAAGACGAAAAAGTCTTTCCGTGAGGTACGATCGTAAGATTAGTAAGAGTTGCCGTGGCAGTAGTCGTTGGAATTTATACTCCAAGCCTTGGTGCCAAACCTTATCGTAAGCTTGTGAGACGTCAAGAAATACACCACAACAAATCTTTTTTCTTCGAGTGTTTTCTCAATCACGTCAGTTATTTTGTGGACTTGGTCGATTGTAGAATAGTTGATTCTAAATCCAAACTGATGGTCAGGAATCAGACGTCTTTCATCGATTACGGGTTGTACGAGTAGTCGTTTAGAAAGTAGTTTTTCGAATATTTTAGAGATAACCGGCAATAAATATGATTTCTTCTCATTCAGATGTTTGCCTGGTTTCGGGACCATTATAATATCGGCGACTTTCCATTGTCTCGCGACGTAGAGCAATCTAAACGAAGCGTTAATCAAATACAGCAGTTTGATAAGAGCTTCATTCGGCAATTCCTTGACCACCTGCGCCGTCGTAACTGTCGCAACCTGGTGCTTTAGTCTTTAGATTTTTGATCACTTCCCTCAGTGTTTTTACTTTAAAGTTGTCAGACGTCGTGACTGGGGAGTCAGATGTAAGTGATATGCCAATAAACAGCATATTGGTGAAAGTACGTGTGAAGCAGTCGTGTAATTTGTTTTATTTTGGCACAGGTTAGTCCTGCCTGAAAAATTGAAGTGAAAACTGGGAAAACATTACGAGCGTACTGAAATTAGGTACCCTGAATGAAATCTAACAATTTTTTTCTATTTTTATTTTTTATTTTTTATAATTTGCACGTGTTAAAGGGGATATGAATACCCTTATACTAATTTTTTTAGGACACGGACGTTGTTTGTGGAAAGGGGAAGACACAGAGAGAAAGACAGATTGATGTAGTTGGTTTGAAACTCAGGTGCTAGTTAAGTTTCAGTGAACTCCAAGGGTGGCTGTCCAGATAACTGGGGAGTATTTTGTTTATTTTCGCTTTATTGTCGTTGCTTATGATTCACAGTATTTTTGTTCGTCCTCCTGATGTCATCATCACGATCAAGTTGCATTTTAGCCCTATCACCACCCTACTCCCAGTGTTATGCCATCACAGTAGAGTTGACTTAGCTTTCGCAAGTGAACGACTTTTTTATTTATTTCATGCGAAATAAATAGATGATTCATGACATCAGGATTCGAACGGTGAACAACAGCGTGACAAGCGATGATGTTACCACTACACCACGGCCACTCTTATTCTAATAGAGAGAGATGTCGAATATGAGTACCGTAATGTTGTGTCCCTTTTGGTTACTCAAACTCATTATCCACTACACTACGATAAGCGGTTTGATAAAAGCTTTGAAAAATACTTATGGATCCCAGATTTTTTTTGTTCATTGTGGGTCAGGACTGGGCGGTGGATATGCTCTAGTAGTTTGGTCTCGCTAAGAAGAACTCATATAAGCGTAACAGCAGGTGTCATTACAGGACACTGTCAATGAGACGGCTTGCAAAAAGTCTTCGCCTTTCTTGATCTTCTTTGCACTTGCCGAGTCCTCTCTGTTAAAAGAAAGTTTCACTTGGGAGATTGTTCCTACGAACTACGGAACCCAGATGCTCTATTTAGTAGGACTGTAGAATCCCTATAATCGAATAATCGAATGGACCTACTTAATTGATTTATACCTTGGAGCTGTGTTCCGTTTAGCTTCCGCATTTTTTATTAATTCAGTTCAGTGCATTTATGGCCAACTGTAGTAGCCCTGTAATACTAAGGTGGAAATTGTATCTTGCTAGTACGCAAATATGGAGAGAAGTCAATGTGGTTTTCATACCCAAAGCTTGTCCAAAAGATCTCAGACATATAAGTCTATCACAATTCCTTCTAAAAACACTAGAACGGCTGTTTGATATCCATTTACGTGATAGTATTGACACACAGCTGCTGTCCGCGGCTCAACATGCATACTGTAAGGGCAAAGCAGTAGAAACAGCATTGTATACTTTAGTCAATAAGATCGAGTACTCCATGTTTCATAAGGAGTACACTATGGTAGCTTTCGTAGATATTGAAGGCGCTTTTAACAACGTCTACTCATCTTCGATAACAAAAGCACTGTCAAATCTGAAGATAGACAGTTCACTTGGCGAGCTGATTGATTTACTGCTTAATTGTCGGATTATCAACTCAAAGCTGGGTAGGACATCTGTTAGAAGATACATGTGTCAGCAGGGGTACCCCTCAAGGGGGCGTCCTATCCCTACTTCTTTGGAATCTGGTGGTCAATGAACTATTGATAGGCTGAGGGTTGTGATGTCATTGCCTATGCGGACGACGTTGCTATAGCAGTCTCTGGTAAATACATCATTACATTAAAAGAGCTCCTACAAAATGCTTTGAATAAGCTATCTAGCTGGACAGCTCGGTGTGGTCTAGGAGTGAATTCCCACAAAACCAAACTTGTCCTCTTCTCAAGGAAATATAAAATCCCACCTATTGACCCTCCATCCCTTAATGGAACAAGCTTAACCTTCTCCAACGAAGCAAAATATCTGGGTCTTATTTTGGATAGAAAACTAACCTGGAAACCTAACATACAAGAAAGAGTAAAGAAAGCCACTGTCGCATTTTCTCTTGTAAAAAAGCCATTGGGAACAAATGGGTCTTACAACCTAGATTAACTCACTGGCTCTATATCTCGGTCATTAGACCGATCATTATGTACAGGGTAGTTGTCTGGTGGATTGCCTTGGATAAGGCGATAAACAAGAAGTTATTAAGCAAAGTCCAACTTTCAGCTTGTCTGTGCATTAGCGGAGCACACTTTCCGCAGCTATGGATACTCTTTTTCATTTAACACCCCTTGACATCTTTGGTAGGCAAATGGCAGATAACTCAGCCTTAAAGCTACTTTACAGTGGTCCAAGAAAGTATATGGGCACGCTTCCATTTTAAACAATTTTAAAATCTTCCCTGAAGGCATTGACTACACCATACCCAAGTTAAATTTTGACAAAAACTTCCAAGTTACAGTCCCTTCCAGAACATTCTGTCGTTACATTTTTATACCGACGGTTCAAAAACTAACGACTGGGTGGGTGGTGGTGTCTTCTCTGATAGGCTTCATCTAAACCTCTCTTTTCGTCTCCCAAACCACTGTAGCGTGTTTCAGGTAGAGATAATAATAATAAAAATAAGGGAAGTCTTGTCTTGGTTAAAGAAAAACGTGATATCAATCGTTAATATCCACAAGTTTTCAGACAGCCAAGCAGCAATGAAATCCTTGGAATCGTCTTCTCTTCTTACGGTTCCTCTCCGCTCCGGAGGTTGGAAATTATCGATGCAAGTGTTTGTTTATTGCTGACATTTCTAAACAAGCTTACCGTTGAGAGATTGAGCCATTTTTTTAAGTTTGATAACCATGTCACACTCGTTCCTCCGACGCTCCTGCTCCCTTCAATCTTCCCTTGTAAAATTAGTTGGAGTAGCTGGTATTTGTTGTTAATGTGTCCTAAGTATTCAAGTTTTCTTTTCTCGATTGTTAGCATTATTTCTCTCTTTGCCGATCGTCTCTTATAGAGATGGCGGAGCAGTTCAATATTCACCTAATTTGGGTACCGGGTCATAGGGACATTCCAAGAAATTGTAAGGCTGACGAACTTGCCAGGCATGGAACAACAATACCCATCTTTCCAGACAAAAGTTCACTGGGTATGCCGATCGCTACATGCAAACTTAAATTAAAGCTGGATGCTATTGAAAGGACAAATTCTAGGTGGACAAGTGGTCTAGCGACAAAACAGATTTGGCATAAGATGGATCTGAAACGCTCTAAGAATTTGATTTCTCTCTATAGATTGCATATCAGCGCTGTAATTGGTGTTACCGCTGGACACTGTCACAGGCTTGTCATGTTCTCAAATGATTTCTGCAGAAGCTGCATGGACGAGGAGGTGGAGGAGACTATTCTTCACCTTCTCTGCACCTGTCCAGCTCTCTCCCAAAGAAGGAAACTCCACTTAGGAGTCTTCTGTTTCAACGACCTAAATGATCTGAAAAAAATAGACGTTAGGGACGCTTCATGTTCAATAGTTCAATGATTAGGCTAGAGACCATTTTCCAAACCCATGTGGTATCACAATGGACCTATTAGTAGTTTAAGTGTGTTGGCTTTTAGCTGACAGCCACCTCAACCTAACATAATCTAGTACGACTACTTCTTAGGCATACTCGTATGTTGCACTTCTCAATCAACTGTGCTATAATTTCATTGAAATATCATTTGCAATTTGTATATAGGACGAATAGTAGCGGGAATAGCACTTCTCTTTAAGGGTTAAGTCTGTAAGTGATAGTTTATGATTAGCCGCCTCAGTTTTGAGTTTACACGTCTCGTTCTGAGCATGCACTCCACACAATCTGATATTAATGAATATTCAGCTTTATTGAAGGTTACTCCAATGCCCTTCATCCATGGATGCTAAGTTGGCGGAACGTTTAGAGTGAATGTGTATCAATATTAATTAATATTCCTACTGCTTTCAGAAGAAAATACGTAAAGCTTATTATTCCGAGGTCTTTTCGGGTCATTTTGCTAGGCTTACAAGTTAAATTTGATATGCTTTATGCTTAAATTTTATAACTCCAGTGCATGAGGTGGGGTTCGGCTATTGATCTTTTGCTAGTGAAAACCACTATTTCGATTGTGGAGGGGTTCACTCCTAAACTGCATCTTGTAACCAATACTAACAGAATTGCATTCTTCTACTTACTCGTATCACTGGCAGAAATTTTCTTTCTCGTTCAATCCAAATCTGTAAAGAATCAATAAAAAATAACTTTTCTCTTGCAGCGTGTAACTCAGTATAATGCGACCATCTCCTGGGCAAAAAACCAAACAGCTGAGGAAGTTGAAGTTTTATATCGGGAAGCCATATACAGTACTGGTGAAAAAAGTGAACTGGATGACCATGTTTGCATAAGGTATCGTATAAAAAAGTTTACAAATGAGATCAACCCCTATATTTATATCGTCCTTTTCAGAGTTTATTGGAAACGGGAACTATTATTCAAGGCAGACCTTTCGCAAAATTCGTCTCATTATTCTTACATTATAACCGGTCTGACGCCAAACACTGAGTATGAAGTCCTTGTTAAGACCTTTGAACCAAAGGACGACTATTCAGCGAGATCCGTCCTTCAACAATTCATGACTACTGCTGATTACCCTACAGCACCGAAACTCAATACTATTTCGAAAACATCTGACACCATCATACTTCACTGGACTCCACGGAATGAAACAAAAGAAATTGTGGACTACTACTTGCTGGAAACATTCGAACAACCCATTGAACTGCAAACTCTCGATTCGAGAAACTTCTGTGAGCGACCAACTGTGATCTTTGGAGGTAATCCGTTGGAAGACTTTGATGATTGCTGTTCACGAAGGTGGCAAGAAAAGCAAGATGAACAATTCAGACGTGACATGGAGAACACGTTTCCCTGTACTGTCCGATCAAAGGATAACTGTCACAATATAATCACTTATGGTCTTCGTGTAAACACATCAAAAATTGAAGTTCGTTTTGAAAACTTCACGCTTTACGATCTCAAGCCGTCCACTTTGTATACGTTCTTTTTATATGCATGCAATGACATCGGCTGTGGAACATATTACATGTACAGCGACAAAACTGAATTTTCTGTGTCAGGTGATGAGATTGATAAAGTTGAGGCTTGTAGAGTACCCGAGACTAACGAATACCATTTGATGTTCAAAGAGCCCAAGAGCCCAAATGGGGCTATCGTCTCCTATGCCATTCACTTCCAGAATGTACCGGACCCGAATTCTGCTGACTTCTATCAGGGTCAGGTGAGTTGTGTAACTAGGAAGGAGCATGAGTTGGCCAATTATCAATTTGTGACTAAGCTAAATGTTACGTTCGAACAAACTGCCATTCGGACGACGTCCCTTGCGGGCAGTGTTCTAAGCAAATGGTTTAACATTGAGATTTGCAAGAAATTTGAACCAGAACAAGGAATCGGTGCAATAGGAGTCTTCATAATTTGCTGTGCTATTTGTACAGCGTTGGCAGTAATTTGGGTGGGCATCCGCAAACAGTGGTGGAGGCACTTTAGCTTTAACACTTGGAGAAGGGGAGCCCAGCGTGTTGTTGGAGCTGTCCGATTAGAAGATCGTCAGGTGCTAGTAGCGACTTTCGACACAGTGGCATTTCGAAATAATCCTGACGAATAGTGATAGTTCGAAGATTCCTAAGATTTATTTTTTATTTTTTTAATTTTAATTGAAAGTTTCTATTTACATGTGAATGTCAATTAGTAAATAAAGTTCCAATATATTTGCGTGTAATTTTTATGTAAAACTGTACATGTGATCTTTAATTTAAATGACTAAAAAGACAGTATTATCATATTTCTGAGCTAAGCATTTTTTTGTTATTTCCTCCTTTTGTACATAAGTTAGGTTATAAAAGTATCTTTGTTATCTTCAGAAATCATTAAAATAAAATCCAGACGGCAGACAGATGAATAGCACGGCTGTGATTTGGAAGAGATTGTGCCTATGTCTGGCTCAAATGAGGAGACCCAGACACCAACTTCCTTCCGGTATTAGATACTTGAAATCAAGGTTGAAGATGAATTCAGACAAGTTGCAATGTTGCGTGAGCATTTGTGCATGTCATATATGTACCATTGTCGTAAATCCCGTAGTCTTAGGGTCAAATTGGTGGCCCATCGATAGAGGAATATATCTTTTGGCAATCACTTAGTATTTTCTAGAATATCTACGAGTACAACCGGATTTCATTCCAAAATTGGACATAGATCTAACTACCGAGGTATGTATGTAACCAGTATTTTATCCTTGGGGCTACACCTAGGTACTACAGATTCTTTGCACGGGTACGGAAGAACAAGAGATTTCTATTAAGATCATCAATAGGTATTTTCCTTTCATGTTAGCATTCGCTAAGGAGAAGGAAGAAGGAGACAAACCTCCATCTCCTCTGCTTGTCCGGGTCTCTCTGCCAGAAGAAGGCTTCACTTGGGAGTTTACTTCTACGACAGCCTCTGTGAACTGGCTAACACAAATGTTAAGAATCTCTATCGTTTCATTAGAAGCTCCAATTGGTTCTAAGGTAGGACGGTAGAAATCGCCTGATCCTGTAGTATTACAATGGACTTAGTCTCAGATAGGTTCTGGTGTTCGTTTTCTTTTTCTTTATTAATAGAACTAGTTCCGTGTTCTCAGTTCACGAGACTAGCGCCCAAATAGTCTCGTCCGTGAACGAAATGGTTGGTAGATACGAGTATACCAACAACATAATGTCGAATACACACTTTTACGTGACGAGTTACGTTTACGAATGAAATGATTTGCCCCAGGCTTGACGCAAATTGTAATATATCAGCGAGTGTCTGGGTATTTTGTCGACACAGAGATAGCGACGTGTCGCCCGCACATGCGCCACCCTATGAGCACTGTGACTTCTGGGTAACGAAAAATTCGAAATTAGATTCCATAGTAATAGTGACAACAAACCACCCTGTGGTGTGCCCCTATACTTTGGGACACCAGCTATCTTTTGATATTTCACATGATGGGGTGGACAAATATTTTTATCTTAGTTTATGATACATACAAAATAAAGTGCACGACTGGGTCGCACGTACTTGTACTTTGTTGTTTATCTGCAAATCACTCAGATTTAAAATTAATATTCCTTTTTTTTTAAATTTACCGAAAACTATGTACGAGTATGCCATAATCTTGTACATGTCAAATATTGACTTCGAAAAAAATCTATCCCGTCATAATTTTCAAAAACCAGTTAATAAGTAAAGTACCGATACTCATCTTTTGACAAAAAATTGGAACGCCGTATGTTGGCATATTGACCAGCGTAACTTAAAAAATAAATATTAAATTTTAACAAATTCGTTGGAGTCGCTTTCGAGGAAATCAATTATTAACAAAATCGGGCACTAATAAAGTACCGTTAATTTTTGGGGTTGGAATAAAAATTCCGATTTTGCCTCGAATTGTCAATCCACAGATATGAAGTTTGAAGAAAATCTGCAAAATCTGAAAGATTTCAGTCGTGCTTATTTTACGAAACCCTTGAAAATAAAAAACAGTTTTCCTGATTATTTTTGGTTGACTAAATACGAGGGCAAGGTGGAAAGTTCTCGGACTGACGCAGAGATGGCGTTCCAATCAGCAAAAATTTATGTTTCCTGCCTGGCTGCACTTCTCATTAGTTCGTATGACAAGTTTCAACTTGTTCTCTCAAGTTGTTTCTTTACACGAATTTTTGCAGTAGACGTCTTGCGTGTTTTTCGTTAAAATGGATAAACGTGAATATCGTGCGGTGATAAAATTCTTCGTTTTGGATGGGTTAACCCCTAAGGAAATTCATCCAAAGTTGATAAAAGTTTACGAGGACTCTGCTCCTCCCATGTCAACCATTAAAAAGTGGGCAGCTGAATTTAAACGTGGTCGCACGTCCCTCGAAGATGACCCACGTGAAGGACGGCCAAAAACCGCAACCACACCCGAAACCATCGAAAAAGTGCATGATATCGTGTTGGACTATAAGCGAGTGAAGGTTAGTGAGATAGCTGAGGCTGTGTGTATATCGGAAGAGAGGGTGCGAAACATCTTGCACAAAAACTTAGGGATGCGAAAGCTTTGCTCAAGATGGGTGCCTCATTTGCTGAATGCCGATCAAAAGCAAATGCCCGGCAATCTTTGGACCGATTCAATAGGGATCCGACCGATTTTGTGCAGCGATTTGTCACCATGGATGTGACATGGGTCCACCACTACACGCCAGAAATGAAACAGCAGTCGAAACAGTGGGTGGAAGCTGTGGTTCAGCGCCAAAGAAAGCGAAGTCGATCACATCTACCGGAAAGGTCATGGCCAGTGTGTTTTGGGATGCGAAAGGAATCCTGTTAATTGATTACCTTGAGAAATGCAGAACAATTACAGGCGAATATTACTCCAACCTTCATGACCAGTTTGATGCCAAAATTCGCGAGAAGAGGCTTGGCTTGAAGAAGAAAAAAATCATCTTTCACCAGGACAATGCACCTGTACACAAGTGTGCGTCAGCGATGGGAAAACTGCGGGATTTGGGGTACGATTTGCTCGGCCATCCCCCTTATTCACCTGATTTGGCACCCTCAGACTTCCATCTGTTCCCAAACTTGAAGAAATTTGTTTCTGGGAAGCGCTTCGCATCTAATGCAGAAGTTGAGAGGGCCGTAGATGCATATTTTCACAGCCTTCCAGACTCTCACTTCCGAGAAGGAATACTGATGTTGGAGAAACGCTGAACCAAGTGTGTTGAAGTCAAGGGAGATTATGTAGAAAAATAAAATCTTTTTCTAACTGAAAATCGCAGTCTTTCATTGTCAGGTCGAGAACTTTTCACCTTGTCCTCGTAATATGGCTTATCTGCTTGCTATGACTAGTAAAAAAAACTCTTTAATCAAATCAAATGGTGCAGAATACAACAATCATATAAATATATCTTAAGGTAGTGAACATTTTTGGTCATTCGTCAAAAATATTAAAAATTGTGTCTTGTTTGTCATCGCCACACTCATTTACAATGACATTGTAAGCTGTCAACTCCTTAGGCAAAGCCAAACTGTTTGCTGCTCACTTTGCAGCCAACTCCACGCTGCCAGATAATGCTTTGTCGCCACCTATATTTGAGAGCGTCAAATTTTCCATGGGACAAGTCCACTTTCGCACTCGTACAGTTGCAGTACTCAAAGGTCTTAACATACACAAATCCTGGCAAAACCTCTGCGTAAGCTTTTCTGTCTATCCTATTCTTGAGGGCTCTTTCCGAGCAGCATTTATCCAGCCCATCCTAAAAAGTCGAATCTTCCTTCCTGTCCAATTACCGACCCATTGCACTTACGTCCCTTCTTTCCAAGATCATGGAAACGCTGATAAATTGTCATCTTATGAAATATCTTGATTCACGAAAACTTTTTAATGATCGGCAGTATGGTTTTCGTAGCAACAAGTCCACTGGTGATTTGATGGCATATCTCACCATGAAGTGGAACCAATCTCTCCATCGCTTCGGCGAAACCAAGAACGTTGCGCTAGATATCTCAAAGGCATTCAACAGAGTTTGGTATCAGGTACTTTTGTCCAAAATGCGTGCATATGGCGTAGATGAGTCTCTTCTTCAATGGATTAGAAATTACCTTTCGGGGCGTTCGATACAAGTTGTCTTGGATGGCGTCAAGTCTGCAATTCACCAAATATTGTCTGGTGTTCTCCAAGGCTCTGTTCTGTCTCCAACTCTCTTTCTTATTTTTATAAATGATCTCTTGTCTGCAACTTCTAATCCAATCCATTCCTTCGCTGATGACAGTACCTCAGTTTTTCATATTCGTTCCTTAACTCACGTCCTTGCACTTCGGCCGTAGAAGGGGAACGGCAACGTATATTAAACACATTAAATTCCGACCTGGACAGAGTGGAATTTAATGCTTCTAAAACACAATGCTGTTTTCTGTATCTCAGCGAAACCAAAACCCTTAACCATTATCCATGAATGGTACTTGCATCATTGAAACCGAAGACTTGCCACTCTCGGTATATGTACTAATACTCATCTTCGATGGAACGATCGCATATTCGAGGTCGCCAAAAATGCTGCAAAATGTCTAAGATTCCTTACCCCGTCTGATCTGGCCTCAATTTATAAGGCATTTTTTCGCCCTAAGCACACAAGAGCATTCTGCACATTCTTGATATTGATGATATTGTATTAAAAGCAAGATTATTATTATTTGGACTTAAAAGGGCCATTACTGGTTTCGTGAAAATGGTCAAAATCAAGATTTTGATCTGTCTGTCGAATGGAAATATTTGCTTCAAATATGGAATTTGAATTCTAACCCCAAATATAAGGTACTTTTAATGGCCAATTATGAAATAAAAAAAATGATTTTCTCGAAAATGGTTTTAACGATTTTACAGTGCATATATTCTAATAGATGGCGCACTTTAATCAATTTGTAGCGTCATCAACAGTAGTCAACGCATAGCTGTCAACCGTAAGGTATGCGGTGGTACTAAAAAGACACCAACAGTAGTCAACGCTCGGCGGTCAACTGAAAGAAAAATGGCTGCCGCTTATCCAAGTTGACCGAAAAGTAAGACAACACTCTGATTCCAGCCAGCGCGTACGCAGACTTTTCTTCAGCTCCAATATTTAAAATACGCATTAAAGAGAAACATACAGAAACATAAAAACCTGTGCTGTAATTATTCCTCTTGTTTTTAATAGTGGGTACAATTTCCCACATTGGTGACCCCGACATGATAACAACAGTAGAAAAAATAAAATAAAAAAATGAGCGACGACGACAGCAAGGCAGACCCTGCCCCTTCGCCCTCGCCGAACAGAGGCATTATCGAAGATATTTCGAAAGTTCGTGTTTCGCCGCTCTGGAAGCAACGACTCACATTATGGTTCGCTCATCTAGAGACCGTCTTCCAATTACACAACATTAGAAGCGATGCGGCGAAATACACAAAGCTCGTCAGCGAACTGGACTTTGCTACACTAGATCAGGTCAGCGATATAGTAGAAAAACCCCCACCAAAGAATAAGTATACTGTGCTTAAGGACCGTATCGTCCACATCTGTACTGAGTCTGATTTCAAACGAACTGAAAAACTGCTTTCCAATCTAGGGCCTGGCGACCAGAAACCGTCGCAAATATTGTGCAGCATGAGAACGCTAGCGGGCAGCAATGTGCACTATGAGTTCCTCCGTACTCTGTGGATGCAGCGCCTAAGTGCACCAGTACAAGCCGTCTTGGTCATTAGTGCAATCGACGACCTAACCAAGCTCGCCGAGATCGCCGACAAGGTGGTCGAAGTAACTGAATCAACGACTGGATCAATCATGGCCGTAACCCCTCCAATACCTTTCACGAGTGAAAATGCATCGCTACTACCACGTGAATTATCGGACACCACTGCGATTCTAGCTTCCATTGAAAAACGTCTGGCGAACATGGAGGCGAACCGCAACAACAACAACAACCAACAACCAAGATCTCGTTCGGTCAGTCGCAAACGGACATCAGCATCGACATCTGCAACCAGCGAAGGAGACGCTCTCTGCTACTACCACGCCAAATTTGGTGCAAGAGCACGGAAATGCAAGACCCCGTGCAAGTATTTCTCACCAAATCCGGAAAACTAAACAACTCGCTGCACCAGGCATCGAATCTCAGCAAAAGGTCCGCCTACACATCACCGATCGCTGCTCAAAAGCTACCTTCCTAGTCGACACTGGAGCTGACATCTCAGTACTTCCCCGATCGTTCGCCAAGAAAAATCCACATTCCGACCTGAAACTCTACGCTGCAAATGGCACACCCATCTGTACATATGGTGACAAATTGTTGTGCCTCAACCTGGGGCTACGCCGACCGTTCAAATGGCGTTTCCTAGTTGCGAACGTTTCTCGATCCATCATCGGAGCCGATTTCGTTGCCCAATTTGATTTGTTTGTTGATCTCAAGAATCAGCGACTCATCGACAGCACGACACGAATCACATCACAAGCAAAAATAAAACTATTCTTTGAAGGCAGCATCCATACTATTACAGATGAATCGCGGTTCCACCAGCTTATAAAACAACACCCAGCTTTGATCAATCTTTCACTTGCCAAGAAAAATACGAGTCATAAGGTGCGCCACTACATCGTTACAAAAGGACAACCGGTAGCAGAGCGTGCACGTAAACTTGCACCAGAGAAACTTTCAATAGAAAAGAAAAGAGTTGTTCATGACAGCACATGGCTTTTGCAGTCAATCGGACAGCCCTTGGGCAAGTCCACTTCATTTGGGAACAAAGAAAGACGGGTCATGGAGACCTTGCGGTGACTACCGCAGGTTAAATGCGATAACCCAACCGGACAGATACGAAACATATTCTCTAAAATAGACCTCATACGCGCCTACAATCAAATTCCAATGGCAGATGAAGATATCCCGAAAACAGCAGTCATTATACCGTTCGGGTTATTCGAATTTCTGGTGATGACATTGGGTATGAAAAATGCTTACCAGACTTTCCAACGGTATATGGACCAAGCACTATCTGGACTAGACGATTTCTGCTCGTGTTACATCGACGACATCTTCGTGGCATCTGATAACAAAGAAGAACATCTACATCATCTAAAGACCATATTCGACCGACTGGAAAAGCATGGCTTAGTTATCAATGTTGCTAAATGCACATTCGGTGTCGAAGAAATAGAATACTTGGGCTACTGGATTGACAAAAACGGAATCAGACCACCTCAAGCTAAGGTCTAGGCCATCCGCAGCATAGACAAACCGAGAACTGTGAAGGAACTGCGCCGATTTTTCGGAATGCTCAACTTCTACCGGCGTTTTCTTCCAGACGTAGCAATCGTCCAGGCACCACTTAACCAATACCTGAGTGACGCGTCAAAAGGCGACAAAAAGGAAATCCAGTGGACAGCAGAAAGCAGCGATGCCTTCGAAAAGTGCAAAGAACATCTGGCCAATGCAACTACTCTAGCGCACTACCAACCAAATGCACCGCTTTTCCTGACAACAGATGCATCGGACCTCGCCATAGGTGCAATCCTTGAGCAGCTGCAAGAAAACACCCTCGTACCAGTAGCTTTCTTCCGCCGGCGATTGAGTGCAACTAAACAAGCGTATTGCCCATACGACCGCGAACTCCTGGGAATCTTCTGTGCAGTTAAACACTTTCGGCACATGATTGAAGGCATCAACTTCACCATCAAGACGGATCACAAACCGCTGACCTATGCCTTTTCCCAACAAGGGGAAAGAATGCCACCTCGTCGTGCCAATCAACTTGACTTCATAATACTCGCCAGATTCGGCGCCCCAAAAGTGATAATAATTGACCAGGGTACTCAGTTTGAATCTGCGTTCTTCAACAAATTACTACGACTAGTGGGATGCGAGCGTATTCGAACATCAGCATATCATCCAGCAGCGAATGGTCTCGTCGAACGATGGCACCGCACATTAAAATTCGCAATAATGTGTCACGAAAACAAGACACATTGGGTCGAACTTTTGCCAACGATTATGCTGGGATTGAGAACTTGCTATAAAGAAGATATTCAGGCGTCGTGTGCGGAAATGGTATATGGAACAACCCTTCGTATTCCTGGTGAATTTTTCATCGATGAACCAGTGACCGACAACTCAGAACTATTCCTTAACCAACTGCGACAGCACGTGCGTGAGTTACGACCTCTCACCACAGCACACGAGACAGCTTCGTTCACAAAGACATTGGATCCTGCACCCACGTCTTTTTACGTGACGACAGTGTACGACGGGCCTTAACACAACCATACACAGGCGGATTTCACCGCACTTATACACAATTTTAATAAACTGCAAAATGGTGAACGTGTCAACCGAACGCCTGAAACCAGCGTTCCTTGCACATGAAGACCAACCGACTCCCGAAACACATCCAACCAGAAGACCCGTCACAAAAGCAGCAGCAACACCATCTAGTACCACACCTTCAGACACCGAGAACCTGGAGAATCCTCAACCGTCACCCAAACTCCGCACGTATCCACAGGCCAAGTCGAAGAGAGTTTATTTCGTTCCACACTTTAAGGCTGAACTATAATAGTAGAATGCTTCCGTACGACCACTTCCGAAACAGAGCGAATACACAGGATTTGTATTGTGTGACCATAATAGCTTTTTGCTTCGATTCGTTAAGTTTCGTTCACTTTTGCTCACTTACGAAAGAGCGAATCCATTCGTACTTATGAAATCTTGACAAGCGGTTCCTCATTTAAGTACTAACAGCGCCCGATGGTGCTTGATTTCGGTGATCAGACGAGAAGCTTTGCTTCCGAACACATACGCCTATTATGGGCAATTGAGCAATTATTATGGGCAATTGAGCAATAGTACTGAAGGAAACTTAACGCAGAATTATAACATTAGCTTCCGATTGCTTCTGACTATTATAGTTCAGCGTTTAGTCTGTCACTCCGGGGGGAGTGATGTAGCGTCACCAACAGTAGTCAACGCATAGCTGTCAACCGAAAGGTATTCGGCGGTACTAAAAAAACACCAACAGTAGTCAACGCTCGGCTGTCAACTAAAAGAAAAATGGCTGTCGCCTATCCAAGATGGCCGAAAAGTGAGACAACACTCTGATTCTATGTATCGACCGGATATATGGGTGCCATCAGATTTGATGCGCAATCCGAATCCGTTGGAATGATCCCTAGAGAGAGCCTTTTGGAGACGGGCTGCTGCTGGAAGAGATTCAACGTTTTCGCAGTTCTTTTTCCATGCTGTTCTCTTGGATTTCCTTAACTCTATGTTGAATTTAGTCAATGCGGACCTATATTCGTTCCAATTTTTATTGTGTTTTGCGGTGTTAAAAAGTTTTCTCACCCTTTTACGGAGTATCTCTAGCTGGTCATTCCACCACGGTACACTCCGTTTGCTTGTATTGTAATTTTTTGGGACACAGCTACTCCTGAAGGAAGAGATTAGACAGTCATTTAGTTGGCAGGCTGCCACATCCACATTACATTTTGATCTCAAGGATGTGAGCAGAATGTCATCTTTGACCGCAAGATTTTCGCGTAATAATGCCCAATTAGTTATTTTAGGTGGGTAGTGCAAAATGTCCATGATTCCATGTTTGGCACAGTAATACACTAGTATTAACATAGCTGTTATTATTTTTGATTTATATTTTGATTGGCGCCGTGGTTCAACGATTAAGTGCGCTGTCACTGATCGAGAAACTCAAGGTTCGAGTCCCGGAAAATACCAACAAGTTTTTTCACGGATCCACTTCTCGCGAACGCCTGTCAAACATCCGAGAGTAAAATTGTCAAGAGAAACTTCTCTTAATCGAATAAAATGTCCTTCGGAGACGGTCTAAAATTGTGGGTCTATTCTATTCTCCTATTCGTGTGTCGCACAGCACGAATGGCAGCGAGAAGCTAGGCCAGGCATGTATTGCCTGCGATATAATAATTATTTTTATTTACACTTTGATATTGCACACACAGATACTGTGCAAACGCAATTCAATGGTTTAAGTAGTCGTCAAAACATATGTTAGTTCGATTACGTAAGAAACTGCCGTTCTAATTCTACCGTTCACCTAAATGAAAAGGAGTGCGCATGCAAGATAGTAATTTAGTTGACTTTTTTTTTACTGTAAACAGACACTTCGAGGGACCTGCTAGTAGAACTTAATCTCATCTCTCTCTTATCACTAAACTCGCAGTACCGGCTGTAAAAAATCAAATAGTAACGACTTTTCTTATCCATCATGACAACTTCCGGTGCTGAGACATACTACTTTGTATCCCTCATTCACAAACCAGTTTAGAATAAACAGCGACATCTCTCTCTGAAATCTATTACTTTCGCACTTTTGACAGCTAAACAAATCAAACAGCTGTTTCCAAAACGCTAATACCTGTTATGATAAAAAAAAACAACAATTTTTCCGATTTCTGGGGTGTTTTCCATTGGCGCAGTCGATTTTTGGTCCCATTTTCATGGAAACCTTAACAGTCAATTTGTTTACATAATCAAAATAAAGTTATTCAATAATAAAATTGCAAAATTTCTAGAATTTAAATAAGTCACATCAAATTTGAGGAGGAAAAAGTGTCAAAAGCCATGGAAAAAACTACAACTAACTCTAAGAAGCCTATTCAACCCTCTGTGGGTGGTCGGAAGAAGTCCGGACCGAAGTTTGAGCTGTCCGAGGAGCAAAAAGCCGACATCAAAGAAGCCTTTGACTTATTCGACACCGAATCCAGGGGATACATTGAGGTAAAGGAGTTGAAAGTGGCCATTCGTGCGCTGGGTTTCGAACCGAAGAAGGAGGAAATCAAACGCATGATTGCAGAAATCGATAAAGATGGCAGTGGGAAACTCTCTTATGCAGACTTTCTGCAGCTGATGACCATGAAAATGGCCGAAAAGGACACCAAAGAGGAGATTCTGAAAGCGTTTCGCCTCTTCGATGACGACGATACTGGGAAGATTTCTTTTAAAAATTTGAAAAGGGTTGCACGCGAACTGGGCGAGAATCTCACCGACGAGGAGTTACGTGAAATGATTGATGAAGCTGATTTGGATAATGACGGAGAGGTCAGCCAGGAGGAGTTCCTTAGAATAATGAAGAAAACTAGTTTGTATTAATTGAATAGTAGGGCAAAAAAAAAAAAAAAATTGTTAACATCTCACGCACTATACTATATTTATACGCAAATTAAAGCAAACCTGTTGCCTGTGGCAACACTGTTGGCCATGATCTCCCAACTTGATTGTTGTAGAAACTATTTTTGTAACTCTGTCGTTTGATGTTTTGTATTTTACGTGATTCCAGTCCACCTTATGCATTTATGTTTTAGTTTTTGAGTAAATTTAATTTTGTCTACCGATTGCACTTTATATAGGTACAATATTATGTATGCTTAAAAAGAGAATACACAAATAAAACAAACAAATAATAATAGCACAAGTGAGTTTTGCTTTACTGTTCAAGATGAGTTTTGGGTTTTAGAGAAAATAAGTTCTTAAAATACTGTGAAGCAGTGCTGTTTTAAAGACTTTAAAAGGCGCTGGGCCTATCTTTACTGAACATAAAAAAAATAAATATGTAACTACCTGGCAGTCCATACAGGACCTGGCCTAACTTTCGCGCTGTGCTGTGTGACACACGAATATTAGGGAAGTTTCCGAAGTGCATTTCTTCCGGTTCTCAAATTCTGACAAAAAGGTAATATCATTGCGTGGTATAGCTTTCATTGCAGCGTCTCGGGCAGCTGTTGTCACGGCCAAGACTTCCGCTTGATAAACACTGCTATAGTCGGGAAGTCGAATTGACTTGTTCAAATTGAGTTTTTCAGAAAAAATCCCTGCACCTACTCCCACGTCCATCTTGGATCCATCAGTGTAGATGGAGATGGAGTTATCATTTAGCGGGATATTAGTTTTTCATTCTTCCCTACTCGGCAATGAACTGGAAAACGGCCTATGAAAGTCTAAATAGGGCACTATGTAGTCTGTGCTAACATTTCCGCCCATGTATTTGCGTAAAATCTGCGCATGCCCCGTCAAGCTTGACCTCCAACCTTCAGATTGGCTTAGTCTTAGAGCACTTCTAGCTGCAGATTGCTATACAAATAGATCTAAAGGTAATAGATTCAGTATAGTCTCTAATCCTGCAGTTGGTGTGGTTCTCATGGCTTCTGTGACACCAATGCACGCCATTCCTTGTACTCTGGTTAGTATCTTGAGGTTAGTGCCCTTACTTACGGCTGGCCACCATACTAGGCATACTAGGTATGTCAATATAGGTCTCACAACTGCTCTGTCGAGCCAGAAAATGACTTTTGGTTTAGGCCCCTAAGTTTTTCAAAATAGTCTGCTATAAGTATAGAGAGCTATCATAGCTTTCCTTGCTCTCTCCCTTGTATTTAGTCCCCAATCAGAAATCTTAAAAGGAGTGCCCTCAATGGATGGAATTTTGAATTCCGGTATTTTCCTCTTGTTAGTAAAAAGTGTTAGCTCCGTTTTTGTCCTCTTTTTTTAGTCTAGGTTAGCTTAAACGGAGTTTAACTTGAGGATGAGGGTTTAAACTGACGTTTAAACCGACGTTTGTGATGCAAACGGAATATGTTTTCATATAAATACCCCGTTTTTATATAAAAACATATTATTATGTATAAACAGACGGCATTCTGTCAATTATTTTTCAGTGATTAGATATTGCAAAGCGAAACGGTACGTAATAAATAGAATCTTTCTGGTGAAGTCAGTTATATCTTTTATGTAATTGCTGGAATCATGTATTGTGATGAGACATGTTGATAGCATAGGAGATTTTGCGGTGTATCCAAATCGACAGCATCGATAGTAATAAAATATATTAAATGTCTTCAAACCTAAAATGTATTATTGGCAACCCTACCCACGCTGAGTGAGCTTACGAATGCGATGAGGTATACATGCACTCTCTTTACTTTGTATATTATTACGACTATTATATTATAATACACTTATATTAATATTAAATTAAAGTGTTCTTCATAATAAAACCGAGGAGGAAATTAATGCCACAGTAATGGATTTTTATAGCATTGCCCAATTTCAACGAGTTATTGCAGCAGTGGATTGTACGCACGTCAAAATTCAATCGCTAGGTTTGTTTCTAATTTCATAGTTTACAATATAAGACTACAAAACTACAAAACTACAAATATTTTATAGTTTTAAATTCAAAATGTTTAAAACATTTATTCATAGTAATGTTTTCATTTACATTATTTCCATTTAGGTGAAGAAACGGGTGATTTGGAAATATGATAGAAAAGGCTTTTTTTTCAATGTCCAAGCAATGTGTGACTCCAAATTGAAAATTATGGACGTGGTCTCAAAATGGCCTGGTTCAAGTCACGATACAACAATCTATGCAAACTCTAGGATTTGCACAAGATTTGAATCCGGGGAATTTGGTGATAACGTTATTGTGGCTGACTGTGGTTATCCCAGCAAATCATACATTATGACGCCCCTTCATACATGTTCAACTGCAGAACAACGACTTTACAATCGGTCTAAAATTTTGATCAGGAATCTTGTAGAGAGACTTTCCGGTGTGTGGAATCGATGCTTTCCTATCTTGGACTTGGATTTATGATTGTAATTGAGCGTCGTTCAATATATTGTTGTAGGTAGGTAGGTAGGTAGGTGTGGTTGTGACAGCATGCTATGCTGAAACATAATTGGCGCAGAGGCGCCGTTTTAATACTACAACTCAAGTGACCTAATTTGTTGTAGAAACTGACGTTAGACTTGTGAGAAAGGAGAGAAAAGATTATTTAAAACCACCCCGTGGCATTGAGGAAACTGATAATGTCCCCGATGCTTGTGTCCGCTAGCTCACTAATATTATCAAAAAGGTGTCTGCCAAGTATACGGTGTCTGACCCTACGGACACTTACAAAGGAAGTGAAGGATTGTTTCAGGCTCGTTGGCCATATTGCAGCTACGACAATGTGCATTAAAAGTAATGCCCAGTCTGGCTGCGTGGACCCCTATGGACCAATGGCCAGTGCTAATTGCCAGAACTCTAGCAATATTTGCCCGCAATATCTGTCCGGTTTATATTGTTGTAGTGACAGGGATTCTGCACAATATTTGCTGCAATCAAAATGAATTCGATGTACCACATCTGGACGATTTCATTGAAGACCAAGTACGGTGCAGTATATACTCGTAGATATATATTGAAAATGGGTACCCGGAGAGAAACAATGATTGAATATTTTAGGAATATTTCACAAATGTCTTAACAACTGTATCAATTGTTTCTGTTTATCATAATAAATTTGAAGGTTAAATTGTTTTATGAACACATATGTTTTATTTTATATTAAATTCGTATTTCTTTGTAAAGCTAAAATTTCTAACTTAAGTGCTTCTTTTTCCAGTTCAGCCTCTTCTTTCATAAAAACAGTTTTTAGCTCATGTTCTTCTTGACATCAACAAAATAGATGTGTGTCTGGTTTCAGAAACACACTTCACCAGAGAAACATAATTAACGATCAAGAATTATAAAGTCTATCACACCATACATCCAGATAACTCTGCGAGGGTTGGAAGTGTAGTCATTATAAACGACAACATACAGCACCACGAAGAGTCGAAATTCGCAACGAGTGAAATCCAAGCAACTGCAGTAAGCATAAAAACCCGAAACTGTGCTATTATTATTGCTAGCATTTTTAGTCCACCCAAACATGCAATCAAACAGCAACTCTATTAACATTTTTTTAAGCAAATGGGTAGTAGATTCATTGTTGGTGGGGATTTTAATGCCAAAAACACTCAGTTGGGCTCAAGATTAACAACTACTAAAGGAAAAGAGCTGCTAAACGCTATTAAAAATATGGGAAACAGGGCTATATCCACTGGGAAACCAACTTATTGGCCATCACGTCCTGGTAAAATACCTGACTTAATCGACTTTTTCGTAATTAAAAATATAAACAGCGATTTCTTAAAAGTAAAAGAAAGTCAAGAAATGATTTTTGTCCACTCACCGATTTTACTTACCTTGAGTGAAGATGTTGTTCCGAAAGAGGTAAACCCCAGACTTGCAAACTCTCGAACAAATTTGAATCGCCTATCATCTATTCTTGAGGGAATGATAAAACTAAGAGCGATGATGTTGAAAAATTCATAAAAGTTATCAACACTCTGCTTGTCAAAACACTTCAAAATATAAAGAAGGCTGAGGGGAAATAATTATCTACTTGAAATAAGAAAATTGATTGCTGAAAGGAAAAGATGGCAATATACTAGAGCCCCTTAGGACAAAAATATATTCAACAGGCTTACACAAAAGCTTAGAACGACGATATGAGAGTTTAATGATGAAAAAACGTCCGCCTACCTATTGAGATTATCGAATGACAAAAGTTCTAACTATTCCCTCTGAAAAGCAGATAAGGACATAGAAAAGTAAACTTCACAAATCCCCCCTATCAAAATGATAAATGGAAAATGGGCGAGCAATGGCGAACAACAGGCAAATACATTTGCTGAATATCTTGAAGGTATATTTCAACCGAACTGCGTTTAAAATGATAACGTAATGGACATGGACATACATATAACATAATAAAAAATATTAAACCGAAAAAAGCTCCTGGGTTCGATCTAATAACTGGAGAAATTCTTAAGCAACTTCCTCAAAAAGCCTACATCGAACTAAGAAACATAATAAACGCTTCTTTTAGATTGAAGTATGTCCCACAGCTGTGGAAAATTGCAGAAGTTATAATAATAGCGAAGCCAGGGAAATCACCACACGAGACATCTTATAGATCGATATCCTTGTTGCATTATATCAAACATTTTTGAAAAAATACTGGTGAAAAGAAAATCTAATTCCGGTACACCAATTTGGTTTTCGGAAGAAACATTCAACGATTGACCAGGTCCATAGGATAGTCAATACAATAGAAGAAAATGCACTTAAAGAAAGTTTGTTCCACTGTCTTTCTTGATGTGGCTCAAGCATTTGATAAAGTTTGGCTTGATGGACTGATATTCAAATTTTAAAAATGCCTGCCAAAGCAATATTGAATTTGTGTATCTCTAATAGATACTACAGAATCAAACATGAAAACGCGTATTCTGAACTGAAAGAAATACAAGTTGGTGTTCCTTAAGGCAGCGTATATGGACCAGTTTTATACCTATTGTATATTTAAGACATCCCACATTTAGACAGCAACATCATAACACCATTCGCTGACAACACAGCCGTAAAGGCAGTTGCAAACATGAATGCAGATTCAGTCGCTAAACTAAAAATAAGCGAATGAGCAACATCCTGGAGAATCTTCTTTACTGTATTTCCTTCTAGTCGCTGTATGTGTTACTGTACTTCCTTGTAGTCGCTACCTAATTGAGAGTTTTGTTCTAGCTTGCCTCATCTTCAGTGTCGGATTCTGCTCTAACGTTTCGACGATTATCTTGTCTTGCCGTTTTGTGGTTGTACGTTTTGATCACATACCTGGTGCATCATCGATATTTTCATTTTTTTCGCAGTGCCTAGACCATATTGTAATGAAGTTGTTTGTAGTTCCAAGGTATTTTGCTGCCTTTGTTTTACTCCATTTTGGTCCCTTGTATCGTTTCTTCTATTTCGCACTCATCGCTATTATGACCTGCTTAACTGAAGGTGTGAAAGAAACTGAAATGAAGAGTACCTCTCAGGATTCGAAATTAACCCATTTACATATGCATATAAGATACCGTTATTTTTTACGTGAGGATGGGTGGTATTCGGTTACAGTTTTTTATTATTTTGATCAAATTTTGAACTGAGACATTAACAAAGAATCAACTTATAGGTGCAAGAACGTGTGACCCAGTCGTACACTTTTTTAATAACTCTACTGTATCGACATAGCTATTTACATTAATTGTGTTTCCCAAAGAACTTACCACAACTGCAGATTCAATGCTGAATTTCAAAAATGTATACAGTCTCTTTTCTTGTTTTTTTATTTTCAGCTTCAACAAATCTACGCCTTTTCCTATTTTCTGCCCCCGAAGGCTTTTTTTTGTCCATTTTCTTTGCTAATTATGAACAACACAAAAAACTTTTCGTTTTCAGAACAGGCACTTCCACAGTTCCACCTTTCACTTAACTTTCGTAAAATATAAAATCGCGACTTTGAAAAGAAATACATATTGTAACATGCGAGCTACGGCTCGAGTAGATAAAACAATTATTCTGTGAAATTTATTTCTTTATTTTCTAGTCTATAGAACAATTCAAGTTCACACTATACTATTCTTCGCAAATTCTTTTCTTACAAGGTCTCTTTCCTCTCAAATCACTTTATCTCCTTTCTATTACTTAATTCACAAATCCAAACTAATTACTTTTTCTTGTTCACTCTCAACTTTCAATTTATCACCAAATTACAACTTCGCCCATTATCACTTTTCCAATCTCTTCGCCACGGTTCTAAACCAACTGTGTCTTTTTTTGACCGCCATCTGTCCTTATATAGCAGAAGTTTCTGATAGCCAGAAACTTCTAGCAAATTCTTCGACCACTGGAATAAGAGAAATAATTCTTGCAGTTATAATTCCCTTTTATCCCTGATATTATTCGTCTCTTTCGTTGACATGAGCTGTGGAGACTTCGTCCCAGACACGAACCTCGAATGAAAGGACAGTACGAACCAAAATTCTGCCAGAATGAAGTCACTTCGGAATTTGTTGCGTCATATTTTTAGGGGGCGTAGTTATTATTATGCTACACTGCCCCCCTCTTAGACATGTTCGTCCCGAACAAGTGCATCCTCATTTCGGCCATTGTATCGACTCAGTCGGTCCACATGAACCACTTTCATTTTGGCCCTCGGTCCTCGCTGGATGCGGTAGACAACATCGTTGATGCGGGTTATTATTCTGTAGGGACCTTCCCAGTTCCGCTGTAATTTAGGTGATTTCCCCTTTTGGCGATGGGGATTATACAGCCACACCAGATCTCCTTCCTGGAATCCTGACGTTGTTGCCTTGGCATCATACCTGGTCTTCATGCGGTCGCTCGTCATCTTAATCTGGCTTCTGGTCCTTTGGTGTATGTCCCTAAGCCTTTCCCTAAGGTCCGCCACGTACTCTTCTTCATTTCTGGGCTCATTGGTAGGAGATCCAAATTTCACCTCACTGGGTAAACGAGCTATTCCACCAAATAAGATTTCGAACGGCGTATGTCGAGTAGTGCTATGCACGGCACTTCTATAGGCCATCAAAAACAAGGGAATCTGCCGGTCCCAATCCCGTTGGTAGTCACCTACGACCTTCGAGAGATGTTCGTCCAAAGTCCTATTGAAACGCTCCACCATACCGTCCGACTGTGGATGAAGCGGGGTTGTCCTTGTCTTTTTGATTCCGAGTAGTTGACACATCTCTTGGAAGATTCTTGACTCGAAGTTCCGCCCTTGGTCAGAATGCAATTCCAAGG